>CM043701.1:16237316-16604816 GCA_023935145.1 Bretschneidera sinensis
AAGTGGAAAAGCTTTGAACGGGAGAACTTCTTCGTATCGAAAGTGTGTGTACTTCTACAAAAGAAGTATTCCAGAGCTTTTGTACTTCGAGGAGGACCCTTCAAAGGTTAAGTTAACAAACACTATTTGAGTTGAATAAAAAAATGATGTAAAAGTGAATGGATATTTGGGAGGAGGAGAGAATTGTGTTAGTTCTCTTTTTGCTCCTCAAATATTTTCTTTCTTTTCTTAAAATTCTCTCTGATTTTTTTTTCCTCTTTTAGGGAATGTGTGTAATGACTCATCCCGGGTTGGCCACCCCCGAGACGGTGTTGTCACATTTTGAAAATCTCAGCACGACACATATATGCAACAGTAAAAATAATACTAATAAGAATTCTTTTACATCAATCCTCAACCCTCAACAGGGGAGATACATCAATCTGATATCGACTAAACATAATATATAACGTAAAATGCATGAACATTTACAAATAATTTTTTTTAATTTCATTTTCTCGTTTGTCTGAGAGTGTGACACGTACGTGGCTTACAAAAAATGATCTCGTCTGACTTTCAACCCACCAGACTATTTGTCTTGTCTGCTACCTGAAATCATTGTACAATGAGGGATGAGCTTCACAAGCTCGGTGAATTAAATTTACTAAAAGTACTCATTTCTATAAAAGGTCTTTAAATACTTAATCATTTATATTTCACATAACTTGATGATAACTTTCTACTATCACTACATATGTCGTAAGATTCATTCTATATCAATCTCTTCTTCTCATTCATTGATTCACTTTAAGACCATCAATTATCTCATAATTACCTCGTAATGAGGTTCACATCATAAAGTCTACCATTTAGATGGTTCTTATCATTCTCTGTTTCTTTCTCACCATAATTGTCTCTCTTTGTGAGAACAATTCATCTATAAACAATTTCATAACAACACACCACACATCAACATTTTAATGATACAAGCAATAATTAAAACAGATGCAATGCATGAATTATTATTTTGGGAGCGTCTTCCCACTTATCGACATGTTTTTATTATCTTAGACTGGCCCCCTCCCGGTTCTTTTCTTTAAAGCTTGTCCCGGCTGCCACGGAATTCATTTCCAGCATATACTGGCTGTCATAGTGTCCCTTTTAATTCCAGTCTATACCACCTGTCACAATTTTTTAATTAGACCGGCCCCTTCTTGGTTCTTTTATTTTATTTAATGCGTATGCATATGAACAATGATATGAATTATACATCTAAACAATGACATAAAAAAAAACAATATTAATTCAAATATTTTTATTCACATTTAGACCAGCTGCCTTCTTGGTTATTTTAATCTCATCAGACCGGCTGCCTTTTCGGTTCTTTCATTTTCATTTAGACTGGCTGCATTCCCGGTTCTTTTATTCTCATTCAGATATGAGTATGCATATAAATAATAAAATAAAAACAAGCATGTATTCAGACTAACTATCTTGATTTTTTTTTCAATTTATATAAAAATTTTCACTAAATTCTCTCATCCCAAATCACATCAAATCATCCATTAAAACTTGTTAAGATCCACTAATTTCATCCCAAATCACATCAAATCATTCATCAAAGTTTGTCAAGATCCACTAAATTTCATCTCCTCATGAATCATATCAAAACATCAACCATAACTCATCAAGAATTTATTTATCACCATCATTATTAAATCAATTAATTATTCTAATAATATTTTTCTTTTTCTCACATAATAATTTTTCTTCGTGTCCAATATTCATAACATATCTATCAACCAAATCTTTATCTACCACCAAAACATACACTAATAATTAAATTTAATATTATCACTAGATATTTGATTTTTTATTTAGACTACTTAAAGTAAATCCAATCACCACGTAGCACTTAAAGCTACCCGTGGATCACCTCTTTGTCTTTCCTGTTTCTCTCAGAAATTTTCCCTGGTTGTAGATCGTCAACACCTGACATCATATTTATATCAAATTTCTAATTTATTCTTCAATTCGTTATAAACCACACCCTTTGAAAATTCCCACTTTGAATTCGGGAAAATTTCATGAATGCTAAAAATTCAAAAATAAACACTACATTATTACCTTCTGCTTTTCTGATAGCTTCTCCTGATTCTCTATGAAATTCCACTAAATCTCTTCGAAATTTTGCTCTTTTAACATTTCTTTGGGTCCTCAGATATTTAGAGAAAACACGTAATTGAAAGAAAATCAAATGAAATTTTGGAAGTGTATAAATTCAATTTATAAAGGTTTTAGCGGCGACTGCCCTTTTGTCGCAAATCTTTCCTTTCCAGCTGCTTTACATGCAGCCAAAACACATTTAAATTGCAACACCTGGACTTCCAAGTGTTGCACGAAATTGGTTTGTTGTTTGTTTTTTTTAAAGAAAAATAATATAAATATTTTTTTTTCTTTTTGCTGGACATGAACGTCCAATTTTTTTTTTCCTTTTTTCCGTAACTCCGCCTTCACGCGTCCAGTTTTTTTTTCAAAAGAACTATTTTATTCACTACTAAATCCTTCGTGTAAATTTCAAGTCATATTTATTAAATTACTTCTTTACCTTTACTTTACGATTACAGGTATTACAAATCTACCTACCTTACAAAAATTTCATCTTCGAAATTTCCTTACTTTACTCCAGAAACAATTTTGAATAATATTTCTTCATAATTGTCTCATGCTTTCACAAAATCTCTTCAACATCCTTATTCCGCCACAGAATTTTGAACTAATAAAATTTTGTATTACACAAGATTTGTTCTTTTTGTCTAAAGTTCTCATTGGTACTTGTATATAAGCCCAATCCTTCTGAATTTCTATAGATTAGCTTGAAATGTTATGATATTCATCATGTAAACACTTTCTTAAAAGTGAAACATGAGATATGTTATGCTACTGCTTCAACTCTGGAGGCAAATCCAAGCTATTCACAACTAGCCCAACTTTCTCAACAACCTCATAGGGTCTCACTTACCTCAAACTCAACTTTTCTTTCTTTTTGATCTTCAGCACAACTTTTCATGGAGATATTTTTAATTACACCAAATCATCTACTTGAAATTCAAGAAATCTTCTTTTATTATTATTAGCTATTCGGTCTACTCTGTGCTGCTTTACGGTTCTCTCTAACCAATTTAATTCTCTCAGCTACTACCTCAATGATTGATGGACCAGATATATTTCTCTATCCCATTTCTTCCCAACATATAGGAGTTTTACACCTTCTACCATATAAAGCCTCAAAAGGTGCCATTCCAATCCTAGTTTGATACTGGTTATTATAAGTAATTTCAATCGATGACATATAAGCATCCCAACTTACTGAGAAACTCATCACAATTGCCCTTAACATATCTTCTTGTACTCTAATAATCATCTCTGTCTGAGCATGAAAAAAATTATATTAAATTCTAACTGTGTACCTGTGGCTTCTTGAAAGTCTCTCTAAAACCAAGATGTAAATCTAGCGTCTCAATTTAACACTATGCTTAATGGTTCTCCATACAACCTCACAATCTCAGCTACATCCATTTTCAATCCTGACCATCAGAATTTCTGTTTCAATCCTTTTATACTTTGTTGACCTTCATCTAAATTTTAATGATGACAAAACACGTCTAAATATACTAACAGTTCTATCTAAGTGTTTTAAACGATAAAAGCATATAGCCAAGAATCAAGATACAAGAACTCAACCGGAATCAGACACCAGATCAAGACAAAAGACCTAGTATAAGATTAAGGTATTGAAACAAGTTGTAAATCTCACTTGTTCAGGTAAATAGCTTGTCTTATGGCTCCTTTTGAAAATGCATTTTAAACAAAACTATTCATTCAAACGTTTATAAGTCAAAAACATCTCTAAGAATGAAAAATGACTAGGTACTTATACCAGAAGACTGGTATATGGGACAGTGTGTCCCCAATCGACTGGGTGCTTCATACCAGTCGGTTGGTGTTTTGGACAGAATGTCCCCAATCGGTTGGTAAGAACTACCCAGTCAACTGATACCAAACATAGCCTTAAAAGTGAGACTTTTCACTTGACCCAGTCGACTGGTAATTCAAAAATTATGACCGTTGAGACGCGAGACTTCAGCACTAAATACAGCAAAATATTCCAAGTCAGTAGAAAATGGTCATATTAAAACAAGGCTATATAAAACCACTCAAATGAGCATTTAAATAAGATAGATTAAATATTCTATCAAGTTTTTGCTCATTGATATGCAAAAGCTTTAAAATATTTATTGTTGAGCCATTCTTCAAGCTTTACCTTGAAAGAGATATATTATTCAGTTGTATAAGCTTTCATTGCTATCTCTCTACCATTTACTTTACAGTAACTCATTTATTGTAAAGGGATTGGCTTCCGAAAGGAAGAGATTAGCTTCCGAGAGGAAGGGATATGCTTCCAAGAGGAAGGGACTATTTGTAAGGTTTGTGCAACACCCGTGAAGTTGCACGACTAAGTTTCTTAGTTGATTACTTCAAAGAGGTTCATTGAAGAGAGTGGACGTAGGGTCGGACCGAATCTGATATTGTCGAACCACTATAAACTGAGTTTGCATCTTCTATTCCTTAAACTCTTTTGTTTACAGAACATTACTTGTTTACATGCTTGTAGTCTTACTTGTTTTTATAAACTTGTGATTAATTAGAGAAAGTTTTTATAAACCTAATTCACCCCCCCCTCTTGGGTTATAACCTTAGTCTACAATTGGTATCAGAGCCTCGTTCTCAATTTCAGGCTTAAAATCCTTGAGTTGATCCGATGACATCGAATAGCTATTCTGAGTGGCATTCCCACACTAGGTCTCCCTTGTTCAATGGCTCCAACTATAACTATTGGAAAAAATGGATGAAAATCTTTGTCGAATAACAAGATTATAATCTATGGAGAGTCATTGAGGAAGAACCTAAAATTCCATCAAAGGAAATAACTATTGGAGAAATCAATCATACAATGCCTAAACTCAAAACTGAGTTCAATGATGAGGATTATAGAATGATGTCTTTCAATAGTAGAGCCACAAATATTTTACATTGTGCTTTAGATATATCTGAATATAATAAAATTTTCGCATGTGTTTCAGCTAAGGAGATTTGGGATAAACCGCAAGTTACATATGAATGACCTAGTGAGGTTAAAAAAATCAAAAATCTATATGCTAGTATCTGAATATGAATCTTTTAAAATGTATCCTAACGAAACAATTTCACAAATGCACTTACGTTTCACAACTATTGTTAACTGTTTGAAGCTTCTTGGTAGGAACATTGAGGAGCTTGAACTAACGAGAAAAATCTTAAGATCTTTGCCACCCTCTTGGAAACCAAAGAAGACAGCCATTCAGGAGGCCAAAGATCTCGACAAACTTGATGTCGAAACACTTCTTAGGTCATTATTGACATATGAGATGGAAGAAATGAATTCCATTATCAATGATGATGAGAAGAAGAAAATGTGATTACTCTCAAAGCCTCTACGAGGGATAAAGAAGAAGAATCGGAAGAAGAGGTGGAGAGTAGCGAAGAAGATGGTGAGATGGCTTTAATCACTAAACGGTTTCACAGATTTTTGAAGAAAAACAAGAAACCTTACACAAAGGATCCCACTTCGAAAAGGGAACCACTTGTGTGTTATGGATGCAAGAAGCCCGGTCACATCAAGGCCGATTGTACAGCTTCAAGCAAACCATATAAGAGCTTCAAGAAGAAAGTTATGATTGCAACCACTTGGAGTGATGATGAAGAAGAAGAATCCTGGGATAAAGAAATCGGATACGAGGAAATTACCAACCTATGTCTTATGACAACCGATGATGAAAATAAGGTATTATCTTCTCCCTCTTCAAAAAATAACATTGTTAATAGTAGTAGAGAATTGATAGAAGTCATAAATGAAATGCATGAAGAATTGAAGAAAATCGATTCTAGGAACTTTACTCTTAAGAAAGAGGTGTCATCTCCTTCTAAAGAGATGATAAGTCTAAAAGAAGAAAAAAATAAACTATCTTCATTGCTTTATGATTTTTCTCAAGATTTCCTTAAAGATGAAAATGAAAACTTAAATAAGAAGATATTAGAATTGAATGGTACAATATCTAGACTCATGCTTGGAAAAGAAAAGCTTGATGAAGTGCTTCCTTGCCAAAGATTAAGTGGAGAAAATCCGAGTTAGGATATTCTCCATTAGGCAAGCAAGAATCAAAAGACAGCTTATTCATAAAAGCATCATGTGTGAATGAAACCTCTACTTTAAAGACCACTAGCAAGGTCAAAAGCATACCCTCAATGAATGCTAGCAAGTCAAGAAATGCTAATTCTAGCGCATATACAAGAATGAAACATATTAGAAATACTCATGCTTATATGTGTACTCATTCAAGAAATGCTTATACACATCCTATGAGTAACCATCATATGCATCTTAGAAATAATATGTATACTCAAGATTTGCACACTACACAAGCATATCCTAGGAATTACTATCATGATTATTCTAGAAATAATATGCATACTCATAATATTGCAAGCATGTATCCAAGAAATCATCATACATTTCCTAGAAATCACATGCATGTTCCTCACATTAGAAACATGTATCCTAGAAACTCCTATCCTAAGAATTATAGACATGCACAACTAAGTGATCCTGGAAATTACAATAACTATTGTCCTAGGACTATGAATTATCAACATGTCTATGGAACACCATATGTTGTTAAGAAAGTATGGGTCTCAAAAGGAACCGTATTTTCAATGACTAACCCCGAAGGACCCAAGAAATTTTGAGTATCTAAAAATGCAATTGTGTATCATTGTGTGATGTAGATATGTCTCCACACTAAGGAAAAAGGTAACTGTTGGTACCTTGATAGTGCATGCTCAAGCAGATGACCGGTGATAAAAGTGTATTCAATGAGCTAACTCTAAGAGATGGCGGACTTGTCACCATTGGAGATAACACAAAAATAAAGATCATCAGACGTGAAAAAGTTGGTAATGATTTCTCAACCATAGACAATATATTGCTAGTACAAGACCTTAAGCCAAATCTACTAAGTATTAGTCAACTATATGACAAAGGTAACAAAGTCATATTTGAAACCTCTCATTGTCTAGTTATAGACATCAAGAGTAACAAGATCAAGTTTGTTGGCTATAGACATGAAAATATCTATATAGTTGATTTAAAATCATTGCATTCCGATAATGAAAAATGTTTTCTTGCATTTAATGAAAACCCATGGCTATGGCATAGAAGGCTTGGTCATGTGAACATGAATTTGCTTAAAATCATTTCAAGAAAAGATTTAGTCATTGGACTACCCAAAATCAAATTTGAAAAAGATAAAGTATGTAATGCTTGTCAAATGGAAAAACAAACTAGAATTCCTTTTAAATCAAAAAATGTAATGTCAACTACTAGACCATTAGAACTTTTGTATATGGACTTATTTGGTCCAATAAGTACCATTAGTCTAGGTGGCCATCAATATGCTCTTGTTATTGTTGATGACTATTCAAGATATACCTTTGTTATCTTTATTGCTTACAAGGATAAAGCTTTCAAAGGATTTAAAAACTTTTGCAAAAAGGTTCAAAATGAAAAAGGAATTTGTATTTCAAGCATTAGAAGTGATCATGGAAAAGAATTTGAAAACCAAAGCTTTTCAAAATTTTGTGATGAAAATGGAATTGATCACAACTTTTCAGCTCCTAGAACTCCTCAACAAAATGGAGTTGTTGAGAGGAAAAATAAAGTTCTAGAAGAATTTGCAAGAACAATGCTTTGTGAAAATAGTTTACCAAAATACTTTTGGACAGAAGCGGTAAACACTTCTTGCTATATCTTGAATAGAATTTTAACTATGCCTATGCTTGACAAAACTCCGTATGAATTATAAAAAGGTAGAAAGCCTAATATCTCCTATTTTCGTACATTTGGTTGTAAATGTTTCATCCTAAATAACAATAAAACTAACTTGGGTAAATTTGAATCTAAGACCGATGAAGGGATATTTTTAGAATATTCAACCTCTAGTAAGGCTTATAGAGTCTTCAAAAAGAGAACTCTAGTGGTAGAAGAATCCGTACATGTAACTCTTGATGAGTCTAACCCAATTAGTAGTAGAGAAGTTTCTTTCAATGATGATGCAGATTTCATTCCAAGAACGGAGATACCTACTCCCATTGTTGACCCAAAGGAGAGCTCACCTCAAACAAATCAAGAGATGGAAACTCTCAAATTGGACCAACCATCTACAAGTCAACAAGAGAATAGTATTCTCAAAGATTGGAAGTATGTAAATTATCACCCAATCGATCAAGTGATTGGTAAAAATGTTTTCAAAAACCTAAATTGGCCATGGAATAGTTCCTGCCGGGACCACCTAACACGACTAACCAACGGATACAATGGGCTGACCAACGGCCTTACCAGAACTCAGACACAACAGAACGAATTGCTGTCTAGCCATAATTCCAATCCATTATCATGAACAGATTATTTAGGAGACGTAGACAGGGTGATGAGTCATCATCCGTGTCCGGGTCAAACCAATCATCCCCTCCAAGATATGATCCTCTAGATCATACTCTCCCAAATTCCAATAATGCTATAAACAGTCAAGAAATCAATATAGCCAAGAATGAGCAAGATCTGTTCAACTGGGATATACCCAAACAGAACCCCAATAGGATTTATCAGATTGGAACTTTTAATTTCAAATCTGATTACTCTATCAAGACCTCTGAAAAAACTTATTCAATAAGTAAAGAAAATGAAAGTATTCAACTCCTTTCATCTTCTTCATTACAAAAGCACAAACAAAAGGTTTTTAGATATTTACACTTAGGATTAGCCTAGATTGCTATTAAACCTATGCATCGTATTGGTATCGATACCCCTGTATTAATGGTACTAAGAGATGCAAGACATTTAAATTTTCAAAATTCATTATTATCTTTAGTTGAGTCTAATCTTCATGATGGACCTGTCTATTTTAACTGTTACCCTAACTTTTCAATAGACCTTTATGACCCTCATATTTTGGATGTATTAACTTTAGATATCCAGATTAAGGGTTTAGATATCAAGTAAGGTGCTCGAAATCTAAATCTTATTTACAGGATATATTATAAAGTTATGACAACCAAGATAAATCCAAAAGCCCTTCTTCAAACAAAACCTGGAGAAACACTGCTTCTTGAAGCAAATATGTTTCATGCCAATACTATAACTCCTAAATTATTAAAATGGGATCAGATTACTATTCCTGATTATTGGAAATTAGAAGCTCTATGTCCACCAAGAGCTATTACTAATTCCAATATCTCACATATAAATGAGCATAGGGATGGAAGTGTAATCATACGTTTCTCTCCTTCTGTTTCAAATCTCTCCAGAACTTCTAGCTCTTATCAATCAAGATCCTATAGGTCTCTTCCTTATGAAGATCCTATTATAACAACCTCTTCAAGACATAGTATTGATATTCCACCTGGAAATACAAATCTTAAACAAAAATTATTAGGAGTTAATTTTAATCCTATTATTCCCAAAGGGTTTTATGATACTGAGTCATTTCACTCAACCATAGATCGTACAATCAATACAGCAGAAAGTTGTCATAAATCAAGAGAACATTCTCCTATTCTGTTTGATATGAAAAATGATCAGACTGAGTTCAAAGATCATGAGCTCAATGTTATTATGACATCCCATTATGAAATCAATAAACGGAAATTAAAACAAGATTTTTTATCTTTGGAAAATAAGGCCAAATCAGATTAGTTCATGGCCCACTTTTCCACTGATATTAGGACTCAGATTCGAGAAGAATGGTATACTCATATGACAGAAATACAATGTGATATGTATTTCTTTGATTATCTCGAAATTTATACCTTCAATAATAAAATATTCAATCATTTTGCTCCAAATCATCCTGATTTAATTAAAGCAAAAGAAAAAGCCCAAGAGATTGATGTCATTACACAACTTTCTCAAAATTGGCTTACTTCTAAAAATCAAACCATATCATCCGTTCATCCTCCACTCAAGAAAATAGCCTTGTCTTTACCCCAATATTCCACAGCTATTATTGCCTCTCCTTTCAAACAACCAGTGGGACCCTCTAACAGACCCACTACAGGACACGATATCATTAATCTCACACAACAAACAAATTTTACAAATCAAAATCTTCACACAATTTCAAACCACCTTTCCACTATGTCTGCCACTATCGATTCTATCGATAGCAAGATTGACCACGTCTCCACTACTATGGATCATGTCCACTCCATTTCTTAAACCCCCCGGAGGGATTCTATTATACAACAACCTATAACTCATTTATCACAACCTATATTCCAGCCTACCCACATTAATCCTGAAAATCTCATTAAATTATCCAACAATAATGATGATTTATTAAAAGCTATTAATGATAGATTAAGAAGTTTATCCATATCTGGGCAAAGTCATATTAATACTATTGATCAAGATCTAATACGAGAAAACAAAGAATCAAAAGATTCTGAACAAATCAATAAGATCTACAGGAGAAATAGGGCCCCTTTACCAACAACAATGAATTATTACCCTAGGCCCACTCTCCCTGATATGCAACATGAGGATAGGTATCAAAATGTTCAAGCCCGTTATGATGACACCTCCATCTTTGAATGGAATATAGATGGAGCCAGTGAACATAACATCATGAACACCCTTCAAGAGATGACTATGGCAGCTAATGCTTATAGATCGAAAAGTGGCACCACTGACAAAAAAGCTACCTATGCTATTATTGCTGGGTTCACTGGAACCCTCAAAGGTTGGTGGGATAATTATCTCACTCAGAACCAACGGAATAAAATTATTAATGCTTACATAGAAGTCCCTAGTACCCAAACTATTCAAGACCAAGATGGCAATACCCAATCCAGAACTATTCTCATTAAACAAGAAAATGCTTATGAAACTCTCATTTTTGCCATTACTAAACATTTCTTAGGAGATCCAGAAAATTTTACGGCCAGATCAGCAGAAATACTTATTAACCTTACTTGTCCAACCCTTCAAGATTTTTGATGGTATAAAGATATTTATCTTGCAAAAATATATACTAAGAAAGATTGCGATAACTCTTATTGGAAAGAAAAGTTCATTTCTGGACTTCCCAAGATGTTTGCTGAAAAGGTTCGACAAAGGATTAGAGACGTTAATAGCAGCTCTATCCCTTATGATCACCTTTTTTATGGAGAACTCATTAGCTATATTAATTATGAAGGATTAGCCTTTGTAATGATATTAAATTAAAAGCCAAAATGAAGTCAGAATTACATCAAAGCAAAAAGGAATTGGGGCCCTTTTGCCAACAATGCGGTTATGAAACCATTAGGGCCCCTTCCTCAAAAACCAAAAAGAAATCCACATGCTTTAGGAAAAAGACCTATAGAAGGCCCATGACTTATCAAAAAAATAAAAAGCCCAATAAGCTCAAACATTACAAATCTAAGCCCAAATTTCATAAAAAAAGCCCAAGGTTCTTCTAAGGCTTGTTTCAAGTGTGGAAGACTTGGACATTGGGCCAAGAATTGCAAAGTCAAATAAAATATTAATGAGTTAGATATTGATGAATCTTTAAAACAACAATTATCCAAAATCATGGTAAATGACTCTCAATCAGAAGAAGAAGAATCAGCTTCTGATGAGGAAGTAGTTTATACTATGCAAGAAGAAACAGAATCAGATGATTCCATAGAATCGCAATGTAATTGCGATGATGGACTCTGTTACTGTAAAACCATTAATGTTTTTACTTCTCATAAAGAATTTTTATTAGATATTATTGATAAGATTGATGACCCCATCATTAAAAAGGATTATCTTATTAAATTAAAAGATATCATCCAAGAAGAAACAAAAATCACTACACCTCTTGAACCTTATAATTTAGAAAAGATTTTTGAAAAATGTTTTCAAAAACTTAAATTGGCCACTACTCAAGATTTACAGACAGAAATCAATACCATGAAAGAACAGATTAAAGATATCAAAAAAGATACTATGGATTTAAAGGCAAAAATTATAAATGTTGAGATTAATAATCTTCGAGATTCTATCACCTCTCATATAAAACAAGAAACTACAACTTCTTCAACATCTTTGATTAATATAGAGGATGAGCATAAAGATGATTTTATTAATTTTATAGAAAGAATGAATTACCAGAAATGGTACATCAAGATTTCTGTAGTAATTAATAATGAATATCATCTCAACACTATTGTCTTAGTAGATTCTGGTGCTGATCAGAATTGTATTAAGGAAGGATTAGTCCCCACTAAATATTACGAAAAAACCACTGAACGTCTGAATACTGCCAGTGGATCAAAACTCAACACAGAATACAAACTTACCAAAACCTATGTTTGTAATGATGGGTATTGTTTAAAGACCAATTTTATATTAGTCAAAAATATTCATCAAAATATTATTTTAGGAACTCCCTTTCTAACTCGAATTTACCCCTTCCAAGTAAATCACACAGGAATCGAAACAAATATATTAGGACAAAAACTCTTTTTTCCTTTTCTACAACCTGTTGATGCGCGGGATTTAAATTTATTACAAACCAATAGTTTGTGCCGACAGATCAATATAATCCAAAACAAAAAAAAACACACACATCAACTTTTTAAAAGAAGAAATCAATTACCATCATATTGATCAACAGCTCAGCCAGACTAAAATCCAAGATCAAATAAAAGATCTTGAGGACCTTTTCAAAAAGTATATTTGTGCTGATCTCCCAAATGCTTTTTGGGACAGGAAAAAGCATGTGGTATCTTTACCATATGAGCCAGAATTCAATAAAAAAGATATCCCATCCAAATCTCGACCTATACAAATGAACCAAGAATTATTAAAATATTGTCAAGAAGAAATCAAGACTTTACTTGACAAAAAATTAATTCATCCAAGTAAATCTATTTGGAGCTATTTTGCTTTTTATGTTCAAAAACAGGCTGAATTAGAAAGAGAAACTCATAGAAAGAGAAACTTATAAACCTCTTAATAAGGTTCTTCAATGGATTAGGTATCCCATACCTAATAAAAAAGACCTTTTAAACTGACTTCATGATGCTACAATATTTTCCAAATTTGACTTAAAATCTGGATTTTGGCAAATTCAGATCCAAGAAGAAGATTGTTATAAAACAGTTTTTAATGTTCCATTTGGACATTATGAATGGAATGTTATGCCCTTTGGGCTCAAGAATGCTCCCTCTGAATTTCAGAATATCATTAATGGTATATTTAATGATTATTCTACTTTCAGTATTACTTACATAGATGATATCCTTATTTTTTCAAAATCAATAGATCAACACTTTAAACATTTGAAAACATTTTTCCATATTATCAAAACCAATGGATTAGACCTATTGATAGGTCCATTGAATTTGGAAACAAATTCCCTGATAAAATTAAAGACAAGACTCAACTTCAAAGATTCTTTGGTTGTTTAAATTATATTGCTGATTATTTTCCTCAGTTACGACAAACTTGTGAACCTTTATATAAAAGGCTTCGCAAGAATCTAGAACCATGGTCTCAAAAGCATATTGATGCTGTCAAAGCTCTCAAATCCAAAGTCTTGAGTCTTCCCTGTCTTGGGATTCTCAATCCCAATGCTTCTATTATTATAGAAACAGATGCCTCTGACATAGGATACGGAGGAATCCTTAAACAGAGTCTTCCTTCAAAACTTCAAGAACAAGTCGTCCGTTATCATTCTGGTATATGGCTTGGAGCACAAAAAAATTATTCTACTATTAAAAAACAAATTTTATCAATTGTTCTTTGCATATCAAAATTCCAAGATAATTTATATAATAAAACATTTTTATTAAGAATTGATTGTCAATTAGCAAAAGATGTTTTACAAAAAGATGTTCAAAACCTTGTATCCAAACAAATATTTGCCAGATGGTAAGCAATATTGAGTGCCTTTGACTTCACTATTACTTATATTAAAGGAAAAGATAATTCTTTGCCTGATTTTCTTACTAAACATCATCTTCACCCTCACTTATCAAGCCAAAAACCCCCTCTGATTATTTTAGTAAAATGTCATATTCACCCTTACCTAAACCACAAACTCCCTCTGATTATGCTACCTCCAAAATACGAGCCTGTCCTTCAGCACCTTTTACACCCAAGACTCCCCAAAAGCCAAACAGATTTATTACTCTTGATGAACTTCCAAATTCTCCCCCATTTTATTCCCAATCATATGCCCAAACACTATTATCACAAACTCCATCAGTATCATCTCCCAATCAAAATATATCTAAATATGCCCAAAAGCCTGCTCAAGAATATATTCAAAGCACTAGCTTCAAAAAACCCACAGTTGATCCAGCTATTATTCAACATGCTTTATATAATAACAAAATTTTCCTGCAGGGTTTCATTATATTCTAGAAGATATTCATAAAACACAAACATATTATGAGTTAATTTTAATAGATACTAAATCTGTTGAAATAACTCATACCAGGGACCCATTAAACCCATCATCAATAACCTATTCCAAATGCAAGATCTTAAAAATCATTTCACCAGAAATTTTTTTTTACCATTATGATCCTAAACCATTTTCCATACCATTTATTCCCCCCACATTTAATTACCATGATTATAAAATTGCTTAGTTCAGTATGTTTTTCATTATGCCAAAAACCCATTCCTGGTTCATATATTTTGACAAAAAATGCAAGATAGATTTTCCCCAATGGATCTTTGACCGGTGGCCATTTTTGGCTCCGATATATCCATTTCTCCTTCCCCCATCCAAGAATCTTTTCAATATTTTCGAACTCACTCTAATATTGAAAAAGATTATGCTTATGAATTACTTTTTCATGTTTTCTTTGCTATTCCCTAGATCCTTTCTTGGGACTATATTATCTCTCCTTCCTCTCTAGACAATATGATGGCTATCAAAAGAATTTTCCGTATTAAATGGTGGGCTAAGTATGAACTATCCTATACCACCATCAATAAAGTCAGAGACTGGTTCTGTGATAATCCCCAATATGGCCAGCTCTCGCCTGATATTCCAAAATCTCAACCCAAGACGCTTTCCAAAAGACAACAAAAACAAAAGCTTCTTGATGAATTATCACAATTGTCTGACAGTGACAATGACAGTACTCAATGTAATATCCATATTTTTATAGTAAGGATAAATATGTATTTTAATAAATATGACAAAGAGTTAAAATCCTAGAAGGCTGAATGAGGATTGAAAGAGACAAAAGTTGAAACACAAAAAAAAAAAAAAACGTGAATAGTGAATAATAATAATAAAAAAAGGTGAAAAATCGTGGCAGCAGTCACCTGCTACAAAAACACTCCATTTAGGCATTATGATGACCTCCACTTTAGATATAATGATATTCTACACTTTTAGGCATAATGATGTCTTCCATTTAGTCATGATGATGCCTTCCATTTAGGCATAATTATGTCTTTATTTTGTTTTTTTTAAGCATAATCATGTGCTATATATTATGTTGAGAGTGCAACCGATGAAAACTACTCTTCTTATATAGATAGAAGCCGAAGACACAGAGTACCAAAATTTTGTTTACATTTTCCTTTGATTCTCTGTTTTTCTAAACACTTGGAGATCCAAAGAAAAATTGAAAGAGCAAAATTTTGAAGAGATTTTCTGTGAAATTTCATAGAGGATCATGAGAAGTCATCAGTATTATAAGGTAATAGTGTAGTATTTATTTTTGAATTTTTAGCATATATGAAATTCCCAGAGCTCAAAGTGGAAATTTTCAAAATGAGTGATTTATGATGAATTTAAGAAATAATTAGAAATTTAATACAGATTTTATGTCAGGTGTTGACTATCTATAACAAGAGAAATTTTTTAGAAGATCAGGAAAAACGAGAAAATGACCCACAGATAGCTTTAAGTGCTACGGGGTGAGTTGGATTTACTTTAAGTAGTCTAAATGAAAAATCAATTATTTGGTGATAATATTAAATTTAATTATTTAAGTATGCTTGGGTGATAGATGAAAAATTGATTTATGAGTATGATAGAAAATTTGGACATGAAATATTTCTCGGTGAGAAATAATATTTTTGGAAATTATAAGTTTATTTGAGAATAAAAGCAATAAATAAATTATTGATGAGACATACTGATGTTTTAACACGAATTATGACGAGATAAATTTTAGTGGATCTTGCCAAATTTTGGTGGATGAATTGATATGAATTTTAGTGGATCTTGTCAAATTTTGATGGATGACTTGAGATGAATTTTAGTGGATCTTGACAAATTCTGATGGACAATTTGAGATGAAATTTAGTGGATATGGACAGACTTTAATTGATTATTTGATGTGATTTGGGAAGAGAAGAATTTAGTGGAATTTTTATATAATTTGATAAAAATCAAGATGATTGGATGTAAGAAATTTTTAAAGAAACTTTGTTATATAAAATTTGTGAATAATCAGGATAGCCAAATTAAGTGGTTTGAATCTTTATATTGTTTTTATATTACTGGTTATATTACTGTTTCATATCATTGTTCATGCGCATATGCATTTAATAATATAACCGAAAGAACCGGGAAGACAGCCAGTCTAATGAAATAATTGTGACAACCGGTATACTCTGGGATGAAAAGTGAAAACCGTGACAGCCGGTATATACTGGGATGAAAAGTGAAAACCGTGACAGCCGGTATATGCTGGAATGAAAAGTGAAAACCGTGAAAGCCGGTATATGCTGGGATGAAAAGTGAAAACCGTGACAACCGGTATATGCTGGAATTAACCAGGAAGGTAGTCGGTCTGATGAGAATAAAAGAACCAGGAGGGCAGTCGGTCTAAGATAATAACAACCTGTCGACAGGTGGGAAGACGTTCCCATCATAATCGTTCATGCATTTGCATCTGTTTTAATTATTGTTGTATGATTGAAATGCTGATGTGTGATTTATTATCGTGAAAATAATTATAGATGATTGAGTCCCGCAGAAAGAGACAATTATGATGAAAATATTATTGAAAAGCTGAGATGAGGTATATTGTCGTGTATGTTAGCTGAGTCTCATAAAAAGAGACAATTATGATAATGAGATAATTGAAATGCTGAGATGTGGCACATTATTGTGAATTTAATTTAAGACGGTTGAGTCTCATAAAAAGAGATAATTATGATAATGAGATTATTGACATGCTGAGATGTGACATATTATTGTGAATTTAATTATAGAGGGTTGAGTCTCATAAAAAGAGACAGCTATAATAATGAGATTATTGAAATACTGAGATGTGGGACATTATGGTGAATTTAAATAGTTGAGTCTCATAGAAAGAGACAGTTATGGTGTTAAGACTTATTTTAAATGGAAGATTTTATGATGTAAACCTTATTACGAGGTAATTATGAGATAATTGATTATCTTAAGGTGGACCAATGATTGAGAATAAGAGATTGATAGAGAATAAATGATATAGGAAATGATAGTAGAAAGTTGTCATCAGGTTATATGAAAAATAAAAGATTAAATATTAAAGGATTGTTTATGGAATTTGGAATTTGGAATACTTTTAGTAAATTCAATTCACTGAGCTTGTGAATCTCACTCCTCACTGTACAATGTTTTTCAGGTAGCAGGCTTGGCAAATAGTTTGATGAGTTGAGGTTCAGAAGAATTCATTTTTCTGTAAGCCGCGTACGTGTCATCATCCTCACACTAATGAGAAAATAAAACGAAAAATTTATTTGTAACTCTTCATGCATTTTACGGATTGATGTAAAGTTCTTTTAGTAATATTTATTTTTACTACTGCATATATGTGTCGTGCTGGGATTCTCAAAATGTAATGACACCGTTTCGGGGTGGCCAACCCGGGATGGGTCGTTACACTCAACCACTAGAAGACAATCTCAATACTCCAGATCATTACGGCCAAGACCCGTATGATGCATATGACTTATCATGATCGATACTGTTCCAAAGACGGAAAGCAAAAAGCAAGACACTGTTCAAAAAATTAGTGCCCGTGACTACTTTTCCAAGAGGCAAGACACTGTTAACCTACGAATGCTTTTCAAAAAGACAAACCACTGTTCAAGACACTGTAGCACTCATGACAAGATACTGTTCCAAAAACGAAAAGCAAAAAGCAAGATGGCACCCGTGACTACTTTTCAAGATATTTTCGAAACAAGACAAATAGAGACTCCTATCCGGATTCCAACCATTCTGAAGTCCGTCTACAAGAATTTTTCAAGACATTATAAATATGTTTGTATCATTTCATTAAGGGTCAGAGTTAGAAATATATAAGTTTCTTGTAAATGTGAGAGAGTAACCCTCATTTCTTTACATTGTAAGCATTTCTGCTCTCACTCTGTTTTATCAATGTATTTTTAATATTAAATAAAGTATGCTCTTTTATTCAATTTTTTATTGCATATGTTTTAGCATTCATTATCTATGATATTATTTCAATTGTAGCCTATTTGCCTCAAATAGAACCTAAGACGTTTATAGAAGCCGAAAAGGATAATGATTGGATAATTGCCATGCAAGAAGAAATAAATCAATTTGAAAGAAACAATGTATGGAATCTAGTTCCTAGACCTAAGAATCATACAATAATAGAAACTAAATGGGTATTTAGAAATAAGATGGATGAAAATGGAATAGTGACTAGAAATAAGGCTAGACTAGTTGCTAAGAGATATAATCAAGAAGAAAGGAATAGACTTCGATGAGACCTATGCTCCCGTAGCAAGATTAGAAGCCAATCGAATGTTATTGGCCTTTGCATGCTTTAATAAGTTTAAATTATTTCAAATGGATGTAAAGAGTGCCTTCTTAAATGGCTTTATAGAAGAAGAGGTTACGTTGAGCAACCTCTTGGATTTGAGATTTCTAGTCTTCCAAATCATGTCTACAAGCTTTCTAAAGCTCTATATGGGTTGAAGCAAGCTCCAAGAGCATGGTATGAAAGACTAAGTAAATTTTTTATTGACAATAATTTTATGAGAGGTAAAATAGACACAACCTTCTTCACAAAAACTCGCATAAATGACACTCTGCTAGTCCAAATATATGTTGATGATATTATATTTGGTGCTACTAATGAATCTATGTGTAAAGAGTTTGCCAAGTGCATGCAAAATGAATTTGAAATGAGCATGATGGGAGAGCTTACCTACTTCCTTGGACTTCAAATCAAACAATTGAAAGGAGGCATCTTTATCAATCAATCAAAGTATACTAAGGACCTACTAAAGAGGTTCAGGATAGAAAGCTCAAAGCCACTTGGTACTCCTATGAGCACATCTACAAAACTTGATCGTGATGAAGGAGGTAAGAGTGTAGACACTAAATATTATAGAAGCATCATAGGAGCTTTACTTTATTTAACTACAAGTAGACCTGATATAACGTTCAATGTATGCATGTGTGCTAGATTTTAGGCTAATCCTAAGGAATCACATATAGTTGTAGTAAAAAATGATCCTTAGATATCTACAAGGAACTCAAACCCTAGGATTATGGTACTCTAGAGATTCATCTTTTGAGCTTATAGGATACCCAGATGCTGACTTTGCAGCCTGTAGGTTAGATAGAAAAAGCACAAGTGGAACATGCCAATTCTTAGGTGAAATGTTAACCTCTTGGTTTTCCAAGAAACAAAACTTCGTTGCACTATCAACCGCCGAGGCGGAATACATAGCAACTGGAAGTTGTTATGCTCAAGTGTTGTGGATGAAACAATAACTAGAAGACTTTGGCATGAACTTTAAAAGTATCCCAATACATTGTGATAATACTAGTGCTATCAACCTAACCAATAACCTTATTGAAAACTCTAGAACTAAACACATAGAAATTAGACATCATTTCTTAAGAGACCATGCTCCAAAAGGTGATATAAGACTAGAATTCATACCTTCAGAAGATCAAATAGCTGACATTCTTACAAAACCTCTAAGTGAAGCTAGTTTTTTTCCAAATTAGACTGTCAATGGGATTGTTAGATTATGATAAACTGTATATCTGATTGCTTCATCATTCATCATTTTGCATACTTGATATATAGTGAAAGAGTATTAAACCTTATTTAATATTTCCGTCACTCAAGATGGCATAGATAAACAAATTTCGTGCTAAGACTCAAGACTGAAAGTTTTCTTAAGGGTCTAGTCGACTGGTAAGTCTATCCCAGTCAACTGGTAAGTCTCTGCCTAATCTCCCAGTTGACTGGTAAGTCTATACCAATTGACTAGTAATCAGAAACCTTGTTTGGAGCCATTTTTAAAATTCAGTTAACCACCCAATCGACTGGTATCTCTCTGCCAGTTTATTCAGTCGACTAGTGTCCCGATTCAGTCGACTGGTATGTTAAAAATTTTCAAAACTGCAATGGACCCATTCAACTGGTATCCTAACCCAATCGACTGGTATCGCGATTCTATAAATAGTCTCTTTAGATTTTTCACTTTTTCACACCATTGTTGAAACCCCAAGCTTTCTCTCTCTAAAAAATCTCGTCATTTTGAACAAAAAATCCTCAAAACACTTCAAACACACTTCGATTTTCCCATCCATACCAATTATTTCAGCTTTCTACGGTTGAAATCTCAAATTCCACCAAAATTCTTTTTTCTCCCAAAAACTCTTTTCTTCCAAAATGACCGATAGAATCCACATCAAAACCACGGCTGAGGGACCTCATACGCCTACTAGGCCAAGGTCCACCAAATCTAGGGCTCCGAATCCTAAAAGAAAAGGGGTAGCGGGCTCCTCTAGCAAGAAGGCGAGGACAGAGCTCGACGACTCCCTGTTCTCTAGCCCGGAAGCAAAAGAGAGGTATATATCCATTATCCATCATAAAAAGATCATGATGGGTAGATTCATCGACTTTGAATCTATTTGCCATGGTAATTTCGATGTTTTACTTACTTTTAATACCATACACTTGACTCCACTGGTCAAGATTCATAAAAAATCTTACCCTAGATTGATTCACCAGTTCCATGCGAACTTGGTGAAACCCAGTCCACTAGCTCTGAGATTCAAAACTAGTGTAATGGGTGTGAAGTTTGAGGTCAATACTGACCTCTTGATGAGTATCCTGAGGATCCCTGTGGGAGGGATCCAATGGAGTCTAGACGAATGACCAGATAATTTCGATTATGATGAGGCGTGTTGGATAGTTAAGGGTGACCCTAACTATGTAATGACATGCCCCTCGACTCGAAATTATTCAACCTCATTGTGAGTTAGACTATCACCCGAGACTCGGGAGTTAGGGTTATCTATCTAAAATATATGTAGTATTGATTTGGTGCCTTAAAACTAGGCACCATTTCAATATTTACCCCCTGCTGCTCGTCAACATTATAAACGGTGAAGCAAGTGACTCCGGATGCCTTCCTTACGGAATGCTCATATCACTTATCCTCCAGCACTTCCAGGTTCCTCTCGCCGCCTCCAAGGCTCAGGATATCGGCCTCAAAGACATCATCAATGTCTTCTCATTCTTCTCATTGAAAAAGATGTGATGCACAGTCTGAGATGACATGATTTACTCAAAGGCCGGGAAGAACATTCGGATAAAATAGGACGATAGCAGTGATGATGAAGACGAGGGTCCAGATGCTGCAGCTACTACTATGGATGTGAATAACTGAGCACCACTTATGGGTAACTCGAGTGCTGGTCCAACTGGGTACAATGATCTTTTTCAGGTTATCACGAGCCTCCAGCTGATTATGTAGTCCAAATTCCAAAGTTTGAGCTCTTCGATCGACGACATGCATCATGACCTCCGCTCTCTTCGTGATGACTTCAAGCTACACTAAGAGCATACCAAGGGTTCCCTGGTTGAGTTTCAGGATCTCATTCATGAAAACTCTGACTCTCTTACTCTTTGAGTTACTTTTTGTCTTCGTTTTGTTATATAGATGTAGTTTTCAGTTGTTCTTAGCACGGACATCATTTCATCACATATTGTATTTTTTCTTTCAGTTTCGGCTCTCAGAAGCCCATAATGTATGGATTATGATGTATATGATTATGTTTTATGCTTACACTTGGTTCATATACTTGTTTTACATTTACACAATATGTTTACCTGCTTTACATATTTCTGTACTCAGATATATGCTTTAAACTACTTCTGTATAACTGGGAACTTCCAGTTCTTCTCGGGAAGTCTTTCCAACTCCGAATGATACCAAATTTTTACATACAAGTTTTTTTTATACATGATCTTAATGTTTATAGTATCTATGTGACTTATTTTTTGGTTTTCTACCCCATTTTCTGTTGTTGTCAAAACAGAGGAGAAATATGAGAAAATGAGAAAACTAACTGTAAACTCAAAATAGTGCATAGATTAGGGGGAGCATTGCTCCAACACACTTGTTATACATGACTATATGTTAGGTTTCTTATTCAAATTGAATATAAACTACCTTTGACTTGTTTACAGGTTGGTTTTATTCAAAAAACAGAGGAAACTCTGCTCAATTTTTCAAAAAAAAACAACTAACACTTAGTTTTTAAAACTGTTTTTCTGTTATAAGTTTTGTCATCATAAAAAAAGGAGAGATTGTTGACCCTCATCTAAATTTTAATGATGACAAAACATAAGTCTAAATATACTAACAGTGCTATCTAAGTGTTTTAAACGATAAAAGCATACAACCAAGAATCAAGATGCAAAAACTCAACTCAAATCAGACACCAAATCAAGACAGAAGATCTAATATAGGATTAAGGTATTGAAACAAGTTGTAAATCTCACTTGTTCAGGATAAATAGCTTATCTTATGGCTCCTTTTGAAAATGCATTTTAAAAAAACTATTCATTCAAACGTTTTTAAGTCAAAAACATCTCAAAGAATGAAAAACTGGATTGAAGGGCAACCCAGTCGACTGGGTACTTATACCAGAAGACTGGTATATGGACAGTGTGTCCTCAGTCAACTGGGTGCTTCATACCAGTCGACTGATGTTTTGGACAGAATGTCCTCAGTCAACTGGTAAGAACTACCCAGTCGATTGATACCATACATAGCCTTAAAAGTGGGACTTTTCACTTGACCCAGTCGACTAGTACCAAAACCCAGTCAGCTGATAATTCAAAAATTATGATCATTGAGATGTGAGACTGCAGCACTAAATGCACCAAAACATTCCAAGTCAGCACAAAATAACCATATTAATATAAGGCTATATAAACCCACTCAAATGAGCATTTAAATAAGAGAGATTACACATTCAATCAAGTTTTTGCTCCTTGATACACAAAAGCTTTGAAATGTTTATTGTTGAGTCATTCTTCAAGATTTACCTTGAAAGAGAGATATTATTCGATTGTATAAGCTTTAATTGCTGTCTCTCTATCATTTACTTTACAGCAACTCATTTATTGCAAATGGATTAGCTTCCGAAAGAAAGAGATTAGCTTCCGAGAGATTAGCTTCCGAGAGGAAGGGATTGCTTGTAAGGTTTGTGCAACACCCGTGAAGTTGCACGACTAAGTTTCTTAGTGGATTACTTCAAGGAGGTTCCTTGAAGAGAGTGGACGTAGGGTCAGAACGAATCCGATATTGCCGAACCACTATAAACTGAGTTTGCATCTTCTATTCCTTAAACTATTTTGTTTACAGCACATTACTTGTTTACATGCTTGTGGCCTTACCTGTTTTTATAAACTTGCAATTAATTAGCAAAAGTTTTTATAAACCCAATTCTCCCCCCTCTTGGGTTGAACCCTCAGTCCACATATTTTTTATTGTTACTTGGTTGCATCAAATCTACATCATCATGTGCCTTTCTCATTATCTTCTTTCTCAACTTCGCATTATTGGGAACACAATTTTCACGTTCCAATATAAAAGTACTCTCACTTCAAATTTTGAACTCATTTTGCTTTCTAGTAAGCACTCAATGCTTAGTCTTTTCTATCTCTTCATCTCTACCTTGCATCTCTAAAGCATTTTACTATGGATAACTGTACAACCATATTCGTTAACCATGATCTTCTATCGCTGATATTCAGCTTCATTCTTATTTCTTTTAAATCTATCATCAATTTCACATCAGGGCTCCCATAGCAGTTAACCTCCTTGTAGATTTTCTACTCAATGCATCAGCTATCACCATCGCATTTCCTAGATGATAGTGAATTGTACAATCATAGTTACCAATCAACTCCATCCACCACCTTTACCTCAAATTCAACTCTCTCTGAGCAGGTAAGCATGTCAAACTCTTATAATCCATGTATATCTCACAAGTGGCTCCATATAAATGATGTTTTCAATCTTTAAAGTAAACACTATAGCAGCCAACTCTAAGTCATGATAGGGTAATTTTTATCATGAATCTTCAATTTCCTAGAAGTATAGGCCACAGCTTTCCTATGTTACACATATCCCAACCAATGATGCGACACATCACTATACACCACAAATCCTTCATCACTAGAAGGAAACACCGATACTGGAGTTGTAGTCAATTTCTCTTTTAGTAATTGAAATTTTTTTCTCACATTTCCCTTACCATACAAATCTCACATTTTTCCTAGTCAGTCTATTCAATAGTATTTCAATAATAGAAAAATTCTGAAAGAATCATCTATAATAAGTAGCTAACCCTAAGAAGATTCTAATTTCAGTCACATTAGTTGGTCTCTCCCAACTTAACATTGCCTCTACCTTTTGTGGATCAACTATTATGCCATTTCCTGATATTACATGTTCCAAGAAAGTTATTTCATCCAGTCAACACTCACACTTAGAGAACTTTGCATATAATTTCTCTTTCCTCAGAATCTCCAACACAGTGTCTAATGTTTCACATGTTGTTCTTCCTTCTTAGATTATATCAGAAAGTCAAATACACCCATAAACTTGTTAAGATATAGTTTAAACACTTTATTCATCAAGCCCATGAACGTTTCTAGAACATTAGTTAATCCACATGACATCACAAAAAGCTGATGGCCATAACATGTCCTAAAAGCAGTCTTAGGCACATCTCCCTTCTCTATCCTCAAATGGTGATAACCTGATCTAAGGTTTATCTCAGAAAACCACTCTCACTCCTTGCACTGCTCAAAAAATTTATTTATTCTGGGAAAAAGGTATTTATTCTTATTCAACTATTTGTAGTCTATACACAACCTCATCGTTCCATATTCATTCTTCACGAACAACACATAGGCTCCCCAAGTACATTAGGTCCGATAAGTTGTTTATCCAAAAATTCTTAAAATGGTACGTTCAACTTTCTTAATTCAACTGACACCATTATGTAGGGTGCTATAGATATGTGTGTTGAACTCAAAATCACATCTATAGGAAACTAAATCTCCTTACTGGGAGACAATCTAGACAACTCTTCACGAAGCACATCATGAAAATCTTTCACTACCAAGATTTCTTCTAACCTCCTATTTTCTTTTTTAGAATTCATTATGTATGCCAAATACTCATCACAACTCTTCTTTAACTCTCTCCTAATGGTCAGAGCAAAATATGATAATTCAAGAGTATCTTATGCTCTCTCTAAAAGTTACACTCCTCATATCCATATATAGAACACTACCTTCTTTCTAAAATAATCAACCATATTCAAAGATAATCAATCAGCTTCAGATTTTTTTATCATTGATATGAATCACACCACATTTGTAAATATTTGTGATTATCACTCTATTTCTAGTGGGAACTTCAACAAAAATAATTTGCATCAAAGAACTAATACATACTTCAATATACTTCATATGAATACTGGATGTAAAAGAATAGGTTGCACCAAGATCAACCAACATTGATATGTCCACCTTTTCTATATATAAACACCTCAAATTAGAACAATTATGAGATAAATATCTTATCTAAATATATCTATGACAAACTTATCTCTCAATCATACATCAGATTACCACTTCCCTTTAATGGTATACTTACTTCCTCTGCCATGACTCCTAGTTCCCATAACCTGTCTTCCAAATCTAAGAGTTCCACCAATAACATTATGAGCTATAAAAACAACAGATTCTACTTTCCTCTGACTCTGTACTAAAGTTTTCTGTGATAAATAACACTTTCTATAGGTGGTCTCCCACCCTGCACACTAATACTAGTACCATCTCTGGGTTCCTCAAATCTAGACTTCTTCTGCCAAATCCTCTTAACTCTAATTTCCATCACATCCTTCTCAATCTGAAGTGTTATATTCACTCATCTGAAATAATTCATATGCCTCATGTAAGATAGTTTTGATCAAATCTTAAAACATAGTTCATCTATGAACCTCTTACACTTTCTTTCCTCTAGGTCTACCATTTTCGATACAACCATTGATAAGACCACAATTTTGCTATCATACTCAGCCATAATCAACTGATTTGCCTTAAATAAATAAAATTTCTATCTTGTTGGGCTCTAAAGTTCTAAGGAAAGTATTTGTCAAGAAATATCTCCTTAAACCTATTCCAGGTTACGGGTCTATCAACATCTGCGTTTACCCTATGAAGAATATCCTCTCCTCATCCTAAAGCTTCTCCTTCTAACTCAAATGAAACAAAAGCAACCATCTACTTGTCCGTTACTAGTAAAAATACCAAATAATCTCTTTACATGTTTCTCTCAAAACTCAGGCTTAAAAGGATTCATAGATCCCTTAAACAACAAAGCATTCAGCTTAATAATCTCCCTGCATCTCATGCATAAACTCACTTTCCCCCCTTTTTAATTGTCTACCATTACTAGATTAACAACCTCAGACACTACTCTAGCATGTTCATTAAGTTTATGCTATAAGCTATCAACTCTATCATCTATTACCTTCACTTCTCAAGAGCATGTGCAAGATCTTATCTTAGCTCATCTCTTTCAATTTTAGATTCTCTCATACATTTATTAATATCAATTATATTACTAATATCAATCATACTATCAACACATTCCCTTCTAGGAACCATAGATTCATACTCAACCTCAACTTGTCAAAAATATGGGGGGCCTACCACGCCCTCTCAAATCAACAGCTCTAACTCTAGCTCTGGCACGTCCACGTGTCATCCTCTGACTGTTTATTAAAATATAATTTATTTTAATCTTTCATTTTCTTTCTTTTTATGCAGTCTACAAAATCATAAAACCTAATGCCACCCCGGGTTGTAACGACTCATCCCGGGTTGGCCACCCCCGATATGGTGTTGTCACATTTTGAAAATCCCAACACGACACATATATGAAACAGTAAAAATAATACTAACAAGAATTCTTTTACATCAATCCTCAACCCTCAACAAGGGAGATACATCAATCTGATATCGACTAAACATAACATACAACGTAAAATACATGAACATTTACAAATATATATTTTTTTAATTTCATTTTCTCGTTTGTCTGAGGATGTGACACGTACGTGGCTTACAGAAAATGATCTCGTCTGACTTTCAACCCACCAGACTATTTGTCTTGTCTGCTACCTAAAATCATTGTACAATGAGGGATGAGTTTCACAAGCTCAGTGAATTAAATTTACTAAAAGTACTCATTTGTATAAAGGGTCATTCAATACTTAATCATTTATATTTCACATAACTTGATGATAACTTTCTACTATCACTACACCTGTCATAAGATTCATTCTTTATCAATCTTTTCTTCTCATTCATTGATTCACCTTAAGACCATCAATTATCTCATAACTACCTCGTAATGATGTTCACAACATAAAGTCCACCATTTAGATGGTTCTTATCATTCTCTATTTATTTCTTACCATAATTGTCTCTCTCTATGAGACCAATTCATCTATAAACAATTTCATAATAACACACCACAAATCAACATTTCAATGATGCAAGCAATAATTAAAACATATGCAATGCATGAATCATTATTATGGGAATGTCTTCCCACATGTCAACATGTTTTTATTATCTTAGACCAGTCTCATCCAGGTTCTTTTCTTTAGAGCTTGTCCCGACTGCTACGGAATTCATTTCCAGTATATACCGGCTGTCACGGTGTCCCTTTTAATTCCAACTTATACCGATTGTCACAATTTTTCAATTAGACCAGCCCCTTCCTGGTTCTTTTCTTTTATTTAATGCATATGCATATGCACAATGATATGAATTATGCATCTGAACAATGACATAAAAAAACAACATTAATTCAAATATTTTTATTCACATTTAGACTGGCTGCCTTCTCGGTTCTTTTAATCTCATTAGACCGACTACCTTCCCAGTTTTTTCATTTTCATTTAGATCGACTGCCTTCCCTGTTCTTTTATTCTTATTCAAATATGAGTATGCATATAAATAATAAAATAAAAACAAGCATGTATTCAAACTAGCTATCCTGATTTTTTTCTCAATTTATATAAAAATTTCCACTAAATTCCTCTCATCCCAAATCACATAAAATTATCCATTAAAACTTGTCAAGATCCACTAATTTCATCCCAAATCACATCAAATCATCCATCAAAATTTGTCAAGATCCACTAAATTTCATCTCCTCATGAATCGTATAAAAACATCAACCATAGCTCATCAAGAATTTATTTATCACCATCATTATTAAATCAACTCATTATTCTAATAATATTTTTCTTTTTCTCATATAATAATTTTTCTACGTGTCCAATATTCATAACATATCTATCAACCAAATCTTTATCTACTACCAAAACATACACTAATAATTAAATTTAATATTATCACTAGATATTTGATTTTTTATTTAGACTACTTAAAGTAAATCCAACTCACCACGTAGCACTTAAAGCTACCCGTGATCACCTCCTTACCTTTCCTGTTCCTTTCAGAAATTTCCCCCGATTGTAGATCGTCAACACCTGACATCATATTTATATCAAATTTCTAGTTTATTTTTCAATTCGTTATAAACCACACCCTTGGAAAATTCTCACTTTGAATTCGGGGAAATTTCATGAATGCTAAAAATTCAAAAATAAACACTGTATTATTACTTTCTGCTTTTCTGATAGCTTCTCGTGATTTTCTATGAAATTCCGCAATAAGTCTCTTCAAAATTTTGCTCTTTTAATCTTTTTTTGGGTCTCCAAATGTTTAAAAAAATACATAATTGAAAGAAAATCAAACTGAATTTTGGAAGTGTATAAATTCAATTTATAAACGTTTTAGCGACGGCTGCCGCTTTGTCACAAATCTTTCCTTTTCAGCTGCCTTACATGCAGCCAAAACACATTTAAATTGCAACATCTGGAAATTGCAACATCTGGACTTCCAGATGTTGCATGAATTTGGTTTGTTGTTTTTTTTAAAGAAAATTAATATAAATATTTTTTTTCTTTTTGTTTTTTTTTGCTGGACCTCAAAATTCAATATATTTTTTTTTTAACTATGCTCTCACACGTCCAGTTTTTTTTTTAAAAGAATTATTTTATTCACTGCTAAATCTTTTGCGTAACTATATTATTTTAATTTCAAATCATATTTATTAAATTATTTCTTTACCCTTATTTTACGATTACAGGTATTACAATGTGTGATTGTCTTTGAGTATTGTCCTTTTCTTTTATCTGGTTTGGTTCAGTGTAGCCTCTCGCTTTTACTTGCTTTTTGGTTTGCTTGGTTACTTACTCAGTTACCTGGTTCAAGAGTGAGAACCCCCTTATATAGGTATCGGTATGCTTTTTGTCTGAATCTTCAAAGTGCAAAACTGTATAAATGAGACGTTTACACCTCAAAGCTTACAAAAGATAGTTCTTTGTACGTGAGAGATGACTTTATTTTAAGTCGTCACTCGTCATATCATTGTGTCAAGAGACATGGTTGCGTGTACGTCGTTACAATCAGTCCGGATCACTTTGTTATTTGAGAGTTGTTAATTAACTACGTGGTCAATTTTTACTTGATTGTATTATTTTGATCACATTATAGGTGATATATATTGAAAACAAAACCATTTTACAATATTTTTACCGTTTCGTATATAATATGATGATATATATTGTATTATATGAATCCACATGGGGAAGTATGGGTGTGATGGACATTAATTTAATATGTTGATATATATGTAGCATGGCTCACGTATTTGTACAAGCAGCTGAGTCCATGTGTTGCTCACATGCCTTTGCTCACCTCGCCGTCAAAGGACTCATTAACACGGTTCCCGTAGTTATTATTGAGCAATGAACCCAATGATAGACGTATGTTTGGTTGTGATAGTAAAAAATATTTTTTTTTTAGGATTTGGAATTCTGCTGATAATTATTTTATATTTGATAATTTTTTAAACTTTTGTTATTAACATAGATAGATCAAAAATAAATTTTTTATTGTGTTTATATGAGGTGATTTCATTGATTAGTATTTTAAATTATATTTTATATTTTATTATCATAAATGGATGTACGTTTTTCGTTGTCATTATTATTTTGATTTTATTTATTTTCACTTTATTTTCTAGTTTAATGTATAACGTAGATAAATTTTACTCCGCTAATGATGTATCGAAAAGTGACGTCTTTTATGGGTTAAAGCGTAATTTTACAAACTTGATTAAATGGATGATCATAGACTTACATGTGGAATGTGCAAAATTCACACTTAACCTTTGACCCTTAATATTCTAACCAACCATATTAGTTATCCCACCATAGTTACTCCCGAATTAAATCTTGCAAGTACTAATGTTATTACCTCATAATCACATATGATATTATTACAATCATTGCACAACATTATTTACCTTCATTATTTCTCTTAACAGACTCAACCTTAATGTACTATATAAAAGGGACTCCCGTCATTTATTAGGTACAACACAATTCTCTTTATAACTCTTTTATTTTCCTATTCTCTTCTTTTAAAGATACTCACTTAAGCTTTAGAGAGTCTCACGAAAGTACTTTGTTAGTACTTCCGGTGTTTGCAAGTGCTTTGCTGCTCTGTTAAGATCACTTTTTCCGAAATTGACATTAACAATGTCTTTCAACTTCACATAAGTAACAACCTTTAATGAGTTGCCTTCCATCCATATAACGCTTTGGTTAAGGGTTTTTTTTTTCGATTTATGGATAAGGGTCCGAATTAATCGAGATAATGTAACATTCTTTTCAATTCTCTTGTTTTTTTTATTTTATATTATGTTATTTTATGTAATTAAAAAGAACAATTTTAAATAAGTTTTGACATAATTAATCGAGGTGTAATAACTTGTTTAAGATAAGAATTGTTGAAAAGCAGTTGCTTTATATATAGCATAACTTGTTGCAAATTTCCTTGTTTGGTTAATCATTGTGATCTTTAATTTGCTTATGATATTGATATAAAATACTATAAAATAAAAGCACTTTTGAAACAAAATAATATTCCATCACTCTTGTATTGTAGTATGATAATTTTTTATTTTTGTTTTTATATTTCTTGATCTAATACCTTATTATTAATCAATTAAACTAAGTTTCAAATTTTTCCATATAGAAAACAACATACCACATACATAATATAATTGGCTAACAAATAGAAGTTGGTTTGCTAATAAAAAATTTATCATAAGAAAAAAAGAGTTGGAAGTGAAGAGTAAGTTAATGTATCAAACAGTAACGCGGTCTACTAAGAAAAAAACACTTTATGTTAGTTGAACATTACTATAACAATAATACGTATCAAGAGTTTTTTTTTTTTTTTGGGTAAATATAATATTTTTATCTCATATATATATATATATATATATATATAGGTTAAATTGGCTAAAATTTTAATTTCATCAAATAAGTTTCCACAATTTTAATTTAATTCAATTAAATTTTTCGTTAAATTTCACTTAACCTCGTTTGTTTTATGCCACCTAGTTAACTATTTAGTCACATGGACAAAAAACTACGGAAATTCTTCCGCTTGACCATATATACACATATAACAAGTGAGTTAAAAAAAACTCAATGTTAACCTGTGTAAAAAAAATTAGAGACCAGACAATAAATAGTTAAGGTTTATGGATTTTCATAAATTTTCAATCAATGTTAGGATTTGATAATTTTTGTTGCGTTTTAACTAGGTGGTTATGTAATTCAATGCATATAACCATCCTAGGTGATATAAACTAATAAGGTTAAGTGAGATTTAACGAATGATATAATTGGATCAAATTAGAATTTTGAAGGAAGCCCTTTTATATCATGGTTGGGACTTCAATCCTATTAAGAATAGTATTATTGTAGTATCTTGTTCTTGTAGAATTAGGATATATTGCTATTGAGATTAGGTTTAGGAGGCGAAACGACCATATTGCCCTTAAACGAGATTTTATTATTTACCCATTTCTTTTAATACCTCTTGTTCGTACGCAACAGCAAGCTCCCTCGATTGGAGCGCTTCTGTTGTGGTATAAATTAGGAAGGAAAACTTTTCATCCAATAATGTTGAGGAATCAAGGGAGCTTTAGGCTATTAAAATAAAAGATTAACCTCTTTCATACAAGACACCTTTAACAGAATAAAACCGTACCGGCCCAAGAACTATTTGCTTCAATAGAAAAGATAAAAAGGTAGCACAAAATCAGGCTTTTTATTTTATTTTTAACACAAAATCAGTTAATTCATAAATAGTGAGAAATCCATGATTTGTTTGGAGACCAACAACTTTCTAGTTGGTATGTGACTGTGAAAGATCAAAGCCAGACAAAACCTTTCACTATATTTTGCACTTTAATTACCATTTTGGGAAATGCCCTTTCACTACATTTTGCACATTAATTACCATTTTGAACAAATGCCTTTCAAAGTTATTTTAAAATGTTATGACTAAAAAGGGAACGTAAACTGAAACCTGTTCGAAAGAGAAGTGGAGTTCTCGACACGAGAAATGGAAGGTGGCGAGGGTAATTTTGTTATTATTCCATAAACAAGACCCTTTATCAACCACGTATGTTTCACACCAAACAGAAAGAAACTGTTAAGCACAGTTAGATAAAAATTTATATAAAAACTTGATTATTAATTTTTTAAAATTTTAATAATAATATTAATTAAATATATATTAATATTATTAATAAAAATTATCAATCAAATTTTCATAAATAAAAAAAATATATTTTACATCCGCTCCAACCAACCAACTCCGCATTATCCCCTATGGCAAATTGATGCCACCGTTATCTTTTTACGAAAATGATAGAGCCCACACTGGGACCCATACAACCATATTTCAAACTCAATTTACCATTTTATCCATCTCTTTTCCCCTTTTATATACGAACCCTCCCTACCCCTTTCTCCAACGCTAATCTCTCTCTCTCTCTCTCTCTCTCTCTCTCTCTCAATTCTCATTAAAAAAAAACCTTCAGATTTCTTTCAAGAAATGGCAAGAGGAGGCAACAAGCTAAGAAAACTGAAGTCGGTCCTCAAGAAGTTGAACTCATTCAACAGCAAGCAGCAAAGCCGGTCCACGGTAAGCGCCATAGTCTCCTCCCCGGACGAGTACTCCTCGGCGAACTCCGGCGCCAACCTCCAAGCGGTGTATGTGGGAAAATCTCGGAGGCGGTACCTCGTCAGCTCCAACATCGTCGATCACCCGCTCTTCCGGGAACTCGCGGAGCGGTCCGGTAGTGACAACACACTAAACGTGTCGTGCGAGGTCGTTTTGTTCGAGCACTTGCTTTGGATGCTCAAGAACGCCGATCCACAGCCCGAGTCATTAGATGAGCTCGTCGAGTTTTACGTTTGCTAAAATTTTTTTTTTAAAAATAAAAATTTGAAAAAAAAAGTGACACACAAAATAAGTGCATGTGCGTTAATTAAAGAGACTGTGTATAAGAGAGGATTTTAAAAGAGATTGTTAGTAGAGAGAGTGGTGGTGGTGAGCATTTCTGAATTTGAAATGAACGGTGATGAGGATGTAATGTTTCTGATCACTACTGCCATTGTACTTTACATTTTAATGTTCATTCTTTTCTTAAATACTACTTATATGATGTTTCTTTTTATTAGCCTTTGTTATTTCTTTTTTCTTTTATAGTTATATTTAACTTGAGAATTTCTCTTCAATTAATTTTGTTATACATTGATTGAATGAATGAAAGCAAGCATTTTTACTCTATAAACTTTCAATTATTACAATTTAATACGTGAATTTTAAAAGTTATCTAAATCAAATCATTGCGGTGAAAATTTCATCATTCATAAAGGTCTATTCAATTAGTAAGATTTTAGTGACAAGATTTCGTAAATCCCGAGATTTAACTCTATATATTTCTCTCTTCGCATCACTTCATATCATTATATTTTAATCATAAAATTTTATCGTTTACCGTTTCTCCACAGTTTTTAAGAGACAAAAATGTCAGATCTCTATATGACATTTTGATCTTTTTGTTTTCTCTTTACTTATATTCTATACACGCATTGTTTTTCTTCTGCTTTGTTTTTTATTGCTTTTTTGACATGCCTATCCATATATGCATTTGGTACAATTTACTTAATCATATAATATATCACGTATAAATATATAAATTTAAATTTAAATGTCTATCAAGATATGTCTTATACTCAAGTATGTTAGGTTTCACATATATGCTACATTTACATGCAACAAGGTATTTAGTGTTCATCATCATAGGCAAAATTCTCGACCTCGAGTCCCCAAGCTGACAGACACTAACTTAATCTATACATGCATACACACATATTTAACAAGTTCAAAGCAACTAAACCCTACCCAAATGAATGCATGACATGAAAAAAAAAAAATTAAAGACATTTTAATTGGGTCATCATTGGCAAAAGTCCAATGTAATGTATGAGACAGACCTAAATGAACCTAATGTCATGCATGCATAAGACACACCTCCCTCCATGCTGCCTTCCATCTCCTTTCTCAAAGTACCCTCCATCCATCCATTCATCCAAGAGAAATTGGAAGTAAAAACATAAATCAACCATAGAAATCATAAATCCATAAAACTCGATTTTCAATCACAACCAAAAATAAATAAACTTGATTTCATTTGAATCACATGAGTTTGTAAATTAGATGAAGAGAAGAACAATATAGGAGACGAGCTGCATATAGCATAAGATGTAAAGAAGTAGTATAAGTAGACTTATAAGTCTTTACCAAACAGGGTTTGAACAATAGGATAAATATTAAGAAGGAAATATCGTATAGCATACACAACGAGAAATATATCATTACCACTTGTTAAATTGAGGGTTAACTTCTTTGTTCGCATTTCCTCGACCGTTAGAAGATAAATGAAATATCAAAATTATACGTAGCGACAGTGCATCTCTTGATACTGTGTGCTTAATTGTTACAAGTTACATTACCCACAGTTTTTTCTTGTTAAGATAAGGTATCAATTTGTATGCAGCTTACACAATATATGTGTAAAGAAAATCTTGTAAGTTGTTGCTGACACCAGTGGACCCTTTGCACTATTTGGGTTTCTATAATTGGGTTGGAGGAGGCAAGTTTGTCTATGAAGCACTCGATTAGCATGATAAAATTTTCCATCAATTTAATATTTTTAGATAATTATCAACTCAATTATTTTTTATATTATTATCAAAGTAAACAAAGTGAAAAGTATTCATAGCTTTTGAATTTTTTCAATGTACTATCTTTTTAATTTTTGCCAGCGATTGTGTGGGATCACAAAATAAAAAATACATTCTGATCACCACTTAAAAACCTTAGTTTACTCTCTTAAAAATAATGTAAGTGTTTCTCTTTCTAGAAATAATTTTCTCTCTCTATAATCTTTTCATCAACCTTTTTCTTACACGAATGAATATATATATATATATCTATATACTGTCCGAGAGAGGCATTCTTTTCATATTTCTTGATTTAAACATAAACGGACGGATCGGATCGTCCATAATGGATGCCCAACCCGATCTTAATTTCTTATATATATATAATATTATAGCTTCAGGTTTTGGTTTTGATTTTTGGGATGCTTTTATTCTCATTTAATATTTTTCAGTCGGCTTGCACGTTGTGAGAACGAGTTAGAGTATAAAAAATTAATTGAATCATTTTTCATCAGCTTAAACTTTTAAAATAATTGATAACTCAATTTTTTTTTAATAAATTTTTTTTATTTAAATAAACAATTTTTTTTAACAATCTAATAGAAAATATACCTCATATAAGTAATAAAATTAAAATATTAATTTTTTAAAATTAAATGGCCACTTTTCATTACAAAAATGTAACAAATACAACAGGAAGTCAACAACTCAATTCATAGGAGGCAGAGTAGGGAAAAGCTAACTAATTAAAAGAATTGTTGATTATCACTTATATTATTAATAATTGATTTATAATATGTTCTTGATTGGAAATTAATAAGAAAATTAATGTGTTGTTTATAGAATACTAATGATTAGGTAGGTAGAGATTCTTGTTGATATACTATAATATAACCCCCCACGCTCTACTTTGTTTGTTAAACGATACGACTTTCATCATTTTGAAGACTTGAAGAAATGGAAGACGCGAAATTTGTTGGATACACGCATTAGTAATACCTGTAACGCGTTGCCAAGCTGCCATGGCCACACCCTTAAAGCAGTAAAGCTTTGCTTGATTGCTTCATTAATTTTGGACTGGAGGTGATAGATAAGTACTATATATAATGGGAATATGAGATGTAATCCATCATTTTTTTTTTGATCTTTTTTTAATACCCGACTTTAAGGACACAATTAAATTTTCTTATATATTGAGAAGAAAAATTAATTTCTAGTATTCTACCCTTTGTCATATTTATTTCGACAATTTTCTTTAAGGGAAATGAAAATTGTTTCAACATATTGTCCAATTTTTTAAACGAGGGCTGAGGACAAAAGGCACATACTTTTCAAACTTGAATGATTAATTTGTATGGTTGGTCCATTCAATAATTCTCTCTACCCATCTATCGCACGAATGGAAAAAAAAAAAAAAAAAAAAAAAGTCTTTTCGTAAAGTTTGTAAAACTTAAAAAGGGATGTATAATTTGATCATTAGACAAGAAGGCTGTATAGTCAAGTCAGAAAAAGAAAAGGTCCTATACTATTTTAAGAAAAAAATAGAGCTAAAACAAATTTTAAATTCGAGTTTATTTTTAAATTTTATAAAAAAATTAGTTAAATTAAATTTCTTTTTCAAATTTTAATAAATAATTTGATTTGATTATAATAGATTAAGTTTTTGATATATTTTAAAAATAAATTTTAAACTAAACTCAAACATCAATCAATAATTAATTGGTTCTTATCTGGGTCAAGATTTAAAAAAAAAAATCAAAACTTTGCGGATGATTGAAAACCTGGAAATGTTTGAAAGCACTTTTCAAAAATAGTTTTTAATTTTTAAAAACTAAAATGGTTTTTAAAAACCCAAAACCATGTCTGGAAGTTTATTTTTAAAAGTAATTTTCAAAAACTGTTTCTAAAAATCTCCGATTAGTGTTTTCTGATATAATTTTCGAAGATAGTCCTAAAATCAGTGTTCGTTTCTTTGTTTCATTCTTACTCATGGTATGTAAAAATATTAAAATTTTAAAAATAAAATAATATTAATTATTTTTAAGTATTTGGTGTGTGCTAAAAAAATATATTTGATAAATATGAGAAATAAAATTAATATAAATTTTAAATTTAAACTCAAAACTGAAAATAATTATAAAGTGTATCAAAACAATTTTCGAAAATAAGATTATTTAAACAACATTCGATTATTTTTTTTTAAAACAGTTTTCAAGTTACTCTTATCCAAGTATGTTTTCTTCAAAAAAATATTTTTAATTTTTATTTTAAAAAATAATTCTTAAAATCTAAAAACAGAAAATTGGCACCTCCTCTCTCTCTCTCTCTCTCTCTCTCTCTCTTTGATATCTATCTAACACGGTATTGAAACCATGGATAACGATTTACAAATTAAGTCCAGTTACCGTGGGAAAAGGCAGAAAAGACCATAGAAATAATTAGCGTTGCGGTAGTTGTTGCGGTGGGAGTGTTCCTTGTCAGGATCGAAGAAGACAAACCAACCCTTGCATTTCGCATAAGGAAACGGCTGCCTTTTGCGGCTTTTGATGCCAAGATGCCCCAGTCATCTTATTCCTACAGTACCGTTGCTTTGTCTTTCAGTGAAAGGGAAAAGAAAACAGTAACAATAAAACAATCATGAAAATAAATAATCAAAAACTGAATTAATAAAATCACGAAACATAATAAAATTAAACTAATAAAACTTTGTTTTCATCGTTAAAAAAAGTAATGCTAAAGAAACACATTATTGTTTACCTTTTGTAAAAATTTGATTGTTCAATTTTGATAATTTTATTAATAATATTAATTAAATATGTACGAATATTATTAATAAAATTTTATAAAATTATCAATTAAATTTTTATCTGATGAAAAAATCTTGTTTTATATTTGATTCAACTAAAATTCTATGATCAGCAGATTAGTAATTATACTGCACTTGTGAAAGGTAAATAATAAATTATTGTTTTATTCTTAAAAAAATTTCTTTATAATTTTTTTTATTACAAAAGAATTAATATCTACTACAAGCCGATATGAGTCGGGAGGAACAAGAAGCTGCAGCAGCAGCTCTATAGGTAGGAGAGAGACCAGCCCACGTGGGAGAGTGGGGCGTGAAATCGGATTTTGGCTCATAAAAACAACCACCCCCATGATCACAAAATCCATGCATGCATGTTACTCATGGAATTTTTGTCCCCAATATTTGTCCTCCACTAGTGTGCTACAGACTAGAGAGCACAGATTGAATTTCATTGCGTACAGTCTTATTTATTAGGTACTCATGCATGTACGTGGCCGCATACTGTTTCAAATAAATCTGAAGGGGTAACATCATTTGATCTTATGGTAATTTTGTCGCCAACGAACTCCTATGTATCGATTTGCCCATGATGGATGAATGTCGTGGGGCACACTGAAGAAGACCCATATGCCATGATTTGCGGATGGGGCCCTCAGCATATTTGGGAGATCATTGCACGCCTCAGCATATAATTTTGATTTAGTTAATTTATCGAATTAAATTTGAATAATATCAAATTAAATTTATTAAATTTATGAGTCAATTTGATTTAATTAATAAATTAATAAATATTATATATAATATTTTTATTTTTATATATTATTATTTAATATACATTATAATTATTTATTTTATTTTAAAAAATATATATTTATTATTTTATTTCAAAAAACTCAACTCCAAATATTTTTACTTTACGAGTCGAGTTCGAGTTTAATTTTTTTAACTCTAATTTGACTCAAAGCTCAATTAAAATAATTTCTTTACTCTATTCAAGTTTCCTTTAACTCGAACTCGATTCCATTAAAATCCAACCCTTATGGGTCAAACTCCAATTTGTTAAAAAAAAAAAAAAAAAAACAAATTACTTGGAGGAAGGCGCCACTTTGCAGAACTCGACTCAAATCAAATGTTTGGTTGGATCAATTTTTTTTTCCTATTATCTTCCAATTCTCTAGAGCACAAAATAATTTATGTTAAAAAAAAAAAAAGGAAGAAAAGGGAGGACATGACATGTGATGTCTTTAAGTCTAAAATCCCACGTTCCCTCCACCCAAAACAGTGGGTTCCATGGTCTCAAACAAGCTACCCCAGAAAATAAGGGAAGCAAATTTGTGTGAGAACTCTAGAGATATACATGTACATCAGTAGAGATGATGAGGTCAAAGAAGGAAAAAGCAGGACCACATTACTGAGATGATGAGGTCAAAGAAGGAAAAAGCAGGACCACATTGAGATGGATAACGATGATGATTATCATGATCTACTAGGAATGGTCATCTTAAATGCCATGTGCTGACTGCTACCCTGTGTGTCAGAATTTAGTTAGAGTTACAAATTTTGTTTCGTTGTTGATGGAAATGTTTTCGTTCTAACAATAAATCAAAATTAATTATTTTTATATTTTGTTCCACTTTTTCAGTCTCTTTACATTTGTTTTGTTTTGTTTCAATTGAAATATTTGAAACACTTTATTTCGATGGAAATATATCTTTTATCATTTTTTATTGGTTTAAATTTATTTTTACATTATATATATTTTTTAAATAACACATTTAATTAAATTTAAAAAAAGTAATGCAACCACTAAATATTTTTGTTAATTTTGTTTTGGATTAGTAGTTATTATAACATGAACTTGATGTTGTTTAATTAATTTGTGTTAGTATTTGAATTTTTGAATACAATTATCATTTGGTTTTGATGAATACATCATCTTTATCATCTTATGTGTGAATGATAATGATTTTTTTTTTTATCTATAATTCTATATATTTTTTGAAAGTCATGTAATTTAGCAAGAATGTATTTAAAAATATCGTCAAATTCGAAATACTGCATCAAAACAAACCGAAATATTATATTTTAATAACTAAACCAAAATATTATCCGGAGCGAAATTTACAACCTTGGCATTAATACTATATTATATATTGGTGATGATATGCAATACTTTCTTATTATGCATGAGGCATTTATTTTTTCACGGGACACATTTTAAAACCTAAATCATATTTGTTGAAAATCACCTTAAGAATCCCAAGTTATGACCTTCAAATACTCAAATCCAGAATAATTTGGACCAAGACAAGAATCAAACCACAAAAAAGAAAACACAAGTAGTTGTTATCGAGGTTCAGCAAATTGCCTACGTTCTCGTGAGCTCCTCTGAGCTCTCTGCACTAAATCAATGGAGTTCTTACAATTACAGCAATACCTCTTCAAGAACCATGTGTTCTTGATGAATGAGATAAGAGAAAAGAAAGAGACAAGAGCGAAGTGTTTCCCTGGAATTTTCCCCAAGAAAATCCCAATTACAAAGCCCTAAAACCCCAATCTCTTTTACACTCTCTCACTAGAAAAACCTCTGAAAATTCGAGAGTCTTTCTCTTTAAACACCAGCCAATCTTGGAATGAGAAAAGCACTTCTTGTTGTTCTATTTTTGCTCTTTCTATCTTGTTGTTATTGCTCCTAGATAACCCTTTATATAGAGCAATAACTACCATAACCAACTTGAAGCCAATATCAACCCTTAAATCTTGAGAACCAAACAATCATGGCCCTCTAAGTGGTCTAAGTGAACCTGTGCATTTTAACCAAAACCAACACACCAGCTGAAGGAGAGAAAAACCAGGTATCAGGTGTGGTTCGCGTCGCGGTGCAGAACAGGGTGAGCCGTGGAGCGCTCCAGGGGGAAAGCCCCCACTTGCGGGTGGCCGCGGCGCTACTAGTCCTTGCAGCAACGCGCAAAGCCTACGCCGCAGCTCGCTCCATGAGGATGTAAGTCCTCCCTTGTGGGTGGGCGCGGTGCTGGTGGACTGAGCCGCGGCACAGAGGTCTGAAGCTGAAAACTTCAACCTTTAATTCTTAGACAAAATCCCAACAAACTCTACCTTTGTCTAAGCAATTAAACCCAAACCAATTGTGCAGAGAACTCAAGATCCAAACTAAACATGAGTCACAACATCATCCGATTCCAATTCTAAGAAGTTCAAGGCAATGATTGAACTTGTTTAGAGTTAAAACTTTAGTGCCTAACTCTGCAGGATTTTCTTCCGTTGCCATTTTGTCCACATGAATGCTTCCTTCCGTAACATTTTCCCGAATGAAATGATACCGAACATCCATATGCTTAGTCTTCTCATGGAACACCGGATTCTTACACAAATGCAACACACTTTGGCTATCCGAATACACCATCACCTGCTCTTTTAGGACCTTCAACTCTTCCAACAACCCTTTACACCATATAGCCTCTTTAATAGCTTCCGTTACTGCTATGTACTCTGCTTCAGTTGTTGAGAGTACTACCACCGGCTGCAACTGAGCCTTCCAACTTATACAACATTCGTTTAAGTTGAAGAAATATGAGGTAATCGATCTTCTCTTATCCCGGTCTGCTCCATAGTCTGAATCAGCATAACCTTTTAACTAGATGGACTTACCTCTTTTCTCATAAACAAGCCCCACATCTGAGTTTCCCTTCAAATACCTCAGCAACCACTTCATCCCAAGCTAATGCTCCTTTCCAGGATTACTCATAAACCTGCTGAGAACACTAATGGTATGAGAAATGTCGGGTCTAGTGCTTACCATCATAAACATGACTGATCCAACCGTACTAAAGTAAGGGACTTTTTCCATTTCCTTCTTCTCCTCATCCGATCTAGGACATTGATCGCTAGAGAACTTGAAATGACCAGAAAAAGGAATCTTTATTGGTTTACTATCTTCCATAGAGAATTTAGATATCATCTTTTCTATGTAAGAAGTCTGATAAATCTTTAACCTGTTTCTCTCCCTTTCCCGGATTATACTCATCCCAATGATCTTTTAAGCATGACCAAGATCCTTTATCTCAAACTCTGAACTGAGTTGAGACTTCAACCTTTCTATTCTTTCCTTGTTGCTACTAACCAACAGCATATCATCAACACAGATGAGGATAATCACCATTTCCTCCACCTTGTGATCTTTGTAATACAAGCATGAATCATAGTAGCTCCTCATGAAACTCAAGCTAGTTACAAAGGAATTGAACCTCTTATTCCATTACCGAGGTGATTGCTTCAGGCCATAGAGAGATTTCTTCAATTTGCACACCAAATCCTCTGCCTTCCTTCCTCATAGCCTTTGGGTTGTCTCATGTAGATGGTCTCATCAAAATTTCCATGCAAGAACATTGTCTTCACATCCATTTGCTCAATCTCCTAATTAAATTGGACCACCATAGCTAACACTATCCTTATCGTCTTGTATTTCACAACTGGTGAAAAAATTTCTGCAAAATCTATACCTTCTCTTTGTGTGAACCCCTTCACCACTAGCCTAGCCTTATACTGGACTTTATCCCCTAGAGTGTTTCCTTCTTTGATTTTGTAAATCCACTTACAATCTATAACTCTCTGTTTTTCTGGTTTAGGCACCAACTCCCAAGAGTTCTTCCTCAAAGAATGCATTTCCTCCTCCATAGCTAGCTTCCATCTTGACGAATCCTTACATCCTATGGCATCAATGTAAGTTTCTGGTTCATAGTTGATTATCCCTCCTTCTGAATAAGGAGTTGCTGCATTAGCATTCGCAAAACCATATCTCAAAGGTGGTCTGATCTGCCTCATTTCCCGGTCTCTTGTGAGTTGATAATCATTCCAATTTGCTGCATTATCTCCTTCTAGTTCAGCCTCCTTTTGAGTGTCTTGAGCTTGGCCTTCATCAATGGGCTCTACCTAATCCGAACCCTCTTGCCTTCTTTGTTCTACCTGAATTGAATTTTCTTTGATGCTATGCTCCATATAAACCGGGCTGGTTTGCTCACTTTCCCCTGCAGGGTTAGTTTTCTCCAAATAGGGAAATAATAGCTCATTAAAAATGACATCCCTATTTATTATGAGTTTAGTTCCTTTTGGCTCTAAGGACCACAACTTATACCCCTTAACCTTTTCACCGTATCCTAGAAACACACATTTTCTGGATCTTGGGCTAAGTTTATCATCATTTTGATGTGGAAACACAGCACATCCAAAAATCCTAAGATTGTTTAACTCAGGGGGTTTTCCACTCCACATCTCATCGGGAGTCTTAAGATCCAAAGCTCTAGAAGGTGATCTATTAACCAAATACGCAGCAGTAGACACAGCTTCCCCCTAAAAACACTTGGGTAAACCGGAGCCAATAATCATGTACCTAACCTTGTCCAAAAGGGTCCTATTCATCCTCTCAACAACTTCATTTTTTTGAGAGGTTTTCATAACTGTTCTATGTCTTAGAATCCCATTTAACTCACAAAATTTGTCAAAATCCTGATTGTAAAATTCTAAGCCATTATCGGTTCTCAAAACCTTAATTACCTTGCCCATTTGAGTTTCCAGCAAATTTTTTCACATCACAAACTTATTCAAAGCATCCAATTTATTTTTAAACAAATAAACCCAAACCTTTCTAGAATAGTCATCAATCAAAGAAAGAAAGTAAAGATTACCTCCTTGTGTTAGTGTTCTTGCTGGTCCTCAAATATCGATATGAATGTAGTTAAAAATACCTTTTGATTTGTGCACTCCGGTGTTGAAGCTAACCCGATGTTGCTTCCCAAGAACACAACTCTCGTAGAAATCAAGTTTTTCTACCTTGTCACCATCAAGTAAACCATCTTTGCTGAGAAGTTACAGCCTCATTTCGCTCATATGTCCCAAGCGATTGTGCCAAAGAACCGCCTTATCAATCTCAACCATTAAGCTTGCTGCTTAATCCTTGATGTCCGTCTCTCTAATCATCTCATAGAGACCATCCTTTATTGCTGCTTTGATCACTACCAAAGATCCCTTGGTTATCTTGATCTTTCCTCCCTCTGCCTTGTATGTGTACCCTATGGAATCTAGCTACCCCAATGAGATCAAATTTCTTCTCAAATTCGAAAGATATCTCACATTCCGCAATAGCCTTGTAACTCTATCAAACATCCTCAATTGGATGTCTCCTATGCCTCTCACTTGGCAAAAAATATTGTTCCCCAAGAAACCTTTTCCTTCATTGGTTTTCTTGAAATTCTTGAACCATTCACGGTGAGGACACATGTGATAAGTGCACCCGGAATCCAAGATCCATTTCTTACTGCTTTGCCTTTCATTCACATTTGAGCACACAACAAGAACATCATCATCTTGTTGTTCTCCCTTGGCAATCGAAGCCTCTCCATTGTTGGTATGGCGTCTTCCTTTCTTATCCCTTATCATCTTCTTGCAATCTCTCTTGAAAAGGCTATGCTAAATTTGTTTTTTTGGATACTGCTAAGAAGTTTTTTGATGACATGCAAGAGAAGGATGTTGTGCCATGGAATGCCATAATTGGAGGCTATGTTGAAGCCAAACTTGGTAAGGATGGTTTGGCATTGTTTCATAAAATGCAAACGAGTAATATAGAGCCTGATGAAGTGGCCTTGGTCAATTGTTTATCTGCACGCTCACAACTTGGAGCCCTTGATGTTAGAATATGGATTCATCGTTTTATTGAAAAACACAATCTTCATCTGAATGTTGCATTAGAAATTGCTTTAGTTGATATAAATTTTACTTACTTTAGAAGACTGTTCAATTACGAAGGAAATCTGGATTTTTGGACAGTTGCTAATAATATATTTTAGTAACTCAGCATTTGTTGGCAATACTAGTGCTTTTTCACTAATCAATCTAATTTTTGGACTATGCTTTAATGCACTTTGAAGCGGCATGAGGGAGGCCAATAATGTTTGCATGAAAGGCTTCAAGCAAGTTGGTATTATTAAGCTTTATCATACATTCAGCATTTCTTCCATCAACATTATGGTACATCTTTTTGGAATATAAGTTTATCTGCATACATTGATCCCGACTGGAATCTTGTAGGTTAGTGTTAATTTTTATGTTTATTTTATAGTTACAACGATACAAGAAATCAGAATTTTGTTAGCATAAGTTAATTGTGCATCAATTTATTCTGATTGAAGTTATACTTAAGAATAATTATGAAAACTATTTTATAACTTGAAATCAGTATTTGTTTCTAGTGTAAATATTTGAAACTAAAATATGGTAATTGGAAAATATGAGACTTGTTTGGATATTGGAGTATTTGTTATTATAATTTTACACACTATTAGTAATTAGAATGAACATTTTATGATTATATATTTTTCAACTATACTATAATTATTTATACAATATGTTATATTCAATAAATATAATATATATAATTATATATTTGATCGGGTTACTGGTTTGGGTTGGGTTGAAAATTTTGAACCCATGACCCAACCCAACCCACCGGTTTCAAAATATTTTCAACCAAACCCAATTCAATTTCTAAAAAGACACAACCCAACCCAACCCATTATATCATTTTAGATTGGATTCGCTGGTCAATCGGGTTCCATACTCACTCTTAGTTTATATCGGTGGTAGTGAGTACTGGGAGAAATTAACCGTTGATCAATCGAAGAACTTCGTCACCTTTTATGGCGACCCACATGATATGCCCACGATCGTCTTCAACGGAACGGCAGCAGAATACGGGACGATTTATAGTGCTACGGTAGCTGTTGAGAGTGAACATTTCGTTGCTGTCAATATTGCCTTTGTGGTGCGTTTTTCCTCTCTCTCTCTCTCGGTTAAATCTTAAACATTATCCGAGGTTATTATTTTCTTTACTTAAATCTATTGCAAAGATCGTCTTAATATCTTTGCTATTATTTTCTTTTTCTTGGGGACGTGGGTGTGTGAAAATAGAATGCGGCCCCAATGCCAGATGGGAAAAGAAAGGATGCCCAAGCATTGGCGATGAGAATATCAGGAGACAAAGCAGCATTCCACAACTGCAAATTCATAGGGTTTCAAGACACCTTGTGTGATGATAAGGGCAAGCATTACTTCAAGGACTGCTACATTCGTGGCACTATGGATTTCATATGGGGAAATGGTAAATCCATCTATTTGGTACGTAGTATCCTCCCAAAATATTAATTTTTAATTTTACGTCATTTATTTAATTATAAGTAATTAGTTAGTTAAACAGTGCTATAAGAACATCTTGAATGATCATCCATTTGTAACACTTTGAAGACCAGATTAATAAACCCTTAAAAACCCATTATTTGGCATTGTAGAGAAAGGAAAAACATGATTTTTATTGTTAATCTGAGTGGTTAAAATAGTAGGCTTTAAATCTTAGCCTTAGTCAATAATGTCCATTAATAAATGCAGAATACAACGATAGAATCAGTAACAGAGAGGCTAGGGATGATCACATCACAAGCAAGAGAGACAATAAGCGAGGACAGCGGATTCACGTTTGTGAATTGCAACATAAAGGGAACAGGCAACACTTACCTTGGGCGTCCTTATAAGGCGAGCGCTAGGGTTGTCTTTGCCTACACTTACATGGACTCCCTCATCAACAACCAAGGCTGGTCCCTTGACCTCTACCCAGAATACAACCAGTATATATATATATATATATATATATATATATATAATCTGATGATTGCTTTGTTTGTTTTCAGGACGGTGTATTTTGGAGAACACAAATGCAAGGGACCAGGGGCTAACTTTTCTGGGCGAGTAAAATTTGCAAAGATACCGTCTGATGAAGAAGCAAAACCCTTCTTGAACGTGGATTAAATGGAAGGGAGACAGTGGATTCTCCCAATCCCCCCAAGAGGTGAACTCCATGCATGGCCATAGACATATACAATTAATATATTATTAATTATTTATTTGTAAAGTTCACTTGTTGTATAGAGATGTATGCAACTGTGTGACTGGAAATGGATGTTGTAAATTAAGAAATACTTTATATGGTCAGTCATTTTGTAAGTTAATTAGTAAGTGAATGATTTTTGTGAAAATTAAACTGATAAATTACCATTTTGTTTTTAAAAAATATTATTATTTGACATTGTAACGAATTATTTTTATTGACCAAAATGAGAACTTTAAATCTTTAGGGTTTATTGTAGTACAAATTCTTGATCTATGAACATGTAACATTAACTCTCCAAACTATTAATTTGGCGCATGAGGTCTTTGAACTATGAATTAGTAACAATCAAATCATTAAATTTATTTTCTGACGAAAAACTTAACGAAAATACAAAAAAAAAGAGGGTTCTTTCATTCAATTATTACTATATAGTGAATATTTGTCCAAAAATTGAACATAAGCAAATCATTGAACCAATGAAATTTTCTTTTGAGTTCCTCACTTGATTAAATTTTCATCGGAAAATAAATTTAAAGGGTTGATTGTTAATAATTTCAATTCAAAGATTTTTTATATCAAATTAATAATTTAAATAATTAAATATTATGAATCTATAGTTTAAAAATTTGCGATGCAATAAACCCAGATCAACCCTCACAAACTTTGAGAGGAATGGTCAGGCGAATGGATCAGATGGTTATATAAGCAAGCCCATTCTCCTACTTAGAGATGTGCCCTTTAATTCCTTCGGCGGTGGAAAAGATTTAATGGCCCAAGTTCAACAGACGCCTTTCTCCAAGGTAACAGGTGGCACTTAACTGAGGTCAATCTCTGAAATTACATTTAGCCCCTGTTTGCTTCAGCTAAACATTTGACTACCCTTCGCGTGCATAGCACACGTGGAAGCAGGGTTATCAATACGGTATCGGATGAGGTTACTGTTTTTCGAATTACATTTCATATTACAATAAATTTATTTGTAATTATATAGAAAAATCAAATACAAATAACAAATTTATCAAAATTCAACCCTGCCCGATATCGTTATAATCGATATTATCAAAACATTCGTTATTCTTGTTATTACCAATATTTACAAGAAAAGTATGACTCTCAATTGAGTTTATATTCAAATCATACAATTTTTTTTAGCTTAATTACAAATTTTTTCTCCAATTTAAGGTCATGTGGCTCATTCCCCATAATTTTCAAAAGGACATGGCAACGGATACTCAGTTTTTGTTTTAAGAAAAAAGCATACCTGCACTGTCATCAAGGTGATCCTTCTGCTGGTGCTCCACGCACTTAAGGAGGTACTTGAATGTCTCAATCTCGCAAGGGATTGTGAGCCCGCCACTAATGTCAAACCCAAACTCTTCCTCAGCCTTTTCCAGTAAAACCTTGAACACAGGGTGGCTAAGATAGCTTGTGGGAATGATAAACCTCCGAAGCTCCGGCCCAACATAAACCGCCAAGTACCCTTTGGGAACATCAAGTGGCAGGTCGGGACTAGGGCAGCTCTCCTCGTCCGAATCCCAGCACTTCAAATCCCTTAGCCTTCTATTAAACACTGGTGAAATGCCCCCATGATTTTCGCCAGAATGGGGGCTGCATGAACTTGAGCCAAGTGTGACAGATTGCCACTTATTGAGGAATTCCTTTAGCCTAGCAATCTGCCTTATTCCAAGCAACTTTATCCCACCATTTCCATCCATTGCTAAATGTTTACCACAATAATGAAAAGAAACCCAGCATTTAATTCAGACTGTCCGATTCTAGATGCCTCATCAGATGTTCTTCTACTACATGCACATGAAAATGATATTTATGCTTTCATGCACGATTAAAACAAACGAAGGAAAGAAGTCATGAACTTGTAAAGGACTCAGATGACATATTCTATCCATCATCTGGCATACAAAATGATATCCTACATTATCAAATAAATTATTGCAGAACCATAATTTGAATTTTAATTACGAAAAAAAAATGCTTCTGATAATTCTCTTGCAAACAGACAGAACTATAATTTGCATTATTATTAGGCAACCAAATGTTTCTGATAATTCTTTTGCCAATAAACCCTGTTTAGTGGGAATGAACCTTGTATTTTATGGTACAGTTCTCTTCCAAAATATAGAGAAGCCAGAGCTGGGGAGTGTTTCAGTGAGTGATTTTGTATCATATCATAAGAACAGTAAAACAAATGAGACTCCTTTGACTAAATGAGAACAGATAAAGATTCTGCCAAAATAGATCACCATATCGATTTCCACCTCGACTTTCACAGTTATTTTCATGTTGCTACAAATCAAGCTCATTCAAGAAGGAGATTGCTGTGTATTGATAAAACAAATACAGAGCTCATATGATTCAAGGAATTTAGAAGTCTCTTTTTGTTCTTTATAGTTTTTGTCATTTACTTGTATAGTTCACTGATACAACATCAAATCTGAAAATGCCTATAGTTGGTATTTCAATTAGATGAGCAAGGACTCATGAGCAGCCCATTCTGTATCTGTACAGATGACATTCAGTTAAATCCCAGAAGTTAATCACTCAACAAATAATGATATCCACATTATAGATCTACAAGCATATGGATTTCCAAATCAGAGAGAAAAAATCATATTAGGGACAATTTCAAGTGAATCATGAACTCTTGTTCAACTTTGGCCAACCAACTAATTGCTGAAATATTATAAACCATGTAAAGAGAAGCATCAGGACAATATTTGACATAAAGACAAAACCATCTTTTTCAGAGGAATCTCTCTCTTCCACATCAAATCAACCATTTGCATTTATGCATTAATAGCTTTCTCCAATTAATCTAATTCTAAACCAAAGTACCAAATTGATGATTTAATCTACATAATCAATCTATTACCTCATCTTAAAAACTCCCTAACTAAATTACATTTTTTTTTATTTAGATCTCTATACATGAAATGTAAAAATAAAAACAATGAGACAGATCGTACATACCCATAAGACACAAAAAAAAAAAACAAAACCCATTAATCTTTCTTGGATCTATAGCAAACCCATATTAAAAAATAAGAAAAAAAAATTACAAATCTCATAAAACATTTATCATGAAATCACCAACATATACACATTTATATGTGTAAATCAGTAAATACATACACCATATAGATGGAGGGTACCTGAAGATAGGATGGATGGAGGAGACCTTAGCTGCGGACCCGAAGAAGAAAAGCCATATGAGGAGCTTCAGAAGTTTGAACGTACGAGCGAGCTCTCCAAACGAGACAGAGAATTTCAAGAAATCAAAAAAAAAAGAAAAAAAAATTGCTTTCCAATACAAATCCCAAAGCGAATTTTCAGAGATCAAAAATAGCTAATTCTTTTTATGTTTTGTACTCTCTTGTTTGTCGCAGGAAATTTTTCTTGGCTAGGCCGATTGGGTCGGAGCAGTCCCTTTTTTTTCTGTTTTCTCGTCTATTAAAAACAAACAAAAACAAAAATTAAAAGGCAACGGCTTTATTTTAATGGATAATAATAATAATAATACAAAATGTAAAATATAGAAAAGAAAAACTGGAAGAAAAAAAACGAAATTTTTAGCGATGGATTAGCTGAGAGGAAAACGTATTAGCAGAAAAGTTAATACGTGTAACCATAATTACACGAGCGCTGCTTACTCAATGATCATTGTGTCTTTTCTGCTTTGGGTCCACGTTATGACAGGGAATCTTGGTACGTTCGGGCCCACCATGGTCCGGCCTTTTCATTAATTTTCTGTTTTTTTTCCTGACGGCTATTAGACACCCGAATTATTGACTGCCGGGCGCAAATTTCGATTGAAAGCTTTCTTTAATAATATTAACTTATACAGTTCTAAAAATTTAACAATCAAATTTTTTTTAATGTAATTAAAAAATTTTCCTCTACCCCACCCAATAAAAAAAACAAAGAGTTTGCCGACAAAAGACGAAGAAAGTACCATAACATAGAAGTAAATCAAATCAAACTATTTAACTAAAAAAAATGTTTCTAAGGCAACTAAAAGCCTAAAACTAAATCGTATTTTGTACAAATTACCATTGCTATCTTGGGTGTCAGGTATTTTATTTTCATAGAATTGTTTGTAATTGTACAAGATAATAAAAATTAAACTCTATCTTCATTAGAGATGGAAAAGAACTATTTGAAACAGAAAAATATTATAACATAGAATTAGATTTTAATCACTTACTAGGAAATAATTTTTTATTATAAGTTATTATCTACTACTCCATACATAGAATTAGATTTTAATCACTTACTAGGAAATAATTTTTTATTATAAGTTATTATCTACTACTCCATAAGGTTTTCCATTGATTACAATAACTAAATAGAGGTAAATTGAGATAAGTTGTGCTCTCTCTACTTTGATATACGTGGAGGTGAGCATGGGTCGGTTTGAGTCGGGTTATCCTAAAATTTTAACCCAACCCATTCATACCAGGTTGAAAAAATCTCAACCCAACCCAACCCATGAACTCATCTAGCCTCAACTCAACCCAATCCATTCTAATCGGTTTGGGTCACCGGGTTGATATATTTTTTTTACTAAATAATTAAACCATACACATTACATAACAAAAAAAATATTCTATTAAATCTAAAACTAAATCCATTCATATTACAAATAAAATATGAGTGTCTGACAGCACAAAGAATATTTGATAACATAGAAAAGAGAACAATTGTCTCATGGACTACAATAGTTGTAGGCTATATTAAATTTGGTTTTTTTGATACTACTAAAGAAGTTTTTTGATGACAAGCAAGAGAATGATGTTGTGTCATGGAATGTCATAATTGAAGGCTATATTGAAGCCAAACTTGGTAAGGATGCTTTGACATTGTTTCATGAAATGCAAGCGAGTAATATAAAGCCTAATGAAGTGACTATAGTCAATTGCTTATCTGCATGCTCACAGCCTAGAGCCCTTGATGTTAGAACATGGATTCATCGTTATATTGAAAAATACAATCTTCATCTGAATCTTGCGCTAGAAACTGCTTTAGTTGACATTAATTTAACTTACTTTAGAAGACTGTTCAATTACGAAAGAAATCTGGATTTCTACACAGTTGTTAATAATATATTTTAATAACTCAGCATTTGTTGGCCGTGCTAATACTTTCGCACTAATTAGTCTAATTTTTAGATTATGCTTTAATGCACTTGAAAGCGACATAGAGGCTCTTAAAAAGTCACAAAGAGGCAAATTGAATTGTTCAATAATGTTTGCATGAAAAGCTTCCAGCAAGTTGGTATTACAAAGCTTTATCATGCATTCAACATTTCTTCCTTCAACATTATGGTATATCTTTTTGGAATATAAGTTTATCTGCATACATTGATACCGACTGGAATCTTATAGGTTAGAGTGTTAATTTCTATGTTTATTTTGTAGTTAACACGGTACAAGAAATCAAAATTTTGTTAGCATAATTAAGTTAATTGTGCATCAATTTATTCTAACTGAAGTTATGTTTAAGAATAATTATGAAAACTATTTCATAACTCGAAATTAATATTTGTTTCTAATGTAAATATTTGAAACTAAAATCTGGGTAATTGGAAAGTATGAGACTTGTTTGGACATTGGAATATTTGCTACATATAATTTTACACACTAGTAGTAATTAGAATGAACACTTTATGATTATATATTTTACAATTATACTATAATTATTTATACACTATTTTATATTTAATAAATATAAAATATATAATTATATATTTGACCGGGTTACCGGGGGTCGGGTTGAAAATTTTGAACCCATGACCCAACTCAACCCACCGGGTTCAAAATATTTTCAACTCAACCCAACCCAATCTCTAAAAAGACACAACCCAACCCAACCCATTATACCGGTTTGGGTCGGGTTCACGGGTCAACCGGGTTCCATGCTCACCCCTAGATATACGTGTGTTGATTTTTTTTATGTGATAAAACAACATGAAATAATTATTTATTACCTTGTAAGTATGAAACCTAGTTTGTAACACATGTTATGCGTGTGTTGATCTATTTTTTTATGTAACAAAAAAATATGATAACAATTATCTTTTTATCTATTAGTATGTCAAGCATAATAGTCACATATTTTTCATTAGAAAACTGAACCTACTAAGAAACTTTAAGAGAAGAATAATCCGGTTAGAATCACGAAAAAAAAGAACAATTGAAATGTAGAAAAGATAAAGAGAAATAGAGAAAATCAACATGTATTGAAGATAAGAAAAATAAAGAAAGTAGAAATATTAAGTATGAGTGAGATAGTAATGGGAGAGAAAAATATGGGTTGAAAATAAGATAGATAAGGAGAGTGGAAAAGTTAAGTTTGAGTGAGATACTAGTGAGAGAGAAAAACATGAGAGAAAGGTATAGGAAGTCAGAGTGAGTTGAGTTACATATATAATCTTATTTAAATATTTGATTTATATATTTAAAGAAGGGTTTATAGGACATTTTAAGGGGATAGACACTAAATGGAGGTTTTGGTTTTATTATTAATATTATATATATATATATATATATATATATATCACAATTGACTTTTAAAAACAATTTTGATGTTAACTTTTTAAAATATTTTATTGATTTAAAATAATAAGAAAAATAATTTTGAATACTTGTAAATTTTATGAATTTTATTTTTGCCAAATTTTAATTATCTTTTTAGTTTAAAATTAAAAATAGTTAAAAATTAAAATGTATTAAAAAAACTTTTAATATATTTTAATCATTGTCAATAATAGTAATCGATGTAGTTTAAAACGGAATACTATTATGTGATTTGTCCGTTATTATCACTTAAATTAACAACGATAATGACTCCTGTGAAAAACTCGTGATCAAAACTCTTTTTGACGCAAGTCAACTTATTGTTCAACATATTGACGGCAAGCTTTTGGATTCCAATAGTAAAAAACAACCAAACGGGGATTCATATGTGGAATGGGAATATTGGACGCAGAAAATAAACATGTAATGAATGCGGTTTTGTTGATTTTTATAGATGCACAAAAAAAAAGGTTGGACATCTATAAAGCCCAAAAGAGTTTCTAACAAAAGCAGGACATAAACGAAAAGGTAGAGCCACGTGTTTGTGTGTTCATAAAACATGTGTGACAAACAATCATCACTTTGTTCTTTAAGCAGTTGGGGAATGTAACTAGCTTAGTACACCCATCTGTTCTTTCTGCTCTGTGCTTACATGAAGAATTGAATACTTAATACTCCGACCTTATCTTTTCTTTATTTTATTTTCCCTCCCGAGTAAGGATAACAATGGGGCGGAAAATAGACCGGATTGAATTCCCCATTTTCATTTCTGTAAAGTTCACAGGAAAAAAATTTACTATCCCCACTTTTGAAGATGAAGGCGGAGAAACTTTTTTCTTCGTCTTGGTTTTCCATGAGAATTCGGGTCTCCGCAGATAATTTTTCTCAGTAAAACTCAAGTGATGAGACTACATAATATTTAAACTATTTTAAGTTAATGACCCATAAAAAAATGACTTTAAAGGCTCAAGTTGGGTAAGATCTAAAATTTTTATGCTTTTACTTGTTAAAGTCTAAGTTGGTCATGTGACCATTAAGAAAGTGCTATAAAAGAGAAAATGCAAGTGATATTTATAAAATATGAATTTAATAAATTATTATTAAGACATGAATTATTATTTAAGTTAAAATCTTATAAATTTGAAATAAGAATTCAATAAATTCAATTAATAAAAAAACATGAACTCAAGATGAAAAATATAATATATTATTTATAGTGTTCGGAGAATTCAAGACAGAGACCTATATCTCCGTCCCCGTCCCCGTCAAGGCAAGGCAACAAAGAAATTTTTTTTTCTCATCCCTTGATTTTTTCACAAATCGTGACAGAGAGAGATAAAACCTTGCGATTTTGAACAAAATTATCATCTTTACCCCGAGGACTAGACTATCCTTTTCATATTTTTGGGCTCCACTCTTCTGGTGACTGGCCTTTAATGTTTTGGACTTTAATTGGGCTCATTCGATTATGCCAATTTCTGGGTTCTCGAGGTTGGATTTTGGCTATAAAAGAATAAAAACGGGGACGGGGTGAGGGGTGTTAGGATATTGGAAGTTGCCAACTCTTACTCACATCAATATTCTTATTAGCTGTTCAACTTGTTCTTATTGTGGATGCAGTCGACTTAATTATGTGTCCCTGTGACATCTGACTATTAGCTGTTCAACTTGTTCTTATTGTGGATGCAGCCGACTTAATTATGTGTCCCTGTGACATCTGACAAGAAATATATGGCAGTTTTACTTCGATTCTCACCAATTTGTGGTTCATCATAGTTAATTACAAAGTTAATCCTATGCTTTAGAATGTGTTTGATACGAGAAAAAAATGAGAGAAAAAAAGATAGACCAAAGGAGACCATATATATTTTCAATTAATATTAAAAGCATGTCCAAAATAGTTGCACAACCAATCAAAATCAATAATCTTCTTCGTTACAATGTCAAACAGTAGTTTTTTTTTAAGGTTACAATGATTCTTTACCAGTTAGAGTTCTACAAATGTCACTCGGTTACTAGTTTATTAGCGAGTGTTACAAATGAGTGACTATTTTTGGATACGTTTATATTTACTGATTTTTCAACATGTATTTGGTAGATACAATGAAAATTAATAAAAAAAAAGAAATAGACAAAAAAAATAATTAAATTCTAAAGTGACTCACTTAAAAGCGAGGTATCATGCGTGTATGTCTCATTATATACATTTTATGGTAAAAGTAAAACAAAACGTTTGGTAATAAAAAAATCATATTCAATGGAAAAATAATATATCCGACAATAAAACCAAAAAAAATACAACAAAATATATTGGTTTTACCATCGAATATGAAATTTTTAAAAGGTGATGCCTCACATTACTATACATAATTTCTTTTTATAATAATCAAAAGGAAGATTTTACGCATTAGATTTTTTTTTTATAATCTTAGTATTCAATATTTCTCTTTGTTTTTCTTTTAGAATATGGTCCAAATTCCAATTTTTTTTTATCTTTATATATATATATATATATATATATATATATATATATATATATATATATTTTATAGATAAACAATGAGGGATCAAAACTCAAATATTTTAAATAGAGCGATTGTTAAGACAAAAGGACCGTCTACCACATCTTTTAGTTATGGTTTCGCCACAAAACACAGGACTTGGAGAGACTATACATGTGACGTATAGAAAAAAATTCCAACCAGTTAACGACAAGTGACGCTTTTTTAAAAGAAAGAAAGTAATCATAATAACAAACCAGATGGTTATACTTAACAAAAAAAACGAAATGAAAATCTCACACCAAAATTTTTCTTAAAATTATTATAATATTTTAATATTAATTATTTTATTAATTGGACTTTACTCTAAAATATTATGTAAAATAGACTCTCACAAATATCCAAACACAACTCACAATTACATAATTCTTTAGAATTTTGATTTTTTGATCAATTTTTTAGATTATTGATTTTGGTATCGGGGAGTCTTTCGTGCATTATTTCGACGTTCTTCATGTATATAAGAGTAAGAGTTCATAAACTCGTTTGACAGATTTTCAGGATCAATAATATGTTTAATTTGAGAATGACAATTCAAATTGTTGGGACTCTAAACTTAACTAGTACTACTGCTTCATTGATCAACACCCAATGTATAATGTGCAGTGAGGAAAATTACATATATAATTATATTATGAGATTTTGGGTCATATAAATTCATATAATGAAGAAAGTTTCTTGAGTTGGTTCTTCTGGTTTATTTGTTGTACCCCCTTATTTTTACTTACTGCAACATGATCTGTACTTATTTCGATATATTGGATAATATTTCTTGATTATGTGGCTTTGTATATTTTATTGCTTGTATATAAATTAGTCCCACATTTCTTATCTCCTTCATTATTAGTTTACCGGCTTCTATATACTTGTTGAATTAATTAATTTTGGTGTGGGATACTACACATCCAAGTATCGGTAACAACTCTCTTTGATGTTTTTGTCAAGGGATTCGTGTGAGATCCGCATGACAGTATTTTCATTTTATATGAAAATTAGGGTTGACATTGATACCACTTATTATGGGTTGAAATCCTAACCAAAAGACTAATTTGATAGATAGAGTTATCAACCCAGTATATATTCCTATTCTCTTTTTTCTATCTAACCAATATAAGGTAATGCATGCTAATGTATCCGTGACAACTCCTTCCCGTGATTGAGCGCGCACACACCCTGGGCACTCCCTCAAACAAGGACTCACTAGTGTTTCTCCTCTCAATCTAACAAGAGACGCTTACTTTGATAGCTTAGCTAATAGAACCACTTCTCCTATTTATACTAGCATAGGTCGTTTAGGGCAAAGAAGAATCTGCAAGTGGTAAAGGCGGTGGCTTATCTTGAACTGCTAGAAATGTTGGGAGGCCATGATTTCTAACAGATGAAACTATTTATTATTAATTTTTAAAAGAATAATTACTTGACTCAGTGATTGGAGATTGTTAATAAGATGGCAAATGAGGAGATTTAGCGTAATTTTGGAAACTATATTTTGATTATTTCAAGTTTGTCAAAACAGTAACTTCGGTGAACTTTAAATCTGTGTACTTGCAGCCTCTAACCTTTCAATTTGCATTTCGGTTGGTAGAGCTCAAATTGCAGTGGTCCTGAGACTGAGAGTTTCTAGAGGGTGCAGGGGATTTGTGGTTAAGGTTAATTTGCAGTTGCAGTTGCTTAATTCTCTGGCAATTTAAGGGTTTAAACTACATAGAAACAAGAGGAACACACTGAAAGTTGAGAACTGGATCTGTTATTTTGCTTCATAAGCAAGAATGATAGTGAATACTTTAATTGGTTTTGGGGACAGATTTATTGTTGCTGTCACGTAATAAGTTGCGTCGGCCAAATAAGTATCACTATCTGATGAAAATTGAAAGATGTTTGGGTGTCGCTCTTTTCTGGTTGATTTGTAGGTTGCACCTAAATGGCCTAATTGCTGCTTAAGAAACCATAAATATCCTTTTTCAGAATGTACTGCTCAGTACAATATGCATGCTAATTAGTACAACCTAGATAGGACATCTCGGTGAATAACATGGATAATGTGAAAACAGCTCAATTAAGGGGATAAAGAGAGACGTTCAACCTAAATGGACAGCACTATCATACAATTCTTTAAAGATGCGAAATAAAAAATATGTTTTCAACCTTTTCGTGTTATCACTCAATTTTCATAAATTTTTTTTTTCAAACTTAAAAAATTTGGCCGCCGTCTATCAACGTTCATATTTAGAGTATGTTTTAAGGAGTATAATTTGTTAGTAAAATAGCAGGTCCCTCGTTTAGCTAGCGAAATTACCCTTTACATGCTAGGAAATGATGAGGTGGTAAATGGGTCGGGTCATATCAATTTTGGATCATGATGGTTCTCGGATTATCTCGAGTCTACTTCAGGTCGAGTCGGTCTCGAACCGTATCGGGTTTTTGATCATCTCGAATTCGAGTAGTTTATATTTTTGGTTTTCGAGTGATTTTGATATGACCTATTAGATTTGTTCTATTTTTTTTTCTTTTTTTTCCAATTTTCGAGAAAATCAATATAACTTCACTTTAAATTTAAATTATTACGATATTTTTTAGTGTTTCAATGTAATTAAGTTCACAAAAATATGTTAGTAATAACTTAATATAATATGTTGTTTATGGTTTAGGGTATAGGGCGTGTCTACCAAAGGTGATTGAGGTCCAAGCCGGGTTTCTCAGTTGCCAAAAAAAAACTTAATATAATTTTTTTTTCATTTTAATACATTTAACTAATTATGATATGATTAAATGCAAATCAACATTACATCTGGAAATAATATAAATATAAAGAATTTGATAAGTTAATAAACTAATAAAGGATAAAATAAACTTTTTCTTCAGCATACATGATGATAATCAAGACTGACGTGCATGATCTATATGAATATATTAACACAAACACAAGTTTTGTCTTTTTCAAAATTCAAACCACCAAATCAATGTTAATATGTCGTTATTGTGCCCCAACAAGATAGAACAATAGGTTCTATCAAAACCTTGAAAATTCAAAACACTCGTTGTATTGTGAATTTGTAACTGACTAGTTGATAAAAAAATAAATATTTTATTTAATTAATTTAATAACTAGTTTCTAGTCAACTATCTGTCTATCACCTCAGTTTAATAAGTAAATCACTCTTTTTTTAATTTCTTTTAAAAAAATCTACCGTTTCGGGTTTTGATCGTATCGTGTTTCAGATCATTTCGAGTTTTAGGTCATTTTGGGCGATGGTCTAGTCGGGTTTGATCATTTCATATCTGGGTCATTTTAGGTAAATCGGGTTTAGATCGTGTTATTTTAATATTCTTTTGAATTTAGGTCCGATTTGAACTGGGTCAATTGAGTTGAGTTTTCTGATCGGATCATATTTTGCCACTTCTATCTGTATAAAAGTTATGAAAGATATATTTTATAAAATAATGATTTTTTTTTTTGGTTTAAAAGTTTCTCCTCAAATGAAAAAGAAAAAGAAATAAGGAAAGAAACTACTAAAGAGCGGTTATATATTGGGACACTCAAGTTTAACATTTTTAACACTCAGAGCTGTGGATTAGCAACTACATGACACGAAAAACTTCAATTATAAAATGTTACGATGATCAAATTAGAAGTACTTGAATTTCAAGGTGCTCCATGTATATTGTAAAGGTCTGTATAAATTGAACCAGAAGGACAACTTGAAAGGAGAAGAATCAGTAATTCAATACTCAAACTACCTTTTAATCTTTCGGTTTGATTCTCTAAATGATAGAGAAAATAAAAAATGTTAAACAAATAAAAAGTCCTCAGAAGAAAAAGATAAATAAAGACCTTCAAATAAAAATCAAAGACAAAAGTCTTAAAGCAATCACAGTCTCTTGAAAGTGACTGATTAGTCGATAATAATATCGTTGCATTACATTGAGAATTCTCATGCTAAGTTTGCTTTTTCCTTAAGTTATCAAAAAACGAAAAACTATATTTTTTTTACTTAAAGTAACACATTTTTTAAAAAGAAATGTGTAGTCATCAATTGTACGGACTATGTCTAGAAAAATTGATCGACTTACGATATGCTTAGAAATTTTTGTTAAAAATACCGAATATCCTCACTTACAATAAAAAAAAATCTTTCTTCAAATGTTAAAAATTGTTAGGATTGAATTAATTATCTTTTATTTAACAGAAAAATTGATCTACAGTATACTTGAAATATATATATATATATATCTTCGTTAAAAAAAATATTATTAACGGTATGTTTACTAGTTTGAAAGAAAAAAGAAAGAAAGAAAAGTGTTTTTTTTAAAACAAATAAAGGTTATATGAGGTCCCAGCGAAGGGACAGGGATGTAGCATGCGGGTTATTAACCTCGAGAAATTAGTCAATATTTTAGTATATATATTGTTCATTTCTCTCATGTATACATAGATTACATATAAAAATATTTAGTAGATTTTTCAAAAATACGCAAGAGCAAAGAATTACATAGAAAGAAAAAAAAAATAGAATTCTTGTATTTTCTTAATAGCCAAACACATCAATGGTAATCAAATTCTTCCCTCAAACACACATATTAGATCCTAAATTCGACAAATTAATAAAATCTTTGATTCTTGACTGGCGACTTCTTTTCGCTCTTTATCAGTTTTGTATTTGTAGTAGATTCACACTCTAGGTATACCTGGAATATTAAGTAATTTTTAGTTAACCTCCCTTTATTTGGATGATGGGAGAGGATAGAGAAGTAAGGGATAAGTTATAAGTACGTGCTGCCAATTTGCTGCGTTGGAGCGCTGGTGTTTGCTATCAAATATGATCTGTAGTTTTCTTGTCTTTCTGTTTCAGGTATTGGAATTGTTTGGGGTGGGCCGTGGAAGGAAGAAATCAGTAATGAGAGACATATATGTTACCAGTGGTTTAATTTAATTTGGATTGTTCATAGAACTTTTTTGGCTGGGAATTGTTAGGTGTTAAGGGCTGGTGTTTTCACTGCTCTTTGTAGTAAAAGATTTTAGTCGATAAAAGTTTAATCAGTTTGCTGCTAACAAAATGATTATAGAATTACAACTATACATTTCATATGCCAAAAATTTTATAACCCTAATTTAATTTCTTTTCCTCCGAAAGTCCACTATTTACGAGGTTTTGGAATTTCTCAGTTTTGAAAGAGATAGAAAGAGATTGGAGACAACCTTTCAAGATACTTTTGGCGGCCAAGATGACGCTTTTGGTAGACAAGATAAGAGGGAGGGATAGGATGAGATAGATAATTAAGTAGGAGGATGAGATGTCTCATCTTACTTTTAAAACCAATCGAATGATTTTATCTCATTATTATCGGATGGAAACTTTCAGCCTCATCACATCTTCTTTTCATCAAACTTATAAACCAAATACATCCATTAGAAAAAAAAATCATCTTATTTTTTTTTCATCATATCTTCCAAACACACGGTCAGTATATGTCTTATCGAATCTTTTTTTCCCTCAAAAGGAACTCTCAAACGTGGGCAAGGGTTACTCCGATCCGCTTCAACCTTTCCCCTCGAGGAATACATGTTGAATGCTTTTGTTTTATTGTTTGGACATAACGGTTGGATACATCCATCACCGAATAGGGGAAAGAAAAAATACTCGCTCCATCTTATTATTAAGGTTTTGATGGAAATCATATAAGGAATTCCTCTTTTTCAAGAAAAAAATATCTTGATTTTACTTGTTAAATTTTTTAAGATTAAAGGTTTTTTTTATTGTCAAAGAGAGAATAAATTTTTGATGAAAGATACCTTTGAATTAAGAAAATCTAACAAAACGTGCCATACAAAGATAAGCAAGAATCTCTCATCTTCTGAAAAGTCAAGGGAGTTAGTTGAGTTTTACCTCTCAAGTCCCTGTCTATATTCTAGAAGTTATGAGAATCTTACAGATACTAAAGGACCACATAGAGTACCCATCAGCTGTGCCTTTCACATAAGACTCAAATGTCTTTGGTAAAAGTTGGTAAAGTAGAGCTACAAACTAACCAGAGGATAGAAATCAAATCGCAACTAACTCAGGAGTACTACTTCTTTATGCTAACTTCAACTCAATTACTGCACGTCATTATGAAGTTCTAGTTCAAGCAAACATCATATATTCACATTTCTTGTGAAAAGGATACTTTCCATGCATTAATTAATCACAATCTTGTTAATTAATTTCCTAAACTATGCCAACTATGTACGTAACATAAGAAGAATTAATGTCAAAACAACGTCATCAATTTTTATCATTCGTTTAACCTGACTGACAATTTGTCATGGAAAAATTAGTACTTTTTATATTACTACCCTGCGTAACATTTATAATACAGACAAGTTAGCGTAGTAGTTAGCAGATAATGACTATGCATGCCATCACCCCATAATTATAATCTTCTACCCTTGATAACAAAATTATACTAATGGTGACTGATGTAACCAAAATAATTCGGTACAATAATAGCCCAACACATGGCCACTCAATAACTCTCTAGCGACGAATTTACTCGGGCTGACTCTTGAGGTCATACTTTCTAACACGGTGACGAGACACTCAGAAAAAAACCATAACTCAAATACAAAGAGTCATCCTTTGTGAGACTCGAGACACTGAGATTTCTGTCTATTAGTGTTCTACCCCAAGAAATCGGAAACATGCCACGCCTATATAAAGGGTTCATCTCTATTGAGCAAGAGGGAGAGAGAGAGGAGAACGCACAAAAAAACAGACAGACCAATAGAAAGAGAGAGGGCCCAAACACAACGCAAAAAAGAAAGAACCACAGGTATAGGGAGAATCATATGAGGAACAAAGAGAGCCCATCCAGATCTCTCTTCCTCCCAAATATCTTTTGTCTCTTAAAAACTTTTTTCCTTTTACTTCTTAATTAAGAGTGTTCACTGACTTGAATGTCGAATGATTCTCACCCTAAGTATAAAAACTATGAGAAACTTCTTTTATAGGTTTTGTTCATCATCTGCTCCAGGAAACTCTCTAACCCAAAACTCCTCCCTCAAAGACAAATCAGCAAACCCCGTTAAAGATCATCAAAGACAGAACGTTATCGTTCAAATTTTTTTTACATCAACAGTGACCATCAAGCAAAATAAAAAGGAAAAGGAGACCTATTACGTACTAATTAATCTAATCAGAACATTTTGTTGAACAATGGTTTTCGTAAAATTCTAAAGAATTAAGTCCGCATATTATCTATAAATTGCAAGATTAGAAAACAACACACACACACACACACACACACACACATATATATATATATATAAAGACAAAGAATAAGTTGCGTATTTGAAAGTTACCTTGGCAGGTCATTAAGACCAAACTTCAATTGTTTAATAAGGTAAGAGGGGGAGGCTGAATTCAAAGTCAAGAGTTGAAAATCGTGACTCTTACATCTCAACCGCTACATGATGTCAAAAATATGTGAAAAAAAAATATTTTATTTTCATTCAGAGTGAGATAAAGTCTTATATCATATATCTTTTATGAACTTGTATTAGACAAGCAACAATTGGTAAATATCATATTTGCTTCGTAAATCATTTCTTAATTATCCTTCCAAAGGAAAATGATCATCATCAATTCCCCTTTTTTTTCTCCAAACGTACAGGAAAGATGTTTTATTTATGTTGCTAAACAAATAAAAGATAAGGAGATGCGACCAGTGGTATGACGACTCCTTCTGGATTAGAGTTAGTATTATTACAACTACATGTAACAAATATTGGTAAATTACATCCTCGAGTTTAATTTCTTTGAGGAGAAATTCTTATTTGTATCGGATGCAAAACGTTATTTTTGTATCGATGTGGAAACTTGATCGATAATTTTTAAAAACTTTACTTGTAAAATACTCACCCTAGATGTGAGGGTGATTTAATAATCTCTTATTTTATTCTATGATCATCATGCATACATATACATATTGATTTAATTTAATATTCAATTTGAAGCAGTATTGAAACAAAAATTTAAAAATTTACTGAAGAAAAGATGTTTGAAAGATATCAAAACTGAAGAAAAATGGATTTGAAGGGCATCAGAGAGCACCAAGCGCCTAGACCTACATCAAGCGCATAAACAGATGCCTAAGGTTGTCTCAAACACATGGGCAAGCACCTGAGAAGCCCCAGGCACCCGGGTAGGTGCCTAGCTAGTGTTGCTTATATATAAACTCCATTTCACGTTTAAAACATTCTTCATAGATCATTATACATTCGTATTCATTGGCTGTATTTTGTTTTTTCATCCCGTTTGAATGTGTTAGTGGTAGATAAACAAGCATTATAGGTTGTTTGGAGCCTTGTTCAAAGGAACTTATTTTTATTATGATTTCTAGTTTTAAGTCTTATCAACTGAGACCATTAAAAGTGTTAATGTATTATATGGGCTTAGTTAGTTTAGTCCCACATTGGTTGTGTATAGCTTTGCCTCTCCTATTGGCTTGTATAAATAGGATAACTCCCTTGTAAGTAAATCACACCATTCAATACAATTCTCCTCTTTGTATCGTCTCACTTCCTCTCTTAAATTCAACATGGTATCAGAGCCTTAGTGGTTCTCGGTATATTACGAGTTGAGTATGCTTTGTGATTGCCACTATTAGTGGATCCTACACATCAGAAAAACTTCTAGTATATCATTTTCATACCTGTCGGGTCATCACTATAGTCGGAGTCTCATTCTCCATCGACATCATCTCCACCACTGCTTTTGTTTCAGACACATTGTTGTCACGTCAGCCCTCAAAGCCACATCAGCACCACGTCACTCCCACATCAGCCTCACGTCACCCATTGACTGTCATATCATCAATTGACCGCCACGTCATCAGTTTCTTGGAGGTACTTCTCTTTGACCGGTTCAAGCCTTTTTAGACCTATTTTCTGCAAAGTTGGACCGGTTCTTGGGGTTTTTAACGTTCTGATTCTGCTTCCGGCGTCCGTTTTGTGATTTGAGGCTCACAGAACATACTTCATTTTTTTGTGGTTTCTACACCAGTTCACCTCCTTCTTTGCATCTATAGCTGAATCGGACTTACCCCGGGTTATTACTACTATTCTGGATGAATCTAATTATGTTGTGTGGGATCAAGAAATGTTTGGTTTCCTCCGTGGACCAAAATTGTGGCGTTACGTGACTGGAGATATCACTGAACCCAAGAAGAAGGACGACGAAGATACTGACAAATATATAAACCATCTAGAGGACTGGGATACTAAAAATCACCAGATTTTCACATGGTTTCGTGTCACTATTATCCCAGAAACCAAACTTCAATTTGGTACACTCCATATAGCTAAAAAAGCTTAGGATCTTTTCCAACACCGCTACACCATGGCAAACATCTCAAATCGGTATCGTCTTATTTCCACCATTCATAGCATGTGCCGAGAACCTGGACAAACTGTCAACAGTTTTCTATCTCAGATGACTGTCGTGTGGAACCAGTTAGCTCTCACTGAGCCAACTTGGGAATGCACAAAAGATGCTATTGTTCATGGAAAGTATCGAACTGAGACACGCATTATGCAATTCCTGATGGGCTTGAGAGAGGAATTTGAACCTGTACGAGCTTCAATGCTACATCAGGGCGCGATACCTCCCCTAAACAATGTTCTTTCTGATCTACTCAGTGAGGAAACACGTCTTGCCTTATTACAAGGATCTCATATAAATGTTTCCCTTGCAGCACCCGTTGCTCTTGCCACACCAGCTACCAAGGCAAACCCATCCCATAAGCCCTTTTATTGCAGGTATTGTCATTCCCAAGGGCATGAATTGCTCAAATGTCCTTCTCGCCTGTGTAAAGTCTGCAGAGAACCAGGTCACTATCTTACAGACTACCCTAAATTTTCATCTGGAAATCAGTCAAATGAGAACCAATATCGCTCTCGAGGCTCCCGCAATCGGTTTTATTCCAAGCCAAAGAATGTTGCTGCTGTAGCCAGTGATGCTACACCAACTTCATCTTGCTCTCCACCTGATTGGAGTGGTTTCTGAGCCGTTCTTACCAAGGCTCTAAATAAAACTGGTAAAAATATAGCCTTGCCAGCTACACCAGGTACATCTCGATGGTATTTTGATTCTGCTTGTTGCAATCACATGACTTCTGATGCCTCTATATTTTCCTCTAAAACCCGTGATGAGCATGCACCTACTATTCACACTGCTAATAGATCAAATATGTTGGTCAGCTATACTGGACATGTTGACAGTTCTCATTTGTCTCTCCCTGGCACTTATTTGGTTCCTAACCTTACACTTATGTAACGACCCATCTCAGGTTGGCCACCCCCGAGATGGTGTTATCACATTTTGAAAATCTCAGCACGACACATATATGCAACATAAAAAAAATACTAACTGAAAATTCTTTACATTAATCCTCAACCCTCAACAGGGGTGTTACATTAATCTGATCTTTAAACATTAGAAACAAAGTAAAATGCATGAATATTTACAAATAAATTTTTATTTTCTTTTCTCATTAGTCTGAGGATGTTGACACGTACGTGACTTACATAAAATGATTTCGTCTGAACCTTAACTCACCAACTAATTGTCATGCCCGCTATCTGAAAATCATTGTACAATGAGAGATGAGCTTCACAAACTCAGTGAATTAAATTTACTAAAAGTACTCAATATGTATAAAAGGTCTTCCAATATGTAATCATTTCTATCGCATACAACTTGATACTAGCATTCCACTATCACTACACATATCATAAGTCTCATTCTCTATCAATCACTTCTTCTTATGTGTTGTTTCAACTTAAGATCATCAATTATTTCATAATTACCTTGTAATGAGGTTCACATTATAAAGTTTACCATTTAGATGGTTCTTATCACCATAACTATTTCTCTGTGAAACTCATCCATCTATAAAAAAAATTTTAATCGCACACCACACATCAACATTTAAATAATGCAAGCAATAGTTAAATCAGATGCCATGCATGAATGATTACAATGGGAATGTCTTTCCATCTGTCGACAAGTTATTATTATCTTAGACCGGTTGCCTTTCCGGTTCTTTCATTTTCATTAGACTGGCTGTGTTCCAGGTTCTTTTATTTTTATTAGACCGGCTGCCTTCCTGGTTCTTTTCTTTTCATTTAATGCATATATATATATATGAACAATGATATGAAATATGCATATATACAGTAATATAAAAATAACATGAACTCAAAATATTTAAATCTAGCTACCTTCTCTTTCCTCAAATTATTATAAAAAAAATTCAACTAAATTCTTCTCATTCCAAATCACATCAAATCATCCATTAAAGCTTCTTGAGATCCGTTAAATTTTATCCCAAATCACATCAAATCATCCATCAAAGTTTGTCAGGATCCACTAAAATTCATCTCCTCAAAATTTGTATCAAAACATCAACCATAGCTCATCAAGAATTTCACTTATCGCTTTTATTATTAAATCAACTTATTATTCAAAAAATATCTATTTTCACATAATACTATTCTATATGTCCAATATTCATATCATATCTATCAACTAAATTTTAATCTATCATCAAAACATAAGCTAATAATTTATTTTAATATTATCCCTAGATTTTTCATTTCTATTTGGATTACTTAAAGTAAATCTAACTCACCACGTAGCACTTAAAGTTACATGTGGATCACCTCTTTGCCTTTCTTGTTTTTCTTCGAAATTTTCTCCGGTTGCTGACCACCAACACATAACATAATATTTGTATTAAATTTCTAATTATTTCTTATTTTTTTCATAAACCACACCCTTTGAAAATTTCCACTTTGAATTTGAGGAAATTTCAGGAATACTAAAAATTCAAAAATAAACACTACGTTATTACCTTATATTTTTCTGATAGCTATTCATGATTCTCTATGAAATTCCACAGTAAACTGCTTCAAAATTTTACTATTTTTATTTTTCTTTGAATCCCTAAATATTTAAAGAAAATGAATAATTGAAAGAAATTTAAACAAAATCGATGCGTAATCGTATAATTTTACGTTAAGTAATATATATATATATATATATATATATATATATATATATATAAACTTTTGAAATCAGCAGATTCATTCAGCCTCAGCCTCACAATTGTTGAGTCACCGTCTTAAAATTGTTTGTCTCTCAAGCCTCCACGTAAAAAGTCACTTGGACATGCAAAATTAGAAGGCTTATATTTGGCAGCAGGTGTCCCACGATTCCTCCTCCCCCTTTTTTTTCTTCGTCTTTTTGTATTTGGGACACAAATGTCCTTTTTTTTTGTTTTCTCTTTTTTTTCGTCTTCTTCTGACTGGGACATCAACGTCCTTTTTTTTTTGGTTTTTTTCGTCTTCTTCTAACGAGGACATCAACATTCTTTTTTTTTTTGTTTTTTTTCGTCTTCTTCTGACTGGGACATCAGCATCCTTTTTTTTAAAAAAAGAATTACTTTATTCAATTCTATATCATTCGGGTAAATATATTATTTTAATTTCATGACATATTTATTAAATTACTTTTTTACCTTTACTTTATGAATACATGTATTACAATTTTACCGACCTTACAAAAAATTTGTCCCCAAAATTTCCTTACTGTACTCTAGAAATAAAAGTGAATAATACTTCTTCATAATTATCTCACACTTTCACGTAATTTCTTCAACATTTTTATTCCGCCACAGAATTTAAACATTATTTTATTACACAAGCCTTGTTCTTTTTGTCTAAAATCCTCGTACTTGTATAAAACCCAAACTTTCTGAATTTCTATAACTTAGTTCAAAATATTATACTGTTCATCATGTAAACACTTTCTTAAAAGTGAATCATGAAATACATTATATAAATGTTCTAACTCTGGAGGCCTCACAACTAGCCCAACTTTCTCAACAACCTCATAGGGACTCACTTACCTCAGACTCAACTTTTCTTTCTTTTTGATCCTCAACACACTTTTTCTTGGAGATATTTTTAATTACACCCAAATCACCTACTTGAAGCTCAAGAGGTCTTCTTTTATTATTAACAGCTATTCAATCTACTCTGTGCTGCTTCGCAGTTCTCTCTAACCAATTTGATCCTCTCAGCTGTTAACTCAATGATTGATGGACCAAACATATTTTTCTTTCCCATTTCTTCCCAACATATAGGAGTTCTACACATCCTACCATACAATGTCTCAATCGATGCCATCTCAATACTAGTTTGATACTGATTAATATAAAAAAAATTTAATCGATGACATGTAAGCATCCCAACTTACTGAGAAATTCATCACATTTGTCCTTAATATATCTTCTAGTACTCTAATAATCCTCCCTGTCTGATTATGAAAAACTATATTAAATTGCAACTGTGTACCCATGGCTCCTGAAAACCTCTACAAAACCAGGGTGTAAATGTAGCATCTTTAAATGACACTATTCTCAATAATATTCCATACCACCTCACAATCTCAGCTACATCCTGCTTCAATCCTGACCACCAGATATTCTGTCTCCATCCTCTATACATCTTATTATAACTCGATTGCATCGAATCTACATTATCATGTGTCTCTCTCATTATCTCTTTTCTCAACTCCACGTTATTGAGAACACTATTTTTATGTTCCAAGACCAAGATACAATCATTTCAAATTTTGAACTTACATTACTTTCTAGTAAGCACTCAATGCTTAATCTTTTTTATCTCTTCATCTCTAAAGCATTTTAATATGGATGATTGTACAACCAAATTTGTAAACCATGAACCTCTATCATTGATATTCAACTTTATTCGTATTTCTTTTAAATCTATCATTAATTTCCCCTCATGACTCCCAATAGCAATTAAACTTCTTGTAGACTTTCTACTCAATACGTCAGTTATCACCTTCGCATTTTCTAGCTGATAGTGAATTGTACCATCATAGTTATTTATCAACTCCATCAACTATAATTGCCTCAAATTCAACTATTTCTGGGTAGGTAAATACGTCCACTTTTATGATCAGTAAAAATTTCACTAGTAGCTCCATACCGATGATGTCTCCACATCTTCAAAGCAAAAACTATGGCAGCAAATTCTAAATCATGGGTCAGGTAACTTCTCTCCTTGTTCTTCAATTGCCTAGAAGCATAGGCTGATAATCTCTCATGTTGTATCAACACACATCCCAAACCCTGATGTGACGCATCACTATATACCACAAATCCTTCATCACCAGAAGGAAGCACTAATAACAGTGCAGTAGTCAATTTCTCTTTCAATAGCTGGAAACTCTTCTCACATTCTTTTGAAAAAAATTCTGAATAAACCTCCTATAATAACCAGTTAAACAAAAAAAACGTTTAATTTCAGTCACACTAGTGGGTCTTTCCCAATTTAATACTGCCTCTACTTTCTATGGGTCAATTGTTATACCATCTTTTGACAAAACATGTCCCAAGAAAGATATTTCACTCAACCAAAACTCACACTTGTAGAACTTTCCATACAATTTATCTCTTATCAGAATTTCCAACACAATCTCTAAATGTTTCCCATGCTCTTCTTCATTCTTAGAATATACCAAAATATCATCAATAAATACAATCACAAATCTATCCAAAAATGGTTTCAACACCCGATTCATTAGATCCATAAATGTTGCAGGAGCATTAGTTAACTCAAATGGCATAACAAGAAACTCATGACCATAACGTGTCCTAAAAGCAGTCTTAGGCATGTCTCCCTCCTTTATCCTTAACTGGTGATAACTTTATCTCAGGTTTATCTTTGAAAATACCTTTACTCTCTACAACAATTCAAACAAATCATCTATCTTGAACAAATGATATTTGTTCTTAATAGTGATCTTATTCAGCTATCTATAGTCTATACACAATTTCATCTTTTTATCTTTCTTCTTAACAAACAATACAAAGGTTCCCCATGGTGACACACTTAGTCGAATAAATTATTTGTCTAAAATTCTTAAATTTGAACCTTCAGTTCTCTCAAATTAACAGGTCCCATTCTGTAGGATGCTATTGAAATAGGTTCAGAAACCAGAATCACATCAATAGATCTCATAAAAGTATTGGACGCACTAGGATCAATCAAAAATTTGGCAAGTCTATCAAGAATAGATATTGTACCCATCACGACGTCAGGAGTTGCATAAGCATCCTATAGGGTCAGTGCATATTCTCTACTCTCTCTGGGCTGCGTCTGACTACCATGTCCTCTCTCAGCAATTGTTCCTCTATTGGAAGCTCTACCTTGAATACTCCCAGATCCACTTTTTCTCTCTAAATGTCCTTTCCCAACACCTTCAATATTCATCATCTTAGTTAATCTCCTTAATGGACAATCCACACTGATATATCCACCCTATCCACATACAAAACACATCAAGGTAGGATAATTCTGAGATAAATGTCCTATCTAATTACATCTAAAGCAAACTCTTGTATCTCGATCATACATCAGGTTACCACTTTCCCTTGGCGGAATATTTACTCCTCTATCTTAACTTCCAGTTCCCATAACTTGTCTCCCAAATCTAGGGGTCCCACCAATAATATTCTGAGCTACTAAAGTAACAGATTATGCTTTCCTCTAACTCTGTACTTCAGTTCCCTATGACAAGGAACGCCTCATCTGAGGTGGTCTCTCACCCTGTACACTCATACTACCACTACCTCTATAACCTTCATATCTAAGCCTCTTTAACTATTCTTTCTCTTTCCCTTAAATTCCACCACATCTCTCTCAATCTGAAATGATATATCCACTAATCTGACATAATTCACATGCCTTATATAAGATAGTTTTGATCAAATCTTAAAACATAGTTCATATTTGAACCTCTTATATTTCTCCTCCTCTAGGTATACCATTTCTGGTACAACCATTGACAAGACCACAAATCTGTTATCATACTGAGCCACAGTCCATATGTTTATCCTAGATAAATAAAATCTCTATTTTGTTGGACTCTAAAGGTCTAAAGAAATTATTTATCAAGGAAAATATCCTTAAACCTATTCCAGGTTAAGGGTCTAACAACATCTGTACTTACCCTAGGAAGAATATCCTCTCATCATTCTAAAACTACTCTTTCTAACTCAAACGAAGCAAAGGCAACCTCCTGCCTGTCAGTTACTGGTAAAATACCAAATAATCTCTCTACATGTTTCTCCCAAAACTCAGGCTTAAAAGGTTTTACAAATTCTTTAAACGACAAAGCATTCAACTTAACAATCTCTCTGTATCTCATGCATAAATCACTCTTCCCCTTTTTTTTTATTCGTTTATCATTACTAGATTAACAACCTCCAGCACTGCCCTAGCCTGTTCAACAAATCTATGCTATAAGTTACCAACTCTATCATCTGTTACATTTATTTCCTCAAGAGCATGTGCAAGAGCTTATCTTAGCATACCTCTTTCAACTTCAGATTCTTTCATACCTTTACTAATATCAATTATATTACTATTATCAATCATACTATTAATATGTTCCCTTCTAGGAACCACAGATTCAGACTCAACCTCGACTTATCAAAATAATGGAGGCCTACCACACTCTCTCAAATCAAGAACTCTAACTCTAGCTCTAGTGCGTCCACGTGTCATCCTCAGACTATTCATTAAAATATAATTTATTTTAATCTTTCACTTTCTTTCTTTTTATGCAGTCTACAGAATCATAAAAACCTAATGCTTTGATACCAAAATTGTAACGACCCATCCCGGATTGGCCACCCCCGAGATAGTGTTGTCACATTTTGAAAATCTCAGCACGACACATATATGCAACATAAAAAAAAATACTAACTGAAAATCATTTACATTAATCCTCAACCCTCAACAGGGGAGTTACATCAATTTGATCTTTAAACATTAGAAACAAAGTAAAATGCATGAATGTTTACAAATAAATTTTTATTTTATTTTCTCATTAGTCTGAGGATGTTGACACGTACGTGACTTACATAAAATGATTTCGTCTGAACCTTAACTCACCAACTAATTGTCATGCCTGCTACCTAAAAATCATTGTACAATGAGAGATGGGCTTCACAAACTCAGTGAATTAAATTTACTAAAAGTACTCAATATGTATAAAAGGTCTTTCAATATGTAATCATTTCTATCGCATACAACTTGATACTAGCATTCCACTATCACTACACATATCATAAGTCTCATTCTCTATCAATCTCTTATTCTTATATGTTGTTTCACCTTAAGACCATCAATTATTTCATAATTACCTCGTAATGAGGTTCACGTTATAAAGTGTTGACCCTCGCCCGTATTTTAATGATGGCAAAACACAACTGTTATTTAACTAACATGTTTAAACTAAGTTATATTAAGGATCAAACACATTCAACCAAGGAACAAAGTGCAAAAACTCGAACCAAATCATGTATCAAGTGAAGACTGAAGATCTAGAATAGGTCTTAAGGTTTAGAACCAATGTAAGTCTCACTCATACATTGTATTAGCTTGTTCAATGGCTCAAACACAAAAGGTTTTTCTAAAACCATTATTTTTAAATGTTTTTGATGAAAAACAGAAGAAAAACTGGGTTGGAAGACAACCCAGTCGACTGGGTACATATACCGGTCGACTGGTATATGGGTCAGAAGGTACCCAGTCGACTGGATGAATTAACCCAGTCGACTGGTACTTTGACCAGTAATTTCCCAGTCGACTGGTGAAATGGACAGAAAGTCCACAGTCGACTGGGTGATATATACCAGTCGACTGGATACCCAGAAGGTCTGAAAACGAGTATTTTTCAAGTGAACCCAGTCGACTGGTATCTCGACCCAGTCGACTGGTAATTCAAAAATATGACCGTTGGACTCCAAATCTGAACGTTGTAAAGTAAATCTTTTTCAAATTAAAGTCCAAAACGGCCATATTAATTGATTGCTATATAAACCCATTCAGCAAAGCATTCAATAACAAGAAGAAAATATTCAAAAAGAGTTGATCTCATATAATCAAGTTTTTATACTCTTGAAACACAAAAAGCTTTGAAATAATCTTATTGAGCCATTTCTTCAAGCTTTACTTTGAAAGAGAGACATTTCTGTTGTAATAAGCTTTCATTTGCTGTCTCTCTACCTTTTACTTTACACCATCTTTGTAAAGAGATTACTTCCGAGAGGAAGGGGAAACTTCCGAAAGGAAGGGGATTTTTCGGTTTAAGCAATTCCTGTAAATTGCTTGTGTACGGTTTGTGCAACACCCGGCTAAGTTGTGCGACTAAGTTTTCTTAGTGGATTACTTCAAGGAGTTCCTTGAAGAGAGTGGACGTAGGGTCGGAACGAATCCGATATTGCCGAACCACTATAACTGTGTTTGCATCCTCTTTCCTTAAACTCTTTATTTACAGCTTATTACTTGTATTAATTATTTGCTGCTAATCAGTTTTTATAAACTTGTATAAATTCCGCAAAAGCTTTTAAAAACCCAATTCACCCCCCCTCTTGGGTTGAAACCTCGAGCTACAATTGGTATCAGAGCTTCGTTCTCTTTATTAGGCTTAAATTCCTAGAGTTGATCCAATGGCAGCAAATAGCTACTCTGAGGGACACTCTTATACTAGACCACCATTGTTCAATGGCTCAAATTATAACTATTGGAAAAATAGAATGAAAATCTTCGTCGAAGGACAAGATTACAATCTATGGAGAATTATAGAAGAGGGACCTAAAATTCCCTCAAAAGAAATAGTTATTGGAGAGACTCTTCATACAATGCCTAAACTCAAAACTGAGTTTACTGACGAGGATTATAGAACGATGTCTCTCAATAGCAGAGCAACAAGCATGCTACATTGTGCATTAGATATTTCTGAATATAACAAAATATCTGCATGTGTTTGTGCTAAAGAAATATGGGATAAATTGCAAGTCACATATGAAGGAACAAGTGAAGTAAAAAAGTCTAAAATTTACATGCTAATTTCTGAGTATGAATCTTTTAAGATGTCTCCTAACGAAACCATTTCCGAAATGCACTCACGATTCACTACTATTATAAATGGTTTAAAATTGCTTGGCAAGAATATTGAGGAAGTTGAACTAACCAGAAAAATCTTAAGATCTCTGCCACCAGAATGGAAACCAAAGAGGACAGCCATTCAGGAGGCCAAAAATCTTGACAAGCTTGATGTTGAGATGCTGCTTGGGTCATTATTGACATACGAGATGGAAGAAATGACTCCCATCGTCAATGATGATGAGAAGAAGAAAAAGTAAATTGCTCTCAAAGCTTCTACGAGCAACAAAGAAAAGGAATTAGAACAAGAAGCAGAGAGCAGTGAATAGGATGGTGAAATGGCTTTAATCATCAGACGATTCCATAGGTTCTTGAAGAAAAGCAAAAAACCTTACTCAAAGGATCCCACTTCAAAAAGGGAACCACTTATGTGCTATGGCTGCAAGAAGCCAGGACATATAAAAGCTGACTGTCCGGTTTCAAGCAAACCATACAAGGGATTCAAGAAGAAAGCTATGGTAGCAACTACCTGGAGCGATGACGAAGAAGATGAGTCATCAGACAAAGAAATCGGATACGAAGAAATTGCCAACCTTTGTTTGATGGCAATCGATGATGAAAGTGAGGTAACATCTTCTCCCTCTTCAAAAAATAATATTGTTACTAGTAGTGAAGAACTGCTAGAAGTCATAAATGAAATGCATGAAGAATTAAAGAAATTTGATTCTAGAAATTCTGTTCTTAAGAAAGAAGTATCATCTCTTTCTAAAGAAATGATAGTTCTTAGAGAAGAAAAAGAAAAATTATCATCTTTACTGTATAATTCGTCTCAAGATTTTCTTAAAGATGAAAATGAGAATTTGAAAAATAAAATTTCTGAATTAAATAGCACTATATCTAGACTTATGCATGGTAAAGAAAAACTTGATGAAGTGCTTTCTTCCCAAAGATTAAGTGGAGGAAAATCTGGTGTAGGATATTCTCCATTGGGAAAACAAAAAACAAAAGAGAGCTTATTCATGAAAGTCTCTTGTGTAGATGGAGCTTCTACTTCAAAAGCTCCAAGCATTGTTAAAAGCACTCCTTCAATAAATGCTAAGAAGTCTAGAAACTTAAATGATCATACTAAATTGAAGCATTCTAAAAATACTCATGCTTATATGTATGCTCATTCTAGAAATGCTAATACACATCCTAGAAATCATTATCATGCTCATTCTAGGAACAATGTGTATAATCAAAGAATACATTCTGCTCATGCTCATCCTAGAAATTATCATCATGGGTATCCTAGAATGCATTATCATACTCTTTATATAAATGACATGAATTTTCATACTCCTTACCATAGAAACATGTATCCTAGGAACTATTATCCTAAGGTTTATAGGAATTCACATGTAAGACATCCTAGAAATTTCTATGACTATCATGCTAGGACTATGCATCATCAACTTGTTCATAGAGCACCACATATTAAGAAAGTATGGGTCCCAAAAGGAACCGTATTTTCCAGGACTAACCCCAAAGGACCCAATAAATTTTGGGTACCTAAAAGTGCTATCGTATATCCTTGTGTGATGTAGATTTGTCTTCACACCAAAGAGAAAGGTAACTGTTGGTACCTTGATAGCGGTTGCTCGAAGCATATGACCGGTGATAAAAGCGTATTCAAGGAGCTAACTCTAAGAGATGGTGGACTTGTGACCATTGGAGACAATACTAAAATAAAGATCATCGGGCATGGAAAAGTCGGTAATGATTTCTCAACCTTAGATAATGTTTTGCTAGTGCAAGGCCTTAAGCCAAATTTACTTAGCATTAGTCAATTATGTGACAAAGGATATAAAGTCACATTTGAGACCTCTCATTGTCTAGTTATAGACATCAAGAGCAACAAGATCAAATTCATTGGCCATAGACATGAAAATGTCTATGTAGTTGATTTGAAATCTTTGCATTCCTTTAATGAAAAATGTTTTCCTGCCTTTAGTGAAAATCAATGGCTATGGCATAGAAGGCTTGGTCATGTAAACATGAACTTGCTAAAAATTGTTTCAAGAAAAGATTTAGTTATTGGACTTCCTAAAATCAATTTTGAGAAAAACAAAATTTGCAATGCTTGTCAAATGGGAAAACAATCTAGGATATCTTTTAAAGCAAAAAATGTAGTCTCAACTACTAGACCTTTGGAACTTTTGCATATGGACTTATTTGGTCCAATTAGTACCATTAGTCTAGGTGGCCATCAATATGCTCTTGTTATTGTTGATGACTATTCAAGATATACCTTTGTTATTTTTATTGCTTATAAGGATGAAGCTTTCAAAGGATTTGAAAAGTTTTGCAAAAAGGTACAAAATGAAAAAGGAATTTGTATTTCAAGCATAAGAAGTGATCATGGCAAAGAATTTGAAAATCAAAGCTTTTCAAAATTTTGTGATGAAAATGGAATTAATCACAACTTTTCAGCTCTTAGAACTCCTCAACAAAATGGAGTTGTTGAGAGGAAAAATAGAGTTCTAGAAGAATTTTCAAGAACAATGCTTTGTGAAAATAATTTACCAAAATATTTTTGGGCTGAAGCCGTGAATACTTCTTGCTATATTTTAAATAGAATTTTAATAAGGCTCTTGCTTGATAAAACACCATATGAATTATGGAAAGGGAGAAAGCCCAATATTTCCTATTTTCGTGCCTTTGGTAGTAAGTGCTTCATCTTAAATAACAATAAAACTAACTTGGGTAAATTTGATTCCAAGACCGATGAAGGGATATTTTTAGGATATTCAACTACTAGTAAGGCTTATAGAGTTTTCAATAAGAGAACTCTAGTAGTAGAAGAATCTGTGCATGTAACTATTGATGAATCTAACCCAATGAGTAGTGGAGAAGTTTCCTTTAAAGATGATGCAGATTTTATTCTAAGAATGAAAACTCCTACTCCCATTGTTGACCCAAAAGTGAGTTATACTCAAACAAATAAAGGGATGGCAACTCCAAATTTGGACCAACCATCATCAAGTCAACAAGAGGAAAATCTACCTAAGGATTGGAGGTATGTAAATCATCATCCAATTGATCAAGTAATTGGTGATCCTTCACAAGGGGTAAGAACTCGCTCTTCCGTTAGAAATATTTGCAATTTTGTAGCTTATTTGTCTCAAGTAGAACCTAAGACATTTATAGAAGCTGAAAAAGATAATGATTGGATAATTGCAATGCAGGAAGAGATAAAACAATTTGAGAGAAACAATGTTTGGGAACTAGTTCCAAGACCTAAAGATCATTCAATTATTGGAACTAAATGGGTATATAGAAATAAAATGGATGAAATGGTATAGTAACTAGAAATAAGGCTAGACAAGTTGCTAAGGGATATAACCAAGAAGAAGGAATAGATTTTGATGAAACCTATGCTCCCGTAGCTAGATTAGAAGCTATTCGAATGTTATTAGCCTTTGCATGCTTTAATAAATTCAAGCTATTTCAAATGGATGTGAAAAGTGCCTTTTTAAATGGCTTTATAGAAGAAGAGGTTTATGTTGAACAACCTCTTGGATTTGAAAATCCAAGTCTTCCAAATCATGTCTATAAACTTTCTAAAGCTCTATATGAGTTGAAGCAAGCTCCAAGGGCATGGTATGAAAGACTAAGTAAATTTTTGATTGATAATGATTTTGTAAGAGGTAGAATAGATACAATTCTCTTCACAAAAATGACACTTTGATAGTTCAAATATATGTTGATGATATTATATTTGGTGCTACTAATGAATCTATGTGTCAAGAGTTTGCAAAGTGCATACAAGGTGAATTTGAAATGAGCTTGATGGGAGAACTTACCTACTTCCTTGGACTGCAAATCAAGCAACTAAAATGAGGTATCTTCATCAATCAACAAAAGTACATCAAAGATCTACTAAAGAGGTTCGGGATGGAAAGCTCAAAGCCAATTGGAACGCCTATGAGCACAACCACCAAACTTGATCTTGATGAAGGAGGTAAAACTGTAGACTCTAAATATTATAGAAGCATGATAGGTGCTTTACTGTACTTGACTGCAAGTATACCTGATATAATGTTCAGTGTATGCATGTGTACTAGATTTCAATATAATCCTAAGGAATCACATGTAGTTGCAGTAAAAAGAATCCTTAGATATCTACAAGGGACTCAGACCATAGGATTATGGTATTCTAGAGAATCATCTTTTGAGCTAGTAGGATATTCGGATGCTGATTTTGCTGGATGTAGGTTAGATAGAAAAAGCACAAGTGGAACATGCCAATTCTTAGGTGCTATGTTAACTTCTTGGTTCTCCAAGAAACAGAATTCAGTTGCACTATCAACCGCTGAGGCGGAATATGTAGCAGCTGGCAGTTGTTGTGCCCAAGTTCTATGGATGAAACAACAACTAGAAGACTATGGCATGAGTCTCAAAAATATTCCTATATTTTGTGATAATACTAGTGCCATCAACCTAACCAAAAATCCTATTCAGCACTCTAGAACCAAGCATATAGAGATTAGACATCATTTTCTAAGAGATCATGCTCAAAAAGGTGATATAAGATTAGAATTTATACCTTCAGAAAATCAAATAGCTGATATTCTTACAAAACCCTTAAGTGAAGCTAGTTTTTGTAAGATTAGAATGTTGATGGGCTTGCTTGATTTTGATAAACTGAATGTTTGATTGCATCTCATTTCATCATTTGCATGTTTGACATTGAGTGATAGAGTATTAATCCATGTTTAATTATTCCCTTCACTCAAAAATGTCATAGATAAACAAAAACGTGCTAAAAAAATTCAGGACTCGAAATTTTACTCAGGATCCAGTCGACTGGTAAATATGCTCCAGTCGACTGGTAAGTCTCTGCCTGATCTTCCAGTCGACTGGTAATTTTGACCCAGTCGACTGGTAACTCTCTGTCAAAACTTCCAGACGACTGGTAAGTCTTCTCCAGTCGTCTACAAGATCAAATCTTGTTTGGAGCCAATTTTTTTGAATACCCTTTGTCCTTCAGTCGACTGGTAAAGATATCCCAGTCGACTGGTAACTCACTGTCAGTTTACCCAGTCGACTGGTACGTTTACCCAGTCGACTGGTAAAGAAACTGTTCATCTTTTCAAAGGGACCCAGTCGACTGGTGTATCGACCCCAGTCGACTGGTATCGCGATTCTATAAAAGGGACTGTTCATTTTCGCCATTTTTACGCCATTTTCAAAGAGCCCAAGCTTTCTCTCTCTAGAAAAATTCATTATATTGATCCAAAAACCATTCAAATCCCTTCTAAACACACCGATCTACACATTCCTAAAGAGATTTTTAACTTTCTACGGTTAAAATCTCTCATTTTTACCAAAATTTTTTTTTAAAAAAAAAAACCTCCAGATTTCTCCAAAATGAGTGACAAAATCCGTATTAAACTCACAACAAGTGGACCTAATGCGCCTAAAAAGCCAAGGTCTTCAAAACCTTCGGCTTCGAAGTCAAAAGGGAAGGGTGCAGCTAGATCATCCAACAAGTAGCCCAGAACAGAGTTAGAGCAGACTCTGTTTTACAGCCCAGCGGCTCATAAGAGGTATAATTCTATAATCCGTCACAAGAAAATCATGACGGGTAGAGTCGTTGATTTCGACTCTATTCGCCATGGTAATTTCGATATTCTACCAGCCTTTGAGGCAATAAATCTGACCCCACTGGTCAGAATTCATGAAAAATATTACTCGCGACTGATTCACCAGTTCTATGCAAACGTGGTGAAACCCAGTCCTCTGGCTCTGAGATTCAGAACCAGAGTTAGCGGTGTGGAGTTTGAGGTCAACACTGACCTCTTGATGAGCATTCTGAGAATCCCTATAAGGGGGGTTCAATGGAGTCTGAATGGATGGCCCGACAACTTTGAAGTTGATGAGGCCTGTCGGATAGTCAGGGGCGACCCTAACTATGTGTACAGACCCACTACATTTCACACATGTAGTGACTTGCCCATCGACTCAAAGTTGTTTCAATTGATTATCAGTTAGACCATCCACCCAAGACTCGGGAGTCGAGGGTATCTATCTAAAATAGATACAGTATTGATTTGGTGCCTAAAATCTGGGCACCACTTCAATATATATCCTATGCTGCTCGCCAACATGATAAATGGCGAAGCAAACGACTCCAGGTGTCTTCCTTATGGGATGCTCATTACGCTCATCCTCCAGCACTTCCGGGTACCTTTTCCTGCCTCCGAGGCTCAGGATATCGGATTGACGGATATCATCAACATCTCATCTCTGAAGAAGATGGGATGTACTGTTCGTGAAGGGTTTCTCTATCCAAAGGCCGAAAAGCGCCTAAGGATCCGAGAGGATGCGAGTGACAGTGATGAGGATGCTGATACGGCTGCTGAGATGGAGACGGATACCCGAGAACCTCCCGTTGGTGACTCGAGTACCGGCAAGACTGGTTATGGTGACATCCTACGAGCTATCACGAGTCTTCAGATGATGATAGAGTCCGGTTTTCAGTCCATGCAGTCTGATTACCAGAGGCTGAGCTCCTCCATAGACCACCTACGAGACGACTTCGAGTTACATTGAGAGCACACCGAGGGTTCCCTAGCTGAGATTAGGGAACTTCTTCATGACAGCTCGGACTCTCCCGCACCATGAGTCTCTATCTTTTATCTGTACTTAGCGCTTTTCCAGTTTTTGTCACATAGCACGGACATCTCATGTATGTTTTTCTTAGTTATGGCTCTGTGAGACCCTGCTTGTATTGACTTTTTCTCTATGATGATGTAATACTATTAGCCATATATCTTGCATTTATTTAAGCTATTTGTGATATGTTAGAACTGTTTTAAAACTCTGTTTGGTCACTAAAACTGCTATAAAATGCTTATATGCTTAAAAAACTTCCGGTTCTTCTCGGGAAGGCTTCTGGAATTCGAATGAAGCCAAATCTTCGCGTACATCTTTGTATTCTTATAACCTATTTGACTGTATTGGCTAAGTAGCTTATTTTTTATTTTATGCCCCCTTTGGTTGCTGGTGTCAAAACGGGGGAGAAAAATGAGAAAAACGAGAAAATCTAAGTAAAACGCAACCAATGCATAGATTTAGGGGGAGCATTGCTCCATAACTTTGTTAAAATGTTAATTGATTGGTTGAGTTTGATTCTGGATTGGTTGAAAGAAATATAAACTGTGTTTGCTTGTTTACAGGGTGGTTTTTCTAGAAAAACAGAGGAGACTCTGTCCAAATTTTTGAAAAATCCTATCACTTAGTTTTTAAAACTGTTTTTACATTATTAGTTTTGTCATCATCAAAAAGGGGGAGATTTTTGACCCTCGCCCGTATTTTAATGATGGCAAAACACAACTGTTATTTAACTAACATGTTTAAACTAAGTTGTATTAAGGATCAAACACATTCAACCAAGGAACAAAGTGCAAAAACTCGAACCAAATCAAATATCAAGTGAAGACTGAATATCTAGAATAGGTTTTAAGGTTTAGAACCAATGTAAGTCTCACTCATACATTGTATTAGCTTGTTCAATGGCTCAAACACAAAAGATTTTTCTAAAACCATTATTTTTAAATGTTTTTGATGAAAAACAGAAGAAAACTGGGTTGGAAGACAACCCAGTCGACTGGGTACATATACCAGTCGACTGGTATATGGGTCGGAAGGTACCCAGTCGACTGGATGAATTAACCCAGTCGACTGGTACTTTGACCAGTAATTTCCCAGTCGACTGGATGAATCAACCCAATCGACTGGTGAAATGGACAGAAAGTCATCGTCATTCTCATCTTGCTGATTATCATTGCGATTATCATTATTTTTCCACTATACTTCATCTGCATGAGCCTCAATCCTATAAGGATGCTAGTACTAATCCTCTTTAGCATAAAGCAATGGATAAATAACTTCAGGCCCTAGCTAAACTCATACCTGGGATGTTGTTGATCTGCCCCCTAGAAAAACTTATATTGGGTGCAAATGGGTGTTTAAGATCAAGACACTTTCTGATGGCTCTGTTGAACGATATAAAGCACGACCTGTTGCCAAGGGATTTGTTTAGGAATATGGCATTGACTATAAAGAGACATTTGCTCCAGTGGAGAAGCTCATATCTATCCGTACACTCCTTGTTGTTGCCATCATTCGAAGATGGACTCTATTTTAAATGGATGTCAAAATTGCATTTCTCAATAGGGATCTTCTTGAGGAAGTCTATATGCATACCCCTCCTGGCTTGGATGCCCTTCGAAACAAAGTTTGTCGCCTTCATTGTGCCCTATATGGTTTGAAACAAGCTCTACTTACTTGGTTTGCCAAATTCAGCACTACCATTCATCAGTTTAGGTTCACACCGAGTGCTCATGATTCGGCTCTATTTATACGCCATACTGCCAATGGGTATTTTTGAACTCAAAAAGTTTCTCAGTGGCCAATTCGAGATGAAAGATCTTTGTGTGCTCACCTGTTTACTTAGCCTCGAAGTCTCATCTAGTTCTGATTGATTTTTTCTCTCTCAGACCAAATATGCCTCGGATCTCATTTCCAAGGCTAGGATCACTGACTCAACCACTACCACTAATCCTCTCGAGCCGAATATCAGACTTACCCCAATCAATGGTTCACCTCTTCAGGATGCCATTCTATATTGCCAACTGGTTGGAAGTCTTACATATCTTACTGTCATTCGCCCTGACATTGCCTATGTCGTTCATCAGATGAGCCAATTCTTATCTGCTCCTTGAACCACCCATTACTCAGTTGTTCTTCGGTATGTCAATGGTACTTTATTTCATGAGCTTCATTTTTCAGTTCAGTCTGCTCCCGTCTTACAAGCTTATTCTGATGTCAGTTGGGTCAGAGACCCCACTGACAGACGTTCAACCACTGGTTACTATTTCTTTTCGGGCAATTCTCTCATTTTTAGGGCAGTAAGAAACAAACTGTGGTTGCTCACTCCAATACTGAAGCTGAATATCGTGCCATGGCAGATGCAACTCAAGAACTTCTTTAGCTTCGATGGCTACTCGCTGACATAGGTATCTCTTTTCCTGCTGCCACTATCCTACATTGTGACAATAGGAGTGCTATTCAGATTGCTCACAATGATGTCTTCCATAAGCGTACAAAACACATCGAGAATGATTGCCACTTCATCCGTCATTAGATTCTCCAGAATACGGTTCGTCTATAATCCGTCAGTTCAGCCGATCAGACAGCTGGCATTTTCACTAAGGCTCATCCACCTGAACGATTTCACTCTCTAGTTTCCAAACTCAATTTCACCTCCCACTTACCGCCTTGAGTTTGAGAGGGGATGTTAATGTATTATATGGGCTTAGTTAGTTTAGTCCCAAATTGGTTGTGTATAGTTTTGCCTCTCTTATTGGCTTGTATAAATAGAATAGCTCCCTTGTAAGTAAATCACACCATTTAATACAATTCTCCTCTTTGTATTGTCTCACTTCCTCTCTTAAATTCAACAAAAAGAAAGGTGTATGTAACACTAATTAGAAATCATGTGATTGTTAAATTCCATTACCATTACAAATTTAACACTGATTAGTGCTTTGAAAGCTTAGGAGAAATAGTTTATGCATAGAAAATCTCACATGCTTAAAACAAATCAATGCAGGAAAATTAATTGTCGATACACATATGAAAGATGACCACATCAAAATGCAAATTCGTTGATCATGTTAATCTTAAACAGTTTATTATATCTTAATATGTGGGGGTGTTAGGCATATTATAAATTACCAGAGATATTTATGGTGTTTCCTAATATGTTTGAAAGTTGATAATATGCTGACTTTGGAGCTAATATGATTACTATGAGTAAAACCAAGAAATATCTATTTTTATGTTTAAAATAAAAACTTGTGTGAAGTAGATATTATCTTGGAATTAAAGTTAGAAAGAATATGGAATTGGAGTTATGCTTTGAGTCACTCATACTAAATTGAGAGAATGTTAAATAAATTTTAGCATTTAGACTTATATGTAATCCATGTGTAAAACATTGGGTAGCTGTTAGTAGAATCTTTGGTTATTTCAAAGAAACTATTGATTTTGAGATTATGTGATAATCCGGATGTATCAAGAGGATACATCGATACTAGTTGAATGATTAGTGTGTGAGATAACAAGTGTACCTCAGGATGAGTTTTACCGAAGAGTAGGCGTTATTTCTTGAGCGAGCAAAAAATATCTCACTCAATGATGGAATTCGAGTTCATCCTTTTAGCAACAACGGGGAAAGAGGTAGAATAGATTAGTTAAAATTTATTGTTGGATATAAATTTGTGACTACATCATATGCCTCTAACATCTATCCATTGTGATAATGAAGTCAATTTATTAAGAGCTTATAGTTGCTAATATATAATGTTGAGTCTAGTCATGCATGAGTTTGTTACAATTGTTGATATGAGGTCAAGTAAGAACTTGACTAATCCTCTTATGAAAGCTTTTTATAGAGAGTTAGTAAGAATGATATTTTATGGGATATGGGTCGAAACCTTGTATATAGAATCACCAATAATAAAAATCCGACCTTATTTTAGTATTTAAATAGTTATAAAGTTTAATGGGTAATAACAAGTTACTGTATAGTGATTGATAGTATTGAAAAATTTGAGCTCATAAAATAAAAGTCAGTATTGTTTGTTACGTGTCTTAGAGGTTGAGTTCAACACTTTATGAAGTCTAAACCAATATTATAAATGTTTCCTAAGTAACGGAGACACACTATAGAGCTTCACCGACATGAACTTAAAAGTGGTGCCGCTTCTTAAGAGAGTTCAAGTTTGCTCTCAAAAGAGTTCATGATACCAGGTATAAGCTCATTACCATAATTGTGTTAAGTATAAATCAGAACTTCTCACCGAAATAGGAAAGTGATATATATGTGGTATCTCTGATGCTAATACAAAGAGTAATTAGTTTAATGTTCAGGCAGCTAGTAACTTTTATAAAGTCTTGATATACTTACACTAAGTAAAAATTTAAATCGAAATATATCTTTATGTATCTATATCAATCTCATATGACTTTGACTATAAATTTTATCAAAGTTTGTTTTACAAAGAAAAGATTTTGTTTTTCAAACAAAAGTGGAGGATTGTTAGAGCTTTTGTTTTAAAAACAAAAGGGATAGTCGACTAGGGGTATTGGTCAGTCAACTGGTATATCTAATATTTTTTCAAAAATTGGACAAAAACTTTTTATAGTCGACTGTCGGTGCAATATCTGACTCCAACTGGTCTAGAAACTTAAGACAGACGATTAGGGGTAGTGGACAATCAACTGCCAAGTTTGTTATTTTAAAATTTTGAATTTTCAACAAACATTTTTCTAAGAGTTATATTTCTTAGCTCATACCGCTTCATTTTTCTAACTGTTGGATATTTGAAATTCATTATAAATACCTAAATTAACTTCTTAATAACAACTTTTAATAATTACAGCTTCTTAATGGATTGCAGTCATTATTATCACTGTTTCATGGAGAGTTCTTAATGGATTTTTAAGATTTGATATTTGTAGATCTCATGAGAGTTTGTTGTATCATGAGTAATATTTGTTCGTAACTCATTAGCAAACTCTTAAGAGATTGGGGACAATTAGAGCTTTAAGGAAAACGTTTCTTAACATGCCTCAAAGTTTTCTCTCGTTTTATTTATTTGATTCTTATTCTCGAAATTACACCAACAATATCTAAAGGTCAAGTGCCTAAATTTCATAGATCGCATGTAAAATTTACTCTAATCAAAAGATTAGAAATCTTTCCGTTAAAAAAAGATACGGAGAAGAAACCTTCAAAAATCATTTATTCAAGAGTGCAAATGCAATCATAGATTTCGGTTCTTTCAATTTTGAAAGATAATTTTAAACTCAAGTTAAATTCATCTTAACCTTTCAAATATTTTTAGATAGATACGATTTTACCACTAAATAAAAAATAATACCATCTCAATAATATAATCAACCACGTATTTTCCGACCATAACATTTGGTGCTACTTTGAATCCAAAGGTAGGTGATGTAAGAAGTGGACTTAAGGCTGCACAAGACATGAAGTACAAAGTGAAAACATAAACAAAAGGCTATACAGCCTATTACTTCCAGACGATGTACTGCAAATGGTGGTAGACCTTCTAGAAGAGCATACTATCATGCAATTGGCATTTCGAATTCTAATTTCTTAGCCAATCCCGACCTGATAGAAAAGAGTCATTAACCAAGAATATTGACCCTAAAACGATATAGAAAAATTAACATTTTTTTTTTTGCATTTTAAGGTGCCAAATGATAGAATTGATAAAATTAAAATCCAATAAATTCATAAATAATGGGATAAAGGATCGTTATGGCATGGATAAAAGGCCAGAAAGGTTACCTCTCTTTTTCTTTTTGGAAGTATTCACTGGATACTGCCTGTCTCATCAAACCCAACATAGTTCTGATGCTTCCATTCCAAGAAGCATGATTTAGTCTTCATAGATCTCAACAAAAAGGAAAAAGAAAAAAAAATCATTTTTGTGTTTTGAAGAGGATGCTATACGCGTAGCTCTTTCCTGCAGAAGAAGTGGTCGTTTAATTGGTATAAGCCAAAGGCAGATGGAGTGGGAGACAAGTACGAACATGACAATTACATGAACTACTATATTCTTTTTTATTTAATTATCTTCTAAATAACACCTATGCATTTTTTTTTCCTTAACCTAGAGGAGAAGAAAGATATTGGCTGATGTAGGTTTAGACTTTAGAAGCCAAACAATGTTTTCAAAATGGAGAAATTCTTATATGCATCCGGTGTAAAACATAATTTTTATATCAGATGAAAACTTTAATGATAATTATTAAATAACTTTACTGTTAACGTCTGTACAATCATTATTTATGTTACCAGTAAAGTTACTTATCAATGACATGTAAAATTTTCATCCAATGCAAAAAAAAATTGAAGTGTTCTGCATTGGGTATAGATATTTCTCTTTCAAAATGACGCGTCCAACGTTTTTACTGTTGATAACACTGATTCCAAAATATTCAAAGAAAGCTCGATTCAGATCATCAATAGAGAGGCAAGATGCTTGGCAGTACATATATTATAATTACAATTTACATCAAACAAATAGTTAAAATCAGTAATAAGAAAACTTAAGACAGACATCACACCACCATCTTGATTTGTAGAGTCATTCCTTGAGTTCAATCCAAAAACCATCCCCAAAGAAGCTCTTAACAATGAATATAAAGAATTGCACTGAAAGCGCCGCATCACAGAAACAGGCTGCCGATTATTTATCTTCAGAAATCGCCGACTGCAATTGCCCTGTATTTGTATATTACATAGACTTCCTATAAAAAAATAAAAAATAAAAAGCTAATAATATTTGAAACCACTCGGCTATCAAAATACTGAATTAATAATTTTACGATTTTGCTCTGGAAAGTACTGTAACGAGTAACCGTGGATGATTCGATAAAAAACGATTATTGTGATCCAATTGATGGTTCAAAACGGTGGTTTAAATAGCAAATCGCTAACAAAAACCGTAGTAGAAAAATGAAACCTTGATTAGTCTTGACACATGGCATGATCCTTGCTATAGTTTGTGGTAGTTTACTGTAGTCGAGAAAGTTCACTGATAATTATAAGAAAAATAAATAGTAACTTCAGTATTTAAATTTTTTCATTTTAATTTTTTGAAACAATTATTATTCAATTTTTTCGTGATTACTAACGCACTTCTCCTACAAAACTGGGTTAGTGGGATCGCCACTCTTTACCATATATAGAGTCGTTTCTAGCAGTTTCCCCTTCAGGCACCTCTTGTAAACGAGAAATTCTTGTTTAGAACAGGTTCATGAAAATATACATGGTACAAGAGTCTATCTCACTATTGAATGGTGTGAGAAGAAAGAAAAAGATATATTTTGTTTTCATCTAATGGTGAGATAGATTTTTGTTTCATATATTTTTTATGAACTCGAATTAAACAAAAAAATTTCTATAAATCTTTGTCTCTCATTCCAGAAGAAGAAGGTAAAGACAAGAGAAAATTATTTAGTAATAGTTTGACAGTATTCATCCCATCAAAATCGACACCAAACATGAAAGACATCATATGTAAATTTTCGCATGTGATCACAATAAAATTTCTTAAGTTAAAATTATAAAATTAATACGAAAAGACGTATTTAACCGTTTTACTGATGAATTTTTTTAATGATTCATCGTAAATATTTGTATTACTATTCTTAATATTAATCTAGTAGTAGCTAAGTAGGCCAGCAGCATTAGTTTATATATAGATTAGAATATTTGGAGAGCTAATGAGCAAAATCTCAACTACTTTAAACACAACTAATAACCCAAAGGCACACAAAAGCGTTGAAATCGTGTGCATCGGTCAGTTGAGAGGTGTTTGTCTTGTTTTTTTATTTAACACATATTCCTCCCAAAAATTCAAGCATCTCAAACAAAAAACCTCCATTTCCCATCTCTAAACTAAAATGCTATATCTTTCATTTTTATTTATAATCTGACAATAAATATGATATCATCGCCTTCCAGAAGCAGCTCCAAGCGGTCGAATTACAGCCGCTCGTTTGAATTACGGGAGAACGAACAACAGAAGCAGCCGGAGCTCGAGTTAGCAGCTGACTCGAGAGAGAGCGAATACAGCCGCCACGGCGCCGTTTTGGGTGGCGCAATGCTGCCGGCTTTCCTCAACGACCTGAGGATGAACAACGAGGAGGACCTCGTCGAGGTCACGTTGGAGCTCGATGACGAAGACGACTCCATTGTCGTTTGCAGCGTCGCGCCTACGACGACGACAGCAGTTGACCTCACAACCGGCCGCCGAGAAGAGGACGCGACCGCCGTTACCGGGATTTTTGGGAGGAGCATGTCTGCGACGTCGTCCAGGATTCACAGGAAGTTCGGGTGGCTGCGATCGGGATCGTCGAAGACGAGTTCGTCGGAGGATGAGAGGGAGCGGACGATTTTGTCGGCGCGGGATGCGCGGAGAATGAAGGCGAAGCTTCAAAGGACGAGATCGAGCGCGCAGAGAGCTCTTAAAGGGCTGAGGTTTATTAGTAAAACGACGACGCACGGTGAAACGAATGCTGATGAGTTGTGGAAAAGAGTTGAGTCGAGGTTCGAGTCGTTGGCTAAGGACAGGTTACTTGCTAGAGAAGATTTCGGTGAATGCATAGGTTAGTTTCTTTCTTTCTTTCTATTTTGCTTATTATAGTCTGTTTGGTAGCCAAGAAAAGAAAACAACAGATTAAATTTTGGTGCTAGTGTAGGGATGGTGGATTCGAAGGAGTTTGCGGTGGGGATATTTGATGTGTTAGCGAGGAGGAGGAGGCAAATGATAGGGAAGATAAACAAAGAGGAATTGTACGACTTTTGGTTGCAGATTTCTGACCAGAGCTTCGACTCACGTCTTCAGATTTTCTTTGACATGTTGGTCTCTCTCTCCCTCCCTCTCCTTTTGATTTTTCTCTGTTCTTGGAGCCGTAATTTTGTGGAAAAATTATCTTGACTTACGTGTTCCACATAATCAACGGTGATAGATTCTTAGAAGTACAAGATTGTCTAAAATCAGCTACTACCACTAGTTATGGGTTTAGTAACCGTTAAATTTAGTCGCCTGAATCAAAGGGTCAATTTTTCAGCTTTGCTATATTTTCAGGGCTGATAGCAATGAAGATGGAAGGATCACAAGGGAAGAAGTGCGGGAGGTATTTATTTATACTTTGGTTTAAAATTATATTTGCATAAGAATTAACAAATTACAAAAAATTCTTGGTTCGTGGGTTGGTTTTAGCCTAATAATTTTAAGGAATTTTATTAATAACATTAATATTAATGTGGGACTCAAAACATAACATTGCCATGTTTTTTAAAATTATCAGTGAAGTTTTCAATGGTCTAAAACATAAATTATAGACCCGAGTAAGGTTAGAATCGAATTAAGTTTTTATCGAGTCGAGTTCGAGCTCGAGTTCGGTCAAAACTTGGTTCGATCGAGTTCGAACCTGAAAATTAAGTTCGAATAGTTTATCGAGCCGAGCTCGAATACATTAAAATTTGATTCGAAATGCTATCGAATAGTTCGATAAGGTATTATCAAGCTCGAATTAATATTTATTTAATATTTTTATTTATTTAAATTATTATTTAAACTCGAGTTCGAATTTAATTTTTAAATCTAAACTCAAATCTGTTCATTTAAAATCAAAACCAAATTTAAATATAATCGATCTTAATTCGATTCGAATCAGCCAATAACCCAGAGCCAGCAAAGTATTTCTTCAAAATTACGTCAAATGGGTCCTCCTTTATGTTGCCAAGCCAAATCCACTTGCATTTTGTTTTTTTATATATTTTTTTTTCTTTAAAATTGCATTCCACTTGTAGATTCATTAGTAACAAATTATGAACAATAAATCAATTTCATTTAATTCTTTAAAAGTAAAACTAAGGTCCATTGATGAAACCATGTACAAAGTATGGCAGATCATTTGAACTTCATTCTTTTTTATTCTTTTAAACACAGCTTTTAATGCTCAGTGCCTCGACAAACAAGCTGTCCAAGCTCAAGGAACAAGCTGAAGAGTATGCTTCATTGATTATGGAAGAACTTGATCCTGAAAATCTTGGATATATTGAGGTAAAATTTAAAATAAAATAAAATAAAGTATTCTTATCATTGTCATTTATATTACGTACAGTAAACATCACATGCGTGTTGACCTGCTTAATCAAAATAAAAGGATATGATGAGTTAAAAATCCACTGTTGTAAAAAAAACAATAAATTACAACAAAATTAAAACAATCAATCAGTTATAAATTTAAAGAAAAAGAGTATTGACAGATAATTTTTCATTTTTACTAGTTTATATACTCGTGCTTTGCATGTGCTTTTTGTCCTAATAAGTTTTAAAATATGTATATATAAAAAGTAGTGATATAAAGGAATCGGGTTTTTGAAAGTTATCACGGAACTGGAAAAGTCTACTAATAATCACAAAAAAATTTATTTAAACTTTTTTGATATAATTACTATTTAATTTTCTCGTAATTATCAGTGAACTTTTTCGATTTCGTAGTAACTCTACAGAACCGGTTCCATAGGGTCTCGACTCATATATAAATTATAGTGTTTCTTTAAAGGTGATTGGATTGTCTTTTTTTTAATATTTTTTTATTATTTAAGTTTTTACATAGTTTTTATTGTTATGACTAATAATTATAAGTATTTTTTAAGATTTTTAATTTTTTATTATATTTAGCATTAATGATAAAATGGATGAAAGTAAAAAAATGATGTTAGGTATAAATTAGTTCTTTTAATATATTATCTATGCAAACAACATAATTTATGTAAAATTAATCAATTTTGAAATAATTTTTTTAGTACTAATGTATCATGTGATTTTTTTATTGACATTGTTCCATAAAAAAATTATTGAAACCTATATAGAAAATAAAAAAAAATTGTATTAAAGAATCCTTTTATCAATTGATATTTTTAGTAACAATATGTCGGTCAGTTAAAATTTTAAATTTTTTTATAAAAATAAAATAAAGTGATTGACTATAGATTATAAATGAAATAATAATAGATTATTAAGAGATAAATAGTGATAAATTGGAAGTTGCTCCTCTGTTTTTGAACAAGCCATCTACTCTCTGCTTTGACCAGGCAAACATGAAATCAAAGTTCAAGGGAAAAAAAAATTAATGTCAACCTTACTCCTTCCCATGTCTTCCTGACTGAAATATAAGAAATTCTTACCTAACCGGTTGTAGGTAAGGGTTGTTGATGCCTCATCCGGTGCAATGCACCGGGGTAAGAATTTTTCTTTAAATAGTCGTTTTGCACAAAATTTTTCCTTGTGACCCTCCCAAAAATAGATTATAATCTTTAACCGTAGGCTCTATGTAGTTTTTCTTGGTGTCATGACACAATGAAAGAAATTGGTTTCGGGGGAAAATTTTGCAGTAAAGGAATGGGCACTTATCAAGTAACCACATCAGTCATTTTTAGTTATTTTATTTACTTTCATCCATTACAATAATTTTTAAATGATAAAATCAAAATTTTATTAATTTTGGTTTTTTTATGTGTCACGGTTTTATTAAACCAATTTTTAGACCGAATATCTTTAGTAATTGAAAAATTGCACTAGTATAATCATATATTGTCACATCACATTATTTACTTTGTGTCAAAATGATTGTCACCGTTGATTATATGAAATAATTTTAATTATATTTTATTAATTAAAAATAATTTTTGAAAATTTTCTAATTAAATTAAATACCATATTTGAATTTTTTATATTTTTTAATTTAAAATAAAAATATTAATTATTTAATTATATGAATAGAGTGAGACAAGGATAATTATGGGACAAGTAATTAATAATGGGTCTCACATGATACACCGGGAATGCTAAAACTTACTGTACCAAAGGAGAACTTTTCCCTTAAGAGATCATAAAGACTTTTTTTTTTATTTGGATAAATACAATTTTTATTACCCAAGAACAAAAATACAAAGCAGGAGACCTGCAACATCAAGCTACAAGAACAAACAGATTAAACAGAAAAATGAAATCTCAAGATCAAGAAGACTTACTGCAGGGTCTATTTCTTTCTGGTCCTTTGTTCAGTTATGGCAGCTGGAAACACTTCTTCTACAAAGAGACACTTACATGAACTACAGCAGACCACTCAGCACAACAAGCGTAGGCTGGAGTCAGAACCTAAGTTCGTTTAGGCCCCAAAACATGCTCCGCAGATTAAGCTGTACACTCCGAACTCTAATTTTAGAGAACTGGCGAAGGGGTTGGATTTTACTATTGTGGATGATTGCAATGGCTTCACTCTTTGCCTGGAAGTTCTACCAATACAGGAACAGATCGGCATTTCGTGTCACGGGCTATTGTTTGGCCACCGCCAAAGGAGCTGCAGAGACTCTCAAGCTCAACATGGCTCTCATTCTTTTACCAGTTTGTCGAAACACATTAACATGGCTCCGATCCACTAGAGCAAGGTCTTTTGTTCCGTTTGATGACAACATTAATTTCCACAAAGTAAGAGCAAACACATCTCAATTTGCTGTATAGAGTATAGACTACATGGTGAAGAACAATACCTGATACTTTCCTTTATTTCACAGATGATTGCGTGCGCTATAGCTGCTGGAGTCTTCATTCATGCGGGCAGCCATCTGACATGCGACTTTCCCCGTCTCGCACATTCGTCCCCAGAAAAATTTGCCTTGATATCTTCTGACTTCCATAACATAAAGCCCACATACAAAGCTCTGTTGATTGGTATTGAAGGGGTGACAGGGATTTCTATGGTGATTTTAATGGCCATTGCATTCACACTAGCAACAAGCCACTTTCGGAAGAACATGCTGAGGCTACCTGCACCCTTCAACAGATTGACAGGATTCAATGCGTTCTGGTATTCTCATCACCTTCTTGGTCTTGTCTATGTTTTGCTACTCATCCATGGGACATTCTTGTACTTGGCACACAAGTGGTATCAGAAAACGGTAACAACTTTGAAATATGAACTCTTATGAGTTTAATTTTAGAATCACAGATGAAGTACTAATGATAGTTACTGGTTTTGTTTGCTTTGGTAATTTTCCAGACAGGGATGTACATCTCCGTTCCATTGTTGCTCTATATAGCAGAGCGAAGTTTGCGAACATGTAGATCAGAACATTATTCAGTTAAAATTTTGAAGGTAATTTTATTAGTTGTTAAATTTTTGGTCATTTCTATTAGATACTTGAAGTCATTTTATTGAAATAAGTTACTTCAATTATGGACCCTGCAATCTGCATGGTAGAAAATGTCTTAAGAAACAACAATTTGTTGCTCTGTGCAAATTTACAAGATCCTCCTGATATCCACGTACAGGTTTCAGTACTACCAGGAAATGTCTTCAGCTTAGTCATGTCAAAGCCAAAAGGGTTTAAATACAAGAGTGCGCAGTACATATTCTTGCAATGCCCAGCAATCTCCCCATTTGAATGGTGAGTGTGATGGACAGATATTCAGGTTCTCCTCAAATCGTCCTCAATTCATAAAATTTTCGAAATCTTAATATTTATGAAATGTTCTCGTGTCTTAACTCTTAAGAACTGATTTATCATCTACCCTTTCCAAGGCACCCGTTTTCTATTACCTCAGCACCAGGAGACAACTACCTCAGTGTTCACATCCGGACAGTGGGTGATTGGACTCAAGAATTGAAGCGAGTTTTCACTGAGGGTAGTGATTCAGGATGTGCAATTGGTCTAGCCAAATTCGGACAACTGGGGCATATGGATCAGACAGGGTAATTATAGTATTATATGCTAAACAACTTTCTTAAGAATTGGACTTAATACATAAAGGAGGTGATAAGTCATCATATCACGTTTATGCAGCCAACCTAGATTGCTGGTTGATGGCCCATATGGAGCTCCAGCACAAGACTACAGAAATTACGATGTCTTGCTCCTTGTGGGGCTGGGAATTGGAGCTACCCCTTTCATAAGCATCCTCAAAGATCTTCTAAACAATTCAAGAGCATCAGAAGAACAAATGGTACATTAAGTGCTCTAAATTATTAGTGTTTCTTTTTGTATTTGGGAATAAGTTTTCGTTTTCACTAATTGGAATTTTAATATTTTGATAATTTAGGACTCAAACACAGAAACAAGTGGATCAGAAGGAAGCTTGAATAGTTATACATCTTCAAATATGACTCCAGGTCAAAACTTGACACCGGGTGGAAAGAAGAAATCACAGAGGACGACAAATGCTCATTTCTACTGGGTTACAAGGGAACCAGGGTCCTTTGAATGGTTTAAAGGAGTAATGGATGAAATTGCAGAAATGGATCACAAAGTAATGAATGTAACTTTAATCAATGCATAATTTTTATATCATTATTTTCGTCATGATTTTACATTTGAACAATCAAGTAATCTAATTATTTTATTGTTTATATTAACCTGAAACAGGGTCAGATTGAACTGCACAACTATCTCACAAGTGTATACGAAGAAGGGGACGCAAGGTCAACCCTGATTACCATGGTCCAAGCTCTCAACCATGCCAAACATGGCGTAGACATCCTATCTGGCACCCGGGTAAGATCATCTATAACATGCATCCTTTGTCATTATTCAATACTCCTGGAGTATTGTTCATTCCTCTTACATTGATATGGTCTCATATAAAAATTAATGAGTGAACCCACATGAATATAAGAAAAGAATAATACTACAAGAGTATTACACAATGTCTCCTCTGTCACCTGCCATTTAACCATATCTTTTCTAAAATATAAAGGTGTGGTTAAAGGCAACCTATTTGCTTTAAGCAACAACTAACCTTATACCATCGATATGTTGCAGGTAAGAACACATTTTGCAAGGCCCAACTGGAAAGAAGTGTTCACCAGAATAGCTTCAAAGCATCCATTTGCTACAGTAGGTAAAGATATATTCTGAAGAAATTGGGGGAAAATTGTTAACTACGATGTCGTTGCATTTTTTTTCAAAAAATTATGACAAGGATATTCTTATCATCAAAATAATTAATCTACCAATCCCTAGGAAGAGACTTTTTAACATGAATCATGGCTGTTAAATTGCAGGGGTGTTTTACTGTGGGATGCCAGTGTTAGCCAAGGACCTGAAGAAGCTATCGCAGGAGCTGAGTTACAAGACAACAACACGCTTTGAGTTCCACAAGGAGTATTTCTAAAACAATCATTACTGTGGTATTGTTTCTTTTGTAATTGTTCAAATGATTCTTTCCATACTAATGATAGTAGTTCAGCAAAGATGTAAATGAAATATACAATACTGGTACAGTAATGTTGTCCAACACATAATAGAACTTTATAAAAGAAGCAAATAATTATAGATAGCCGTGTTGCCGCTAGTTTCTAACCTTGGCAATGGACCACTAGCCTTGTTTGACAAGAAAATCAAAAACTGTTACTCAGAAGAGCGTATGACAAATTATTGATAATAACAAGAACAATAAAATAAAAAGTTACAGTAGTAGTAATTGGTTCTACATGTTCAGTGACATTATGTTCTCCTAACTATTCATATATTTTGTGGTAGCATAAGCAACTATTACACGGAAACGAGTACTCTTTCAAAACGAACTTGTGTTATCAATCTTAAGTGTAATCATTTCTCTTTCCCTCTCCACGTGTTACTTGAATAAGTTTTCAAAGTATCATATGGAAACAGAGGAATTTGTTAGAATATCCTCAAGTTACATAGCAGCTGAAATATTCAAGTTACTCCATTTAGAAAGAACAGCAACAACCATTTTTCCATTCCTCGTGCGATAGTAAGTTCTATTCTGTTAATCAAAGACCAAAAATGCAATCTATGAGAAACAACAAATCCAGAATATAGCCCCAAGCCTCTGTACCCCTTTCCAGAATGTGATTTAGTCCATAGAGTACACCATGTATACAGCAAAAGATAGCATAACATTGATAAAACAGGCACCACAAAATCCAATTCGAAGATGTATACCTTGAATGTAACAAGTGATGATACCACTGCAGGACAAACTTCTTTGATTTCTCAAATTTGTGTTTGAAACAAAGTATCAGTCTTTTGGTCACCTTAAATCTAAACTATAATGCATAAAAGTAACATTAAGAGAAAAAAAAGTGGTTGTTCACCAAGTGAGGAAAACCCTCTCCAAAGAAGCAGAAAAGTTCTTCAAACTGCAGTTGCCCGTGAAAGTAGCTGTAATCGAAGACTCATTTATCTGGCAATAATGTCTATGATAACACTGGAAGTGGCATGACGTACAAATAAATGGAGTATATCTATTGATGGAATGAGGCATATCGTCTACCTATGAGCCGGCTAGTTGTTTAAACGGATTCCAATAAAGCCAATGATACTGATTTTGGCACAAAATACCAAATGGTGGATGGCATCAATCATCCTTCAATCTCCTGAGAAGCTTGGAAGCCCAGCGACGGACCCGTCGCTTCAGTGTGAAACCAACAAATACTCCAGCAACAAAGAAAAAAGCACATAGCTTTGAACAGGTCCACAGTGATACAACTTGCCTGCAATCAGGCATAAAATAACCATCATTGTGGGTAACGAGACTGAGAGAAGGAACTAAAAAATGTGGCAGGAAGGCAAAGAACAGAGACAGTAATCAAAAACAACCAGAGCCACCATAAACTTTTCCGATGCTCATCTACTTTGTTTGTTTGAATTTAGGACTTCATTTACCCTTGCTTTCCACAAAATGGATTAGGGCATTTAACCAAGAGGAGGCATTGGCTAATGTCACAGAGATTATACTACAATCAAGACAGGCGCTTGGTTGCAAAATTTATCACATCAGAAATTAGAGTGTGTTTGCATAACTGAATCAGGCCAACATAGAAAAACATTTTCAGCAAGCACGTTCAGCCCAAAAATTGCAAATGCACGTGAGAACATATACCCTAAAGGCTGAAAAGGAGGGAATGGCCAACCCTTAATGGAAATTTCATACGACAATGGCATAAACCAATTTATAAAGCACAAAAGTGTGATTCAATTACTTCCAAGCTAATTCAAAAAAAAAAATGCCAAAAAAGTACAATCCATTAAAAAAGCTTTGGCACAAATCCATCCATCCATATAAAGACAATTACAAAACCAAACACTTGTCAAATGGCGCTTACCATTATCCTAATATATTCGAGGCATCAACTAGCGAAGAAAAGTAATAGTGAACCAAAAATTCGCGGATTTCCGCTAAACGGCTAAGCCATTCATTAGTTCTAAGTTTTACTAGCAAACTTGTAGTCAAATTTTCTCAAATTAAAGCGCAGTGTACAATAGAAAGCAACTAAACATAATACAATTAACTTGAATAAGTAATTAAACATCTATAGTAGTAAGATTAACAGGTAAATACTAATAACCCAGAAGAGGGAAATTTATAGTACGTACCTGGGAGGCCTGTTGACCAAAAATCGGGACTGATCAGAGGAAGATAAAGCAGAAGAAACCCCTGCTCCTTCTCCTCCACTGAGATTGTACGGAATCTCAGGGAACGTAGAAGAAGAGGCTGATTTAGAGTCCTCTGAGATCGTACGGGCAAATTTTTGCAGTCTCTCCATTTCTCGATGCTTACTAACCACAATAACGTGAAACCGAAACCCAGAAAGAAAACCAAAATACGCTAAACCCAATTCAAATTTTGAAGGAACCCATTACGGGTTTCGATATGAAGAGCTAGGGTTCTGGGTTTAATATTGAGGGTTGGAGTTTTAAAATGGGCAATGGGCACTTTTGTTCTTATTTTCTACACTTAGTTTTAATTTTCATCACCCACGAGGTTCTGTAAATTACAGGAAGGCCTCTTCTCTTTTTTAATTCCCATGTCTAACACGTAGAGGTGATAGTAGGCCCGTGGCTCCAAAGCAATTTTACGGGTTTGAACAAAAAAATAGATCTGAAAAATATTTTGGGTCGCGCTTAAGATTATGTAAAAATGTTTCAGTCCGGACCGATTCAACCACGTTATATTATATATATATATATATATATATATATATATATATATATATATAAAATAACAAAACTATTTGTATATATATATAAAATAACAAAACTATTTGTATAAATATATAAATTTAAGTAATTTATGGCTTTTTAAATAAAATGTTTCAAAAAATATTCATTTTATTAATTTTAAATGCTACAAAATATTAAAATAGTTTTTTTGAAAAATATAGATATTGGGCTGATGGGTGGGCTTGTCAAATGACAATGAAGCCCGACTCGAAATAGGTCTAGCCCGAAATAGCCTGCAGGCTTAGATCTAGACCTAAAAGCTCGGGCCAGTCCGAGGTTTGATCACATCTACTCACAAGTCACAACACACATTACTCTATCTCCCATTTCTTTTTCTTTTATTTTCATGTAAAATGTATTATAATGTAAACTAATTTTAAATAAAATGAGTTTGATGTAAAATTGTGAATAAAAAAAAGAAATTTAGTGGTATAATATGTGAGAAAAATTTTTAGGAAGCAAAAAAGTGAGCTCTTTTCAAAAAATCAAATATAGAGTGCCTTAAGAAATAATTGTATTGTGACAAGAGTTTTGCTTAATGGTTATATTTTCCTCTCTTGAGTTCATCGTAATTATTAGGGATGCCAGTAGGCAGGGTATTTTCAGGTGCATAAGCCTATTTGAACCCATTTAAGCGAGTATAAATAATAGATAAACGGGTTTAGATGGGTATAGATATTAATTTTTAATACATTATGGGTATGGGTAGTACCTTCGAATACTTGTTAAACCCAATTATATATATTATATTTTTTATGTATAAAATATATTTTTAATATAATTTTCAAAAATGAAATATGATATTATGAATGTTTGAATCCATGACTCTTTGTAAAGGATGTAGCATCTAGATTCTTGATTACGGATTATTACTGGTGATTTACAAATTAGATTGTACTGTCACTATGAATTTTTCTCTGGAATAAGGGAAAAAAATGGTTGGACCATAATTGGGTAGGGTATCCGTTTTGATTTGTACTCGTGCCCGTGTAATCTAACCGGTACGAATAGTAACGGGTCATAAAAAGACTAGCAGAAATGAGTATAGGTAGTGAAAGTTAAAAATAAATGGGTAGTAGGTAAGGTATAAGTAGTGAATATTTAAACGAGTATGTGGAAGTTGTGTGCTACAAGCCAATAGCATTTGATGTTATGGACATACTACTTGTAATTAATCTTATTCATTTATTGACAATAAATAACAATCAGTGAAATTTATTTTATTTATTATGTTCATTGCAAATCATTGTATGCACATTAAACGATAAAGCCCATAAAATAAAAGTGAAGGAAATAAACATCATGATGAGATTATACTAATGGTATGCATTTCCTTAAGCTTTATTTTTAAATGTTCCTAATCATATGAGCACTAAGAAAGGCATTAGTGAATTCGGATAGAATAATGCATACTATGTTTTCTAAAAGAGTTTAGGGTGATTGATCTCACGATCACTAGTGTATGAGACGTTAGAACAAGTTATGTAGTTGCTTGTTAGAAAACATGTACACCAAACTGACTCGACTAAGAAATTCTTAATGAATATATTATTGGCTATTAAAAGGACTTCTTAAGTTGTAGTTGTAGTGATCCTTAGACTTGAGGCACCATGGATGCCTTGTGTATAAGTCATCTTGCTTTGATGTTGTTGGAAAATATATAATTATTTATAGAAAATTATAAGATAAATTTGAATATATATTTGTAGAATTCAAAACAATTTAACACAACATGCATAATAAGGTATAAAACAAAATAATATAATTAATTAAAATTAAAGAGTAGAAGGAGCTAGCCTGTGAGTCATGGAAAACCACTGTCCTAAAGTTGTTATAGCCTCCCTACGTTCGGGTACGAATGGCTAACACCAACTCCAAGATAAAACCCAAGTGCTTGAAGCTTTCCTACAATGTGCATGTCCACTGGGAAGCGGTGATGAATCGACCAGATCAAGGTTGCCCAAAAACACAAATATATATATATATATATATATATATATATATATATATATATATATATATATATATATATATATATATATATATAAACTAATAGAATAACTCTCTCAAAGCATAGAAGATAAGAAGAAGATTATGAAAATTGTGTGTCTTAGGCTTTTGAAAAGCTTGGTATTTATAGGTACAAGTGAACCTAAGAATTTAATTCAAAATTCAAAATAAAAATAAATTAAAATTTGTAACTCTCAATTTGTTAAGATTAATCACAAATTGTAATATTCAATTTATTGAAAATAATCACAAATTTGTAACTCTCAATTTATTAAAATTAATCACAAATTTGCAAGTTTCAATTTATTAGCTATAGCCAATAATGGCTTTTGAAAAACTACTATAAATTCATGTGAGAAATTTAAAACTTTCTAACAATCCCCCACAAGTTTTAAAATTTCAAAACTCAGGAAAAAAAAAAAGTATATAAGGGCAACTCTCGTACTATGCAATAAGTGCAGGAGTCTTCAAGACTTGAGCCTACATTTAGTGTTGACAGTATTCATTGATCAAACTTCAACAAGTCACATACACAGTACTTGATATAAGGTCAGGTTCGCGGGTTAACGCTATTAATGGTCATGCACTCTTATCTTGATTCTCATGAGAGTCTCTAGGGAATAGCCCAATCCCATAGTTGCGGCTTCACGACAACTCTTATTTAGGTGAGCTTCCAAAGGTATGTGTGACAAGTACCTCACGGCAATACCCGTCTCGGTCTTATTAATGGTAAATACCAATCCTGAACATCACACTAATAAGTACTATCACCTTAGGGATGGGAAATAGATGCTCTCATGGAGACATACTCCTCAAAATTAGTGCTAAAATTGAGTCACGCGCTGCAGGTTGTTTCTACCCATTGAACTTTCTTCATGGGATCTTCAATCACAAATGTTGGGTTACCCTTGTTGGTGACTCTCTGTGGGGCTCATCCCCCTCGATGTATCAAGTATACCCCTCATGGGTAGACCTTTAGTCAAGCTGTCAGCTATATTCTTTTCAGATCTCACAAAATCTAGAGATACAACACTTCTATTCAACAGTCCTCTGACTGACTTATATCTTACTTGGATATGTATGTTCATCTTTTTATTAGAATGATATTGTCGTATAAGATCTATCACAACTTTGCAATCACAATATATATGTATAGAGGCTATAGGTTTGTTCACAAAAGGAATATCCATTAACAGATTTTTTAACCACTCAGCCTCTATATAAGTTGTATCTAGAGCTATTAACTCAGCCTCCATAGTACTTATAGATATTATTGTTTATTTTTTAGATCCCCAAGATATTGCTACCGATACAAATGCATATCCAGTAATAGACTTTACATCTAAACTATCAGTAATCCATTTTGCATCATTGTACCCTTCTACCATATTAGGAAAACCTCTATAATGTAAAGAGTACCCCAAAGTTCCTCTAATATATTTCAAAATTCTTTCCAAGACAATTCAATGATCTCTACTAAGATTGTGAATATATCTACTAAGTCTTTCAACTATATAGGTAATATCAGGTCTTGTTCTATTCGTAAAGTATAATAATGATCCTATTATCTGAGAGTATTTCAATTGAGATACAAATTCCCCTAAATTTTTCTTTAGACTTACACTCGAATCATATGAAGTAGCTACAAACTTAATATCATAATATCCAAAAAAAATTAAGCATTTTTTCTAGAGCTTTGGACTGAGATAAAATTATCCTTTCTGAAGTTCTTTTTAACTCCATTCTTAAGATTATATGAGCCTCTCCTAGATCTTTCATATCAAAATTCTTGGATAAATAAGACTTCACCTTATTCACCACCACTAAATTTGTCCAAAAAATTAAGATATCATCAACATATAGGCATAAAATCACATATTTTTTGCCAAAATCTTTATAATACAAGCATTTGTCATATTCATTGATCCTGAAACCATAACTCAAGATAAAATTATCAAATTTTTCATGCCATTGCTTAGGAGCTTGTTTCAAACCATACAATGATTTTACAGTTTACATACTTTATTTTTTTGTCCTTTAACTTTGAAACTTTCGGGTTGTTCTATATAAATCTCCTCATCTAAGTCTCCATTTAAAAATTATGTCTTGACATCCATTTGATGTACTAATAGTAGTGATCCTAGCAACAGGTGAATAAGTATCAAAATAATCTATCTCTTCCTTTTGTGTAAATCCCTTAGCTACTAACCTAGCTTTATATTTATCTATACTTCCATCAGGTTTCAATTTTTTCCTAAAAACCCATGTACAATCTATAGGCTTAATCGCAAGAGATAAGTTAGATAAAACCCAAGTATTATTCTGCATTATTGATTTAAATTCATCATCAATAGCTTCCTTCCAAAAAGGTGCATCTCTATAAAACATAGCCTCACTATAGGTAGAAGGTTCTCATTCTACTAGAAATGTAAAGAATCCATCTCCAAAATTCTTTTCAATTATAGCTCTCTTACTTCTTCTAGGTTCAAAAGAGGTTTTAGATTTATGTTCTAGGGATGAGTTAGAATGTATGTTCTCATTTAATTGGACATTAGATGATTGAACCGACACCTTAGTTTTAAAAGAAAAAATATCCTCAAAATATGTTGCATCTCTAGCTTTTATTATTGTGTTATTGGATATTTCACTTATTTTTGAATTTATCACTAAGAACCTGTTTGCACTACTATTTTGGGAATAACCAATAAAAACAACATCTATAGTTTTGGATCAAATTTTCTTTCTCTTTGGTTCGGGTATAGCTACCTTAGCTAGACACCCCTACACTTTTAGAATATCGAATCTTGGATATCTATTTTTCCATATTTCAAAAGGAGTTATTTCACTATTTTTAGAGGTTACTCGATTTAATATATAACAAGAAGTTAGGATAGCTTCCTCCCACAAATTCTCGGGTACACCAGAACTTAGTAACATAGAATTGACCATATCCATTAATGTTCTATTTTTCCTTTCAGCTACACCATTTGATTGAGGGGAATAAGGGGGAGTAACCTCGTGTATTATCCTATTATCTTCACAAAAGCCCTTAAGCTCATTCAAACTATATTCCCCACCTCTAACGGACCTAAGAATTTTAATCTTCTTCTCCAATTGATTTTCAATTTCATTCTTATATGTTTTAAATTTATTAAATACTTCATTTTTGTTTTGATGAGATAGATATAACAATATTTTGAGTGATCATCTATAAATGTTACGAAGTATTTATTTTTACCCCTAGTTGGAGGTCAGTTTGAATCACAAACGTCACTATGTATGAGTTCTAGAAGACTAGTATTTCGATTGACAGATCTATAAGGCTTTCTAGATTGTTTAGCTTGTACACAAATCTCACATTTATGCTTGATATCTAAAGAAGATTTAGGAATTAAACCCAAATCCATCAAATTATTTATCTTCCCAATGCTTATGTGGCTTAATCTTCCATGCCATATATTACTAGATTCAATATTGAAAATTAAATGAGAGACATTGTTCAAAGTACTTGAGACATTTAATTTAAATAAACCATCATAAATAAATTATTTCCTAATAAAAACGTTATTTCTACTCATTACAACTTTATTGGATTCCTTAACAAGCTTATAACCATGTTGAACTAGATAAGATTCACTAACTAGATTTCTCCTGACATCAGAAGCATACTGCACTTCTTCAAGAATTAATGTCTTCCCAGATGTCAACTTCAGATCAATTCTTCTAATTCCTAGCACTTGTGCGGTGGTACTATTTGCTAGAGTCACACTTCTTCCACTTGAGTTTTGATATGTTTTAAACAATGAACGATTCAAACAAACATGTATATTAGCCCCAGAATCTAACCACCACTCACTATTTTCATAAGTAAAGTTTACTAAAGAAGGTTTAGATTTAAACCTAATAGAGGGTTCTCCATCCTCTAGCATGTTGACTTGATAGCCTTTATTCCCAAAGTTAGGCTTGAACTCACTAGTCTTCTTATAGTAACAATCTCGAGCAATATGATTAGTCCTTCCACATAGGTAGCTTGGTCATTGAGTCTTGCCTTTACCCTTAAAGTTCCTAGAATTTGAGTTACGAGAACAATTGGGTTAGTTTTGATGATTTTGGTTGAGTTGTTGGGCCTAAAGTTATTAGGTTGATTGTTATTATTATTCTTCCAATTTTTATTTTTGAATTTGTTTCCCCTAGGCTTAAATCGATTGGAGGTTTTATTTTGTTCTGCCATATTCACCTTAACCCCCATCTCATTTTTTTGACTTGAAACTTAACATAAGTTGTTCTTCTATTCTAAGAGAATTGAAAACTTGGGTTAAGGTCAAAGTACCTTGTTTATGTCTAAGATGTTGACCCTCACCCATATTTTAGTGATGACAAAACACAACTACTATTATTCTAATAATTCAAACTAAGTGTAGGAAACAACAAAAGCATTCAACCAAGGATCAAGGTGCAAGAACTCAAACCGAATCAAACTATCAAGTGAAGACTGAAGAACTAGTATAGGTCTAAAGTATTAGAACCACTGTAAGTCTCACTTGTACATTGTAATAGCTTGTTCAATGGCTCGAACACAAAAGGATTTTTTAAACTGAACTTTTTAAAACAAACATTTTAAATTAAAACAGAAAAACTGGGTTGGAAGACAACCCAGTCGACTGGGTACATATACCAGTCGACTGGTATATGAGACAATATGTCTCCAGTCGACTAGGTCAGTCATACCAGTCGACTGGTAAAATGGACAGTAAGTCCTTAGTTGACTGGATGAAAAATACCAGTCGACTGGTAACCCAGAAGCTTTGAAAACGAGATTTTTCAAGAGAACCCAGTCGACTGGTATCACAACCCAGTCGACTGGTAGTTCAAAAATATGACCGTTGGACACCAAATCTGAACATTTTAAAAGCAAATCTTTTTCAAATTAAAGTTAAAATGGCCATATTATTTGATGGCTATATAAACCCATTCTATTGAGCTTTCAATAGATAGCTGTACATATTCAAAAAGAGTTGATCTTACACAATCAAGTTATTGTACTCTTTGAAACACAAAAAACTTTGAAATATTCTTGTTGAGCCATTCTATAAGCTTTACTTTGAAAGAGAGACATTACTCAGTTGTATAAGCTTCCATTTACTGTTTCTCTACTATTTACTTTACAGCATCTTTTGTAAAGGGATTACTTTCGAAATGAAGGGGATTACTTCCGAAAGAAAGGGGATAGCTTCCGAGGTGAAGGGATTGTAAGGTTTGTACAATACCGGGAAAGTTGTACGACTAAGTTACTTAGTGGATTACTTCAAGGAGGTTCCTTGAAGAGAGTTGACATAGGGTCGGAACGAATCCGATATTGCCGAACCACTATAATCTGAGTTTGCATCCTCTACTCTTAAACTCTTTATTTATAGCAAATTATTTATCTTAATTGTTTACTGCTTATACGTTTTTATAAACTTGTATTAATTCTGTAAAAAGTTTTAAAAAAACCCAATTCACCCCTCCTCTTGGGTTGAAACCTCGATCTACAATTGGTATCAGAGCTTCGTTCTCATATTTAGGCTTAAAATCCTTGAGTTGATCCAATGGCAGAAAATAGCTACTATGAGGGACACTCTTATACTAGACCACCTTTGTTCAATGGCTCCAATTATAACTATTGGAAAAATATAATGAAAATCTTTGTCGAATGACAAGATTACAATCTGTGGAGAGTCATTGAAGAAGGACCTAGAATTCCTTCAAAAGAAATAACTATTGGAGAGACCTATAATACAATGCCTAAACTCAAAACTGAGTACACTGACGAGGATTGTAGAATGATATCTCTTAATAGTAGAGTAACAAGTATGTTACATTGTGCATTAGATATTTCTAAATATAATAAAATATCTACATGTGTTTCGGCTAAAGAGATATGGGACAAATTACAAGTCACATATGAAGGAACTAGTGAGGTAAAAAAGTCAAAAATCTATATGCTAGTTTCTGAGTATGAATCCTTTAAAATGTCTCCTGACGAAACTATTTCTGAAATGCACTCCCGGTTCACCACTATTATAAATGGTTTAAAACTGCTTGGTAGGAATATTGAGGAGTTTGAACTAACTAGAAAAATCTTGAGATCTCTGCCACCTTCATGGAAACCAAAGAAGACAGCTATTCAGGAGGCCAAAGATCTTGACAAACTTGATGTTGAGACACTACTTGGATCATTGTTGACATATAATATGGAAGAAATGACTCCCATCGTCAATGATGATGAGAAGAAGAAAAAGGTAATTGCTCTCAAAGCTTTTACGAGCAACAAAGAGATGATAAGTCTTAGAGAAGAGAAAGAAAAATTATCTTCTTTACTGTATGATTCTTCTCAAGATTTTCTCAAAGATGAAAATGATAATTTAAAAAATAAAATTTCAGAATTAAATAGCACTATATCTAGACTTATGCTTGGAAAAGAAAAGCTTGATGAAGTGCTTTCTTCCCAAAGATTAAGTGGAGGAAAATCTTGTGTAGGATACTCTCATTTGGGAAAGCAAAAATCAAAAGAGAGCTTATTCATGAAAGCCTCATGTATGAATGAAGCCTCTACTTCAAAAAACCCTAGCAAGATTAAAAGCACTCCCTCATTGAATGCTAGAAATTCCGGGAATTCAAATGTTCATACAAAAATGAAGCATCCTAGAAATACACATGCTTATATGTATGCACACTCTAGAAATGCTTATACACATCCTAGAAATAACCAACATGCACATTCTAAGAACAATATGTATAATCAATATATGCACTCTGCTCATGCTCATCCTAGGAATTATCATCATGGTTATCCTAGAAATAATTTGCATACACATAATAATGCTAGCATGTATCCAAGAATGCATCATCATACATTTTCTGGAAATGACATGCATTTTCATATTCCTCACCATAGAAACATATATCCTAGAAATTACTATCCTAAGGATTATAGACATGTACATCTAAGATATCCTAGAAAATTCAATAACTACCATCCTAGGATTGTGCATCATCAATATGTCCATAGATCACCATATACTGTTAAGAAAGTATGGTTTCCAAAAGGAACCGTGTTTTCTAGGACTAACCCCGAAGGACCCAAGAAATTTTGGGTACCTAAAAATGCTATCGTATATCCTTGTGTGATGTAGATATGTCTCCACACCAAGGAGAAAAGTAACTGTTGGTACCTTGATAGTGGATGCTCAAAGCACATGACCGGTGATAAAAATGTATTCAATGAGCTAACTCTAAGAGATGGTGGATATGTCACCATTGGAGACAATACAAAAATAAAGATCATCGGGCATGGAAAAGTCGGTAATGATTTCTCAACCTTAGATAATGTATTACTAGTACAAGGCCTTAAGCCAAATTTACTTAGCATTAGTCAACTATGTGACAAATGCTACAAAGTCACATTTGAGACCTCTCATTGTCTAGTTATAGACATCAAGAGCAACAAGATCAAATTTATTGGCCATAGACATGAAAATGTCTACATAGTTGATTTGAAATCCTTACATTCTAAAAATAAAAAATGTTTTCCTGCTTTTAGTGAAAATCCATGGCTATGACATAGAAGACTTGGTCATGTGAACATGAACTTGCTAAAAATCGTTTCAAGAAAAGATTTAGTCATTGGACTTCCTAAAATCAATTTTGAAAAAGACAAAGTATGCGATGCTTGTCAAATGGGAAAACAAACTAGGATTTCATTTAAAGCAAAAAATGTAGTCTCAACTACTAGACCTTTGGAACTTCTGCATGTGGACTTATTTGGTCCAATTAGTACCATTAGTCTAGGTGGCCATCAATATGCTCTTGTTATTGTTGATGATTATTCAAGATATACCTTTGTTATTTTTATTGCTTACAAGGATGAAGCTTTCAAAGGATTTGAAAATTTTGCAAAAAGGTACAAAATGAAAAAAGAATTTGTATTTCAAGCATAAGAAGTGATCATTGCAAAGAATTTGAAAATCAAAGCTTTTCAAGATTTTGTGATGAAAATGGAATTAATCACAACTTTTCAGCTCCTAGAACTCCTCAACAAAATGGAGTTGTTGAAAGGAAAAACAGAGTTCTAGAAGAATTTTCAAGAACTAGGCTTTGTGAAAATAATTTACCAAAACACTTTTGGGCTGAAGCCGTGAACACTTCTTGTTATATCTTAAATAGAATTTTAATTAGGTCTCTACTTGATAAAACTCCATATGAACTATGGAAATGAAGAAAGCCTAATATCTCCTATTTTCATGCTTTTGGTTGTAAATGCTTCATCTTAAATAACAATAAAACTAACTTGGGTAAATTTGATTTTAAGACCGATGAAGGAATATTTTTAGGATATTCAACATTTAGTAAGGCTTATAGAGTTTTCAATAAGAGAACTCTAGTGGTAGAAGAATCTGTACATGTAACTATTGATGAATCTAACCCAATTAGTAGTAGAGAAGTTTTCTTTAAAGATGATACAGATTTTATTCCAAGAATGGAAACTCCTACTCCCATTGTTGACCCAAAAGAGAGTCCACCTCAAGCAAATGAAGAGATGGAAACTCCCAATTTGGACCAACCATCCTCAAGCCAACAAGAGGAAAGTCTACTCAAAGATTGGAGGTATGTAAATTATCACCCAATTGATCAAGTGATTGGTGATCCTTCACAAGGGGTAAAAACTCGCTCTTCAATTAGAAATATTTGCAATTTTGTAGCTTATTTGTCTTAAGTAGAACCTAAGACATTTATAGAAGCTGAAAAAGATAATGATTGGATAATTGCAGTGCAGGAAGAAATAAATCAATTCGAGAGAAACAATGTTTGGAAACTAGTTCCAAGACCTAAAGATCATTCAATAATTGGAACTAAATGGGTATATAGAAATAAGATGGATGAAAATGGAATAGTAACTAGAAACAAGGCTAGACTAGTTGCTAAGGGATATAATCAAGAAGAAGGAATAGACTTTGATGAAACCTATGCTCCCGTAGCTAGATTAGAAGCTATTCGAATGTTATTAGCCTTTGCATGCTTTAATAAATTCAAGTTATTTCAAATGGACGTAAAAAGTGCCTTTTTAAATGGCTTTATAGAAGAAGAGGTTTATGTTGAGCAACCTCTTGGATTTGAAAATCATAGTCTACCAAATCATGTCTACAAGCTTTCTAAAGCTCTATATGGGTTGAAGCAAGCTCCTAGGGTATGGTATAAAAGGCTAAGCAAATTTTTGATTGGCAATAATTTTGTTAGAGGTAGAATAAACACAACACTCTTCACAAAAACTCACAAAAATGACACTCTGATAGTTCAAATATATGTTGATAATATTATATTTGGTGCTACTAATGAATCTATATGTCAAGAGTTTGCAAAGTGCATGCAAGGTGAATTTGAAATGAGTATGATGGGAGAACTTACCTACTTCCTTGGACTTCAAATCAAACAACTAAAATGAGGCATCTTCATCAATCAATTGAAGTACATTAAGGACCTACTAAAGAGGTTTGGGATGCAAAGCTCAAAGCCACTTGGAACGCCTATGAGCACCACTACAAAACTTGATCTTGATGAAGGAGGTAAAACTGTAGATACTAAATATTATAGAAGCATGATAGGTGCTTTACTTTATTTGACTGCAAGTAGACCTGATATAATGTTCAGTGTATGCATGTGTGCTAGATTTCAGGCTAGTCCTAAGGAATCACATGTAGTTGCAGTAAAAAGAATCCTTAGATATCTACAAAGAGCCCAAACCATAGGATTATGGTACTCTAGAGAATCATCTTTTGAGCTTGTAGGATATTCATATGCTGATTTTGCTGGATGTAGGTTAGATAGAAAAAGTACAAGTGGAACATGCCAATTCTTACGTGCAATGTTAACTTCTTGGTTTTCTAAGAAACAAAATTCCGTTGCACTATCAACCGCTGAAGCGGAATACGTTGCAGCCGGAAGTTGTTGTGCCCAAGTATTATGGATGAAACAACAACTAGAAGACTATGGCATGAACCTAAAAAACATCCCAATATTTTGTGATAATACTAGTGCAATCAACCTAACCAAGAACCCTATTCAGCACTCTAGAACAAAGCACATAGAAATAAGACATCATTTCTTAAGAGACCATGCTCAAAAAGGTGACATAAGACTAGAATTCATACCTTCAGAAGATCAAATAGCGGACATTCTTACAAAACCTCTAGGTGACGCTAGTTTCTGTAAGATAAGAATGTTAATGGGATTGCTGGATTATGATAAACTGAATTTCTGATTGCTCCTTCATACATCATATGCATAATTTGACATATAGTGAAAGAGTATTAATTATTGTTTAAATATCTCCCTCACTCAAGATGTCATAGATAAACAAATTTCGTGCTGCAAATTCAAGACTGAAAATTTTCTTAAGGGTCTAGTCGACTGGTGACTCTATCCCAGTCGACTGATAGGTCACTGCCCTTTTATCCAGTCGACTGGTAAATATGACCCAGTCAACTAGTAAGTCTCTTTCAAATTATCCAGTCGACTGGAAGTCTTATCCAGTCAACTTGTACATCTAGATCCTATTTGGAGCCATTTTTTTTAAAATCAGTTATCATCCAGTCGACTGGAACAAACTGCCCAGTCGACTGGAACAAACTGCCCAGTCGACTGATATTTTACTGCCAGTTTACCCAGTCGACTGGTACATGAACCCAGTCGACTGGTATGAAAACTTTTCATCTTTTAAAAGGGATCCAGTCGACTGGTATCGCGATTCTATAAAAGGGATTGTTCATTTTTCTGATTTTTTACGCCATTTTCGAGCACCCTTGCTTTCTCTCTATAGAAAAATTCATCATTGTGATCCAAAAATCATCCAAACTTCATCTAAACACACCGATCTACTCATCCATAATGAGATTTTTAACTTTCTACGGTTAAAATCTTTTATTTTCTTTCAAATATTTTTTCCCAAAAAATCCCATTTTTCCAAAAATGGCCGATAGAATCCCTGTTAAATTCACAATTAGTGGACCAAATGCACCTAAAAGTCCAAGGTCTACAAAACCCTCGGCATCGGAGTCACGGGGGAATGGTGTAGCGGGCTCATCAAGCAAGACACCTAGAACAGAGCTTGATGAGTCTCTGTTTTTCAGTCCTACGGCAAAGGCAAGGTATGACTCAATCATTCGCCATAAGAAGATCATGACGGGTAGAGTTGTCGACTTCGACTCTATTCGTCATGGAAATTTTGATATCTTGCCAGCCTTTGAGGCGATTCACTTGACCCCACTGGTCAAAGTGCATAAAAAATTCTACCCGAGACTAATTCACCAGTTCTATGCAAACTTGGTGAAACCCAGTCCTCTGGCTCTGAAATTCAGGACCAGAGTTAGTGGTGTGGAGTTTGAGGTCAACAATGACCTCCTCATGAGCATTCTGAGAATCCCTGTAAGGGGAATCCAATGGAGTCTAGATGGATGGCCAGACAGCTTTGATGTCGAGACAGCCTGTCAGATAGTCAGAGGAGACCCTAACTATGTGTACAGACCCACTACATTTCATACATGTAGTGATATGCCCCATGACTCGAAGATGTTTTAGCTGATAATCAGTTGGACCATTCACCCGAGACTCGGGAGTCGAGGGTATCTATCTAAGATAGATACGGTATTGATTTGGTGTCTTAAAACAGGACACCACTTCAATATATATCCTCTGCTGCTTGCCAATATGATAAATGGTGAAGCGAGCAAATCCGGGTGTCTTCCTTATGGGATGCTCATTATGCTCATACTCCAGCACTTTCGGGTGCCTCTGCCTACCTTCGGGGCTCAAGATATTGGACCGACGGACATCATCAATGTCTCATCACTGAAAAAGAGAGGATGCGTGGTTCGTAACGGCTTCCTCTATCCAAAGGCCGGGAAGCACCTACAGATCTGAAAGGATGAGAGCGATGATGATGAGGATGAGGAGGCTGCTGCAGATGCTGCTGCTGATATGGACACAGATACCCGAGCACCTCCGATTGGTGACTCGAGTACTAGTCAGACTGGATACGACGATATACTTCAGGCTATCTCAAGCCTCCAGATGACGATGCAGTCTGGGTTTCAGACCATGAAGTCAGAGTACCAGAGATTAAGCTCCTCCATCGATCATCTACAGGATGACTTCGAGCTCCACAGAGAGCGTACAGAGGGTTCATTAGCTGAGATATGGGATCTCATTCATGACAGCTCGGATTCTGCCGCTCCTTGAGTCATTTTCCATATTATTAGCATTTTCCAGCTCTTAGCATATAGCACGGACATCTATTTATGTATTTCAGTCTTATATTTGGCTCTATGAAGCCCGTTCATATATTGACTTTTTATATATGATGTTGCTTTTACTTTAGTCATATTTCATACATCTATTTACATTATTTGTGATATGTTTGCATAGTTTCCAACTACTTTTATTCACGAAAATGCTCTGAAAAGGATTATGCTTGTATGAAAACTTCTGGTTCTTCTCGGGAAGGTTTCCGAACTCCGAATAAAGCCAAATCTTCGCATACAGGTTTGTCTAATCATACTCTAGGTGACTATAGTGGTAAGTAGCTTATTTTTTGATTTCTAGCCCCTTTGGTTTCTGTTGTCAAAACGGGAGAGAAAAATGAGAAAGACGAGAAAAACTAAAAAACTAAGTAAAAAGAAACCAATGCATAGATTTAGGGGGAACGCTGCTCCAAAGCTTATTAAAACTTATTCATTGATTGGTTGAGTTGATTGTGGTTGGTTGAAATGTTTATATAAACTGTGTTTGCTTGTTTACAGAGTGGTTTTACTCGAAAAACAGATGAGACTCTGTCCAAATTTTCTCAAAATCCAAACACTTAGTTTTTTAAACTGTTTTCACATTATTAATTTTGTCATCATCAAAAAAGGGGAGATTGTTGACCCTCACCCGTATTTTAATGATGACAAAACACAACTGCAATTATTCTAACAGTTCAAACTAAGTGTAGTAAACAACAAAAGCATTCAACCAAGGATCAAGGTGCAAGAACTCAAACCGAATCAAACTATCAAGTGAAGACTGAAGAACTAGTATAGGTCTAAAGTATTAGAACCAGTGTAAGTCTCACTTGTACATTGTAATAGCTTGTTCAATGGCTTGAACACAAAAGGATTTTTTAAACCGAACTTTTTAAAACAAATGTTTTAAATTAAAACAGAAAAACTGGGTTGGAAGACAACCCAGTCGACTGGGTACATATACCAGTCGACTGGTATATGAGACAGTATGTCTCCAGTCGACTGGTAAAATGGACAGTAAGTCCCCAGTCGACTGGATGAAAAATACTAGTCGACTGGTAACCAAGAAGCTTTGAAAACGAGATTTTTCAAGAGAACCTAGTCGACTAGTATCACGACCCAGTCGACTGGTAGTTCAAAAATATGATCGTTGGACACCAAATCTGAACATTTTAAAAGCAAATATTTTTCAAATTAAAGTTAAAACGGTCATATTATTTGATGGCTATATAAACACATTCTATTGAGCTTTCAATAGATAGCTGCACATATTCAAAAAGAGTTGATCTTACACAATCAAGTTATTGTACTCTTTGAAACACAAAAAACTTTGAAATATTCTTGTTGAGCCATTCTATAAGCTTTACTTTAAAAGAGAGACATTATTCAGTTGTATAAGCTTTCATTTACTGTTTCTCTACCATTTACTTTACAACATCTTTTGTAAAGGGATTACTTCCGAAAGGAAGGGGATTACTTCCGAGAGGAAGGGATTGTAAGGTTTGTACAACACCGGGAAAGTTGTACGACTAAGTTACTTAGTGGATTACTTCAAGGAGGTTCCTTGAAGAGAGTGGACCTAGGGTCGGAACGAATCCGATATTGCCGAATCACTATAATCTGAGTTTGCATCCTCTACTCTTAAACTCTTTATTTACAGCACATTACTTGTCTTAATTGTTTGCTGCTTATACATTTTTAGAAACTTGTGTTAATTCCGCAAAAAGTTTTAAAAAAACCCAATGTACCCCCCCCTCTTGGGTTGAAACCTCGATCTACATAAGGCCTTTGTAAAATTCACTCCAAGAAGGTGGAAGTTTATCTATAAGACACAACACCTTAAAATCTTCGCTAAAATTAGTATCATTCTCTTCTACACCTCTAAAATGGTTTTGAAACTCATGAATTTGATCATTAATTGATTTACCATCTACCATGCGGTGTTTATTAAAGGTTGAAACATTAAACCTTTTTATACCCACATCTTTTATACCATACTTATCTTTTAAGGCTTTCTATAGATATTTAGCACTTTTGGTAGAATGGTAAATATCGTAAAGACGTGGAGAAAGGGCACTAAGAAGTCTATTGTGACAATGGTATTTTATTTATTGAGGGGTTTTGGATTCACTAGTTGACGTATCTCTAGGTTGAGTTGAATCTTCTAGAGCGAGTATGAAACCTAACACCGTTAACCAATACATCATTTGCTTTTGCCATCTCCTAAAAAAGAGTCCATCAAAATTTTCGGATTTTACACTATTGATTTCCTTATATGATGCCATTCTAGGAACTACTTAGGGCAACTCAAGTTTCTGTGAGTAATAAAGTCTAAGTTCTATATTTCAATTACTAAAAGAAATATATATGAATCAGATTAACACAAATACACTAAATTAATAACTATAACATATATTATTTGCACAAAAATATATATCAAATTTAAGTACGATACAAGCTACCACATAAAAAATTCAATAAGATATTAAGTATTCTAAAACTTTGTAATAATGATATTTTCTTTTGGTTGATTTATTTTTTTCCTTTTTAAATGTTTTATTGAAAACAAATAATCCACAAATCCATTTATAAAATAAAATTGTATTGGTTTGATTATTATAACTTATTTGAATTTGATATATAATAGTTTTTTTAAAATAAAATGGAAACTAATTTAAGTATTATTAATTGTTATTAAAGACATATTGAATATAGCGGTTTTATTTTGATTTAATTCATATATGAAATTGATTTCATTAAATTTTATATTTAAACGGAATTTTAAAGCACACGGTTTAGAATTGAAACATGATATGTTTAAAACATAAAATGTTTTTAAAATTTAAACAAGTTTTTGAAGCTAGTTTTAACAAATACCAAAAGAATTTTTTTACAAAGAAAAACTGCAAATGAATTAAAATATAGTTAATTGAAACCAACAAGCTATTTTTTTATGACTGATATCTTGTATATAGAATGCAATTTTTTAACCTAATTTTAGAATAAGTTATACTAAATAAAATATAAATAGAGATACACAATTGAACTTACAATGATTTTAGCTATTGGAAAATATATAATTATTTATAGAAAATTATAAGACAAATTCGAATATATATTTGTGGAATTCAAAACAATTTAACACAACATGCATAATAAGGTATAAAACAAAATAATATAATTAATTAAAACTAAAGAGTAAAAAATAGAAGAAACTGGCCTATGAGTCGTGGAAAACCAATGTCCTAAAGTCGTTATAGCCTCCCTACGTGCAGGTACGAATGGCTAACACCGACTCCAAGATAAAACCCAAGTGCTCGAAGCTTTGCCTCCTACAATGTGCACATCCACTGGAAAGCGGGGATGAATCGACCCGATCAAGATTGCCCAAAAACATAAATATATAGAAACTAATAAAATAATTCTCTCAAAGTATAGAAGACAAGAAGAAGATTATGAAAATTGTGTGTCTTAGGCTCTTGAAAAACTTGGTATTTATAGGCACAAGTGAACGTAAGAATTTAATTCAAAATTTAAAACAGAAATAAATTAAAATTTGTAACTCTCAATTTATTAAGATCAATCACAAATTGTAACCTTCAATTTATTGAAAATAATAACAAATTTGTAACTCTCAATTTATTTAGATTAATAAAAAATTTGTAACTTTCAATTTATTAGCTATACCCAATAATGGCTTTTGAAAAACCACTATAAATTCATATGAGAAATTTAAAACTTTCTAACAGATGCTACCTAAATGTGATTCTAATCATAGGTCACAAAGGGTAGTAATTGGGTTTGACAACTTATACATACAGGTATATGAGTGTACAATAAAGGATCTATGACTCTTAATAAAAGAGAGAAAACGTCATATGTTATCTGATTAAGTCCTAGCTTGGAAATTTCTTAGCCAAGGTAGGATGTAAATTAGAAAAGAGTTTACAATTTCACCATCTAAGTTATGGATTTGAGATTGAGATACATATGATTAAAAAATTAAGGCAAGACAGTAAATCAATGCCATAAATTTAGGATCATTGCAAGATGGAAGAATTGAATGGTACGGTAACTGTCAATGGAAATATTCACATTAATTCATATTGTCTGAGTAGTCATGACACACTACTAGGTGTCAATCATGACTTGTAAAAGCCTTTAAGAATTAATTGTAATTAATTATTAATTAAATAAAGAATTAAAATGAGTTTTAATTCGAATTAAAATTATAAAGAAGTTTTAATTAATTGGATAGGATTAAATTACTACATAAAAGTTACGACCTACTTCCAACACGATATCAAATCTAAGAAATCACACACACTATAAGGTAATTGCAAGAATAAGAAAAACTAATGGGCTAAAATAGGGAATTCTAGGAATTAATTAAACCAGTGGTTTAATTACAATTTTAGAAATCCTGAAGCTTTGAGAAGTAAGGGCTCTATATAAAAGTTTCATTTGATAGAAACCTTAATGCAAATTTTGAGAAATTAAAATAAGATTTTAGGCTATCCCTCTTTAAAGAGCTGAAAACCTCAAAGCTGGCACTCATAGATTTTGGCCATCCCTAATCCTATTCCTTGCATGGTGTTTGACATCCCAAAGAGGGAGATTCTCGTTCTTTGTTGTTCGTGTAGATACACTTAGAGGTCAGACGTTTGAATGGCTTGTGAGCTCTCTAACGAATTTGCAATCAGAATCTTCAGTAAGGCATAAATCTCTAACCTTGTATGGAGATATTAAATTTTCTTTCTAATAGTTTCATAAAGACTTTATTGGAATTAAGTTTATTGGTATGAAAAAATTTAAATTTCTGTTGCGTATCTATACCGGTAGACTTATAGTATGGGCATGTAGCAGCGGATCCCTACTAGGGTCACCCACCCCTACTTAATATTTGAAAAAATATTAATATTATATATTTTTAAATATTGCCCCCACTAGTGTAAATAAATTTCCACTATAAATATTAAAAATTATCTAAACTTAATGGAATTTTTTCACATATTTCAAAAGTTTTGGATTTATATGTAAATTATTTAATCTTAATGTAAATTGCCCACACATTATCCCACGTGTAAAACGTTTTATCTTACTAGAAAAATAGAAATAATCTCAAAACAAAGGCTTATGTGTAAATTATCTAACCCTTTTGTGATGAGTATTATAAATATTTGAATGCATAATCGTACATGAGATAAAAGGTTGAATTATTGCTTGGTTATGTACATTTAAAGAGAGGTTTTTTTATAGTAGTGAAAATGAGAAATTTATACATCGATTCCAAAATATAAAAACACGCAGGGGACAATTGTAAATGCAACTAGTAGAAGTGTTTTATTTTGTTAGCTTTTTTAAAGAAAATAAAAATATAAGGACCTTAAACGATACGAAAAATTATGTATATGAGTCAAGAAATACAAAAAAAAAATTGTCTTTATTTTGTGAAAAAAAAAGTCATTAACATGCATTCAATTTTATATAAAACAACTTCAAGGGTAATAGTTTAATTCAATAAACTCATTCAACTCTCGAGGATTTTTTGCGATTTATGATCAACGGGTGGTAAAAAAAAAGTGCACTTTTAGTATCATTGGAATCATCATCAATTGATCTACAATCTGACACTGGTTGCATCGTCTTCCATCGGCATGACCACCCTCACATGATATCCATGTAAATGGAAGAGACTCGACTTAGATTTGTATTTTTTTTTTTTGCGTGTATTATCATAAATCACCACCACCGAGCTGAAAATGATCATATCTACCGAATCGTCAAATCACAGTAGTGTGATTCCCCCACAACCAACCATATGCGTCTCACACGCCATCGATTGTGCGTGGGGTTGATTGTGCGTGGGGTTGATTCTTGGGCACTTTTCCCTTGGTAGAGAAGAAAAAAAAAATTAAAATGCCAAAAGAATCCCTAATTTGATGATGTGGGAGGGAGGAGTGACCTTTGTGGTAAAAAAAAAAAAGACAAGTCACAATGCTAACTTGTGTATTAAATAGGTGAAGTTAGTATTTTTCTAAATATATATAATATTTATATTTATAATTTACATTTGGTAAATGGCGTCCCCATTGAGAAAATTTTTGGATCCACCGCTGTGGGCATGAGTAGAAAAAAATTAAGAGTATCATACGCATTGCTGTCCCTACTAATTAATTACTATTCCTATCATTATACTAATAAAAGAAAGAAAATAAATAAACAATAATTGTGTTAATTACTGTTAAAAGCCCTTGAATCCTTGATGCTTCTGTTTAAGCCCAACAGAAATAGGAGGTCATTGTTTTTAGGTTTGGTACTATTTGGGCCAACACAGACAAAGAATGATGGGAGGTTGGGGTCAGCAATCGTCCACGCCGAAAGCAATCTTTCCCCATCTTCTTGCAGCCCTCCAAATCCAATAAGCAATTAAACACTCGTATCTTCCTCTGATAAACAAAATGTGAAGAAAAAAAAAAGAAAAAGGAAAACCAGAATACTAACAAGAAAAGTAGAGGCCCAAAAGAAATAGTTGGTGTTATACCCGTTAGAGACCTTAGCTTTATCTTTCTCGTTCCTGAATTCTAATGGCTTCCCTGAGTCTCCCTAAGCAGTCTCTCCCCTCTCTACTCCACACTCAAACTCCCAAAACCCCATCTCCTCAAAGCCTCTCAATTGTCTCCAAATCATTAAAATCTCAGTTTTATGGCCTCAAGTTCTCTTATTCTTTCTCTTTGTCAATCCCATCTTATTCTTCAGTGAAAACTAACATTTTTGCCAAGGTACATTGCTTCACGTATACATTTTTGTGTGCTATGCTAATTAGTAATTATCATATGATGGCTTGATTATTTGAGTATGTAATAATGTGTTTGTCTTTGTTTATAGGTGAACAAAGGTCAGGTGCCACCAGCATTCACATTGAAAGATCAGGACGGAAAGAATGTGAGCCTATCCAAGTTCAAAGGGAAGCCTGTGGTTGTCTATTTCTACCCTGCTGATGAGACTCCTGGGTGCACCAAGCAGGTATGTTAATCTCTGAATGTGTATTTAATTTCTGTTTCTTATAATTCTGTCAAGTAATCATTCTATTTCAACTCCAATTTTTTTTTTTCTGGGCCTAATAATGGACATTGTATTTGATATTTGTGAACTGGTTTGGCTGTGGAATTTTTTTCTTAGATCAGTATAAAAATCCCACATTGAAATGAAAAATAAAGAGAAGCTGAATTGGTCCACGAACCATTGGCTAAGAACCCATTTGGAAGAGTTTATGAAACGATTTCAGTTTCCTATAAACACAAGTTAGGCCAAACACTCTTATGAAGTGCCTTATGTTTTTAAGAAACTGAATTTGTGTTTTTCAATGCTGTTTTACCAAATAGTTTATAGCTCTACTAGCATAAACCATTTCAAAAACCATTTTAAAAATTATACAAAGTATTCCTAATTAGCTTTTGGGTGAATATGGTGCTCCTCTTGTTAATTAAGATTATTATCGTTATGATATCTGATTTGAATGACTACTTGAGTGGATTAAATTGTTAGGTGTTCTTACTCGCTGTCTATTAATGATCAATCAGAGGATCTATAAGCGATGAAGTAATAATACTTCTGCAGGCCTGTGCTTTCAGGGATTCTTATGAGAAATTTAAGAAAGCTGGAGCTGAGGTTGTTGGAATTAGTGGTGATGATACTGCATCACACAAGGTAATACAAAAGAATTTTGGTGTGTAATAGTTTTAAGCCCAAAAGTTCTTTCTTCCTTATCTAAATCTTTATAGACATAAATCTGTTTTCACAAGAGTGGAAACATTTAGAATTAATGCACCTCAAAGGATAAGAACAAGCAAGACTGTACAGCAAACTATGCTATCCAAGGAAAAAGAAAAAGCCTACTCAAATGTACCCTAACAAAAGCAGAAAAGAAGATAAAGAAATACACAAACTAACCCAAGCTAAAACCCCAGTGTCCTCGCAGCAACCAGCTACCCTGCACTGCACAGCTGAGGATTGAGATTTTTTCCTTCAAAAGAAACTAACCCTCAAGTTTTCTCCCTCTGTAGATGGTATATACAAGCCGAACAAGCCTTTAATGTTACAGTTACTATACTAAAACTCTATACCTTAAATGCAGTCTTAACCCAATTACACTCACATTATCAATCAAATCAGTCAGTCTTCCAGACTGGATACATGGACAGTGGCTCTTTTCGAGGTTTTGCATCTAAACTTCTATTACTTAGATTGTTTCAATTGAAAGCAACAAGAGTTTGATATGTATGACGCTCTTCTTGTTTCACAGCATGCTTGAACCTTTGCTGTTTTTACTTTTTTGCTCATAACCATTGGCAGGTCACGCTTGAACTTGACAACAATGTTTGAATTGATGCAGGCATTTGCTAAGAAATACAGACTTCCATATACATTGCTGAGCGACGAGGGTAACAAAGTGAGGAAACAGTGGGGAGTGCCTGCAGACCTATTTGGAACATTGCCAGGGAGACAGACATATGTTCTTGACAAGAAAGGTGAGGTTCAGCTCATCTACAACAACCAGTTCCAACCTGAAAAGCATATTGATGAAACCCTCAAACTACTTCAAAGCCTTTGAACCTCTCAATTTGGATTGTCTTGTTATCTACTTCCCTCTGTTGCCTGCATCAAATGTTTTCTCGAATACTTGCAGTTATACAGGTATTTATTCTTGTTAGAATTCTAAGCTAGATTTAATAATGGTACAAGGTTCAATGCATGACTATTTGATATCCCAAATACATTGGATGTGTTAGATATATGGTTCATGTATTTAATAGTTTCTATGCTGTACTTAGGAAATGAGCAAGTCTTTATGGATTTCTAGGTGGATAGATGCATTAATCTATTGACATATGTTTCCCTATAAATACCACGTTTTACAAGGCAAATAAATCAATCAAACCAAGCCAAGTTTCAGCATAGTTGAGAGCCTTCTTAGATTAATATCAAGAGAACAATCTTCTTCTCTTGAACAATATTTCTCACTCTTCCAAGTAGTTGGTTTAATTCCAACAAAGTGATATCAAACATGTTACAACCTCAACTTCCTCGATTCAATGGGAAGAACTACCATTAATGGAGCATTCAAATGAAGGTCTTGTACGAGAAACAAGATTTGTGGAGCATTACGGAGCCGGCTGATCAAAGTATCCTCTCTCAACAACTTAATGAGTTGAAGGAGAATAGTAAGAAGAATGGGAAGGCATTATTTTTCATCTATCAAGCTGTAGATGAAGTCATTTTTGAGAGGATTTCGTCAGCAACTTCAACAAAGGATACTTGGGACACTCTCTATGCATCTTGTAGAGGAGAAGAAAAAATCAAATTGGTAAGATTGCAAACTCTTAGATGCGAATTTGATTAGAGCCGATTGAAGATTTTTTTCAATTAGTTATTTCTCTTGTTAATCAAATGAAGTTGAATGGAGAAACTATGGATAATAGATGAGTTGTGGAGAAAATTCTTAGAAGTTTGACCTTGAAATTTGAGCATATTCTAGTTGCAATTGAAGAGTCTCAAGGATTTGTCCACTTTATCATGAGCTTAGAATAAAGCAGTTTGATTCCTGTCCTTTTGATCATGCTTTTCAATCTCAAGTTCCTTTTAGAGGAAGAGGTTCTAAAGGCAAAGGAAGGGGAAGAAATTCCTTCTATGGAAGAGGAAGAGGAAGAGGAAGAAGCAACGGTTCAAATGAGCAAGAAAGAAGTAATGAAGAGGTAACATCTCTATCTCAAATACAATGCTATCATTGTCAAAAGTATGGCCACACTATCAAGCTGAAGAAAATAACAAGGAGTCTAATTTTGTGCAAGAGAAGGATGAAGGTAGAGATTAAGGCACTATTTTCCTTTCTTGGGACATGAAAGAATGCAATTTTGATTAAGTGTGGTACCTTGATGTGGTTGTAGTAATCACATAACCGGCAACAAGAAGAAATTTATTACTTCGGATGATTCTCTCCAAAGTGAAGTCAGAATTGAAGATGACAAGAAGCTTTCAGTTAAATGCAGTGGCGATATTCTAGTGAAGAAGCGCATCTCCAATTACTTCTATGTTCCCGGCCTAAAGCATAATCTTCTAGCCGCATATGACTGCAAACAAGATGTTTCCTTTAAAATTTCATAATGAAGTTTTTCCTTGTTTCAGCATGTTAATTGGCTATGGCATCTTCGTTATGGACATTTGAGTTTTACTCTTTATCTCACACGTGCAAGAAACATATGGTCAGAGGCATGCCCAATATTGATCTCAAAGATTATGTTTGTGAAGGATGCATATTGGGAAAGCGTTCAAGAGACTCTTTTCCTATCAACAAAGCTTGGAGAGCGTCAAAACCTCTCGAGGGAGTAGATCAATGGGTAATCCAACCAATGAATCAAGAAATCAAACTGCATAAATAATTTAAATGATATAATAATTTATTATTATTATTATAAATATTTAATTTGCAAAGTTATATTCTTATGTTAATTTTTCTTATGGAAATAATATTATTTAATCATATTATATAATTTTATATAGAAAAAATCATCATAATTAATTTTAAAGTTTTCAATTTGGCAATCACTAATTTTCAAAGAGTTCTTTTTATTTACATAATTACAAAATCCAAAATTTTGAGAGTTTATTTCATTCTAACAAGATTTCAAAAAATATAAATAATTCTTTATTACATATTTTTAGGTTTTGGCTATTATAAAGGAAATTTTTTTTTTTACACAACTAATATTTTTATTTTGTTTTACCTTGATATTAAAAAAGATTTAACTTCATTTTTTGAAATTACTTACCAAAACAGATAGGAAAAACTTTAAGGTGTTATTTGGTAACTAGTTAAAGCAGTTATCAAACACTGCCTAAGTAAATTTAGGGATTTCAATATATGTTCGATTCGATCATGAATTCTCATGTCCCATTATTTCCATTTTCTATATTTTTTCTGTTTATTTTAGTCAATATGATTGTCGCTTAGGGTAACATTTAATTAGAAGCTCTTCCCTCGATCTTTAGGTTTCCTTCTCTCTTGTACTAGTTTAGAATTAAATATGAAAACAGTTTTCAAAAACCCTATCTATATATACCTAGATCACTCATCCAAAACTAGAATTTGAACCAAAAAAGCAGTAGAGGAGGCCGGCTTTATTCGTATCTGACCCAACAGGCGAAGAACAAAATCTCCTCAATCTCTAGGTTTCTTTCTCCCTTGTACTAGCCTAGAATTAAATCTGAACTAAAAAAGTGAAGAAATAGACGAGAAGAAGAAGCAGAAGAGGAGGACTAGGCCCGAACCCAAAGTGGAGAAAAAGAAGAAAACAGCTACGCGGGAGAAAGAGAGAACCAGAGCAAAAGAAGGAAAAAAAGTTGCTTAGAGAAGAACCCTCCCTCTTTGATGTGAATTGTCATCTAGGTTTTGTGGCTTTTTTTTTTTATCTTTGGGTTTTGGAATTGGTGGATTATAGATGGCTTTGATTTCATTTGGTAAGAAAGAGAAGCCCATAGCCACATCCACTTTTCTTGCTCGTCGTATAGCCCATGAACAAACCCATAGTCACTTTCCTTGCTTCACGTGTCTTGGGTCTGCCAAGTGACCGAGTATAGTCTGAATTTGCTGTAGAAGTTGCTTCCGCTCCGGGCTTACTTCAAGGAAAGATAGGATTGGGCAATTTTTGGGTAATTAGCTCCCATGCTGCAAACAGTCAAATCTGAACTAAACCTTGTCGCCCTTCTTTCTTTCATCGCGGGTAGGAAGCACACCAGCAGCGTGCGTTGCGTGATTAAGTGTTTTGGGTTAGGCACTATCTTGAATGGCTAAGTAAGATTTTATGGGTTTTTTTCTTTTGAATTTATGGATTATAGATGAGTTTGATTCATTTAGAAAGGAGAAAAACCGGAGAAAAACAAAAGTGAAGAGAATGAGGAAAAAAAGAAGATGAAAAATGTTATTTTGAAGATTTTCAGAAAATATGACACATACATCAGCATTTTTGAGGGCGTGGCTAACCCAAACTAACAATTGTATAACTCAAACAAAATACAGGGAAGTATTTGTCGTATACCAAAATACGAGGGAAGTATTTTTCCTCTATTATATTTTTATTTTTTTAACAAAAAATAGTAAAATATGTTTATTTTCCTTTTTTTATCTTGTACATTCATAAAAATAGAGACATGTCTTTGTGGGTGTATGGTTTTTTTATTGATGAATGTTGTATGATTTCACATAAAAAAAAATACATGTATTTCTCTATTCTCTCTAATTTTTTTCTTTTCTTTTAATTTCATCCAAACTAAAAATTTCAACAAATCCAGAGTTTAAGTACTTTCTTAAAAAAACCACCTAACGCCAATTAACTATTCTTTTAAGTCACTATTATCATTTATCTCAATCTTCTCAAAATTGTACCGAACCTTTTTTCTTACCAAATTAGCATACTTTTGACTTTTCAAGCGAGAGTCCATTGACTAATAAAACACCTCAGCCACACATTTACGACATGTAAATTACTAAGATAACGCAAGGTAAACGTGACGCAGTTAAAGATTCTTTACAGACGCATTACTTGTTCACACGTGGAACAGCGTCACCCAACAGTCACGTTTCATATCTATCAGTCGCTGTCTCTTTATATACTCTAGAGTGATCAAGCAGCGAAACGAAGTTACGGGGCGAAAACGAGATGCAAAATCTGACATTACACGTGTCACCTGAGAAGGAAAATCATTTTTTTGTTGGAAAAAACCGGGTATATAAATTTGGATCTACGATAACAATTAGAATCTCCACCCTCGATTCTCGGCATCTAAAATCTGATCCTATACTTGTTTCATCCAACGGCTCACATTACCTCTCACTCACTTTCTCCCGTAAAATCATTTATAAAAACCTGGCGTTCTTCGCTCACCAAACAAAAACCTGAAAACCACCAAAAAAAAAAAAAACAAAACACCCAGAAACCGAAAGCCAAGCGAGATTTGGATTCAGGGAAAAATCAATCATGAACGTGTTGGATTCTCCCCTCGAAGCTCTATTATTTGATTATGTGAGCTTTGGGATCTTCACCTTAGTGAATAACGTGTGGCCGTGGGTGGCCGTTATAACGGCAGCCGTCAGCTTCTGGAGGATCAGAGCCGGAGGAGCCGCAACCTCCTGCTCCTTGAAATCCGACCGAAGCTCAAGTGTGTCGTCGTCGCAACCGAATCCCGAGGCTTCGGCTGATGATCATGAGGAGCCACCAGCTACTTCGTCTAATTCAGCTCATCCAGCTTCAGTTCCGGCTGCGGCGGCTTTGAGTCCCACGTCAGTTTGTGATGACGGAGTGAAGAAGGGGAAATTTACGGTGTATTACGAGGATGAAGAGGAGAGCGACGGAAAGGTGACTGTGGCGGTCGAAGAGTGGGGAAAGGGAGAGGAGGTAATTGATGAGTGGTGGGAGAGTTGGGAGAGAGTGTTGAGAATGAGAAGAGGAGGTAACGGGTGGTATCGGTTTCAGGATTTGACGGCGATTGACGGCAACGTTGTTAGGTTATGGGATGGGTCCAGGAGGGGAAAGTAGAGCTCAAGCTGTGCTGTTTGGTACGTGGGTTGTAGGAGTTCTAGTTAATTAATTAGGGAGCATAAATCTTTTCTTCAACTTTTTGTTTGGAGTAATAATTGTTGTTCACATATCCCAAACATCGTTTAAAACACCGAGGAAATGGAGCGTTAAATGTTTAGAATTTTTAGTGTTTTAGACTGATGAATGTCTGTATAGCACTGCTTTTAATGCCGCCAATGTTGTATATAATATACTATTGTTGTTCGTTGGATGTTGCAACAACTCTTAAATTGAGAAGAAGAAACACAACCATGTTCATCTTTTGCTTTCAGATTAGTGCAAGTGATTTGGTGGTTGTATTTCATCAAGTTGCAGGTTAGCCAATTGATGTAGCTTTTGCTTTTCTTACATTGATTAATTGTCACATGGCAAATGCATGGACTTTGGCATTAAGTGATCCATTAGAAAAGGAAACATATTGGCGAAAAATTCTTGATAAATTAACGTCAGTATTGATGTAAAATTTAAAAAAATGATATTATTTATAAAAAATTTAAAATTACTAATTGAATTTTCAGTCGATGTAAAACACAAGTTTTAAACCTGAATCAGTTAAATATTTCTTCATATTCTCATACTAGATTGTCATTGTTAGGAGAGAATTGTGAGAAGAATAAAAATCACGTGAAAAACAAATACAGATGGAAAGAAAAACAAGACAAAAATTTAGCTATTTTGGACTTTATGGTCCAATATTCTCCATCTAAAAGTATTGACAATTATAATTTGAAGAGAAAAACGTAAGAAAAAAAAGAGTCAATTATTTGTTTCTATCTCTTTCTCAGCCCTCACATTTCTCTTTCATTACTCAATTAAAACATGTTTTATTCTTTTTTTTACTTCATCGGTACAAATCACATTAATCGGTTTAAATTGAGATAATTAAATAACAGAAGTTAAGATTACATTTCTCTGATCCTAACCACCAATTCAATCATAAAGGTTCAAATGAAAAGAATATTCGACAACTAATTCAACAACCCCGTTCGTCTTTGTAGTTATAGTTCGGTATGGTAAAGAAATTTTTTTTGAATCTAATACAACAAAACAATACACCATTACAAATATTGATTATTATAATTTTTTTTATTCGTTTTTCTCTTTTTTTATCGAATATCATTTACTACTCTTACTTGTTACTAGACGATTAACTAATTCTTTAAAAAAAAAGAAAAAAAAGAGAGGATTGCATTACAACATTATTAACTAAAACATTTTTCGGGTGAGGCTCCAATTTTAAAGTTTCAAATGTTATGGCAGATCAATCTAGTCAGAGCAATAAAATTAAAGTTAGAAGAATTGATTCAACTAATCCAGTACTACATGTACTAAGAAAAGAATATCCATTAAACATTATTGCCCTAAAATCAATAGTTCGGTGTCAAAATTTTAAAACCTAATTGTGGTGGTTGAGTTTGCTAGGAGACAACTATGGAACATTTTATACTCTTAATATATGTGATATGATTCACTATTAAAATTCAGTGCTTTTATAATGGCTTCCCTCACTATCATTTTGATAATATTTTAACCTTTCATTAATTAAATTATAAGAGAGAAATTCAAGATTATTTCAAGATCTAATAGTGAACAAATAAATTTAGAAAATAGTTGCAGACAAGTAATTTCTTATCCTTCTCGTCAGATAGAATGATCGAAAGCCCAACCCACGTGTGGCCCATTGACATGTGTCGGTATGTGCAGTTAATTTCAATCGTATCCCGTCATCATAGTTGTACAGTTGATTTCTTTTTGTCATTTTTAGCTCAGTGGGGTGGATAATCTTTGACAGTACACACTGAAAAATAACATATCTAATTAAAAATGAATCAATTAATTAAGTTGGGCAAAGGGTTGTGAACTTGAGGTCGGAATATAAATCTTGTTAAGTAGATTTTAGTGATATTAATTAAGTTATATTTTTTCGATCCCTGATTAATTTAACATCGTAAAAAATTTTTGAAAATTAGAAAAATAAATCAATTAATTGATTGAATTATCTGATTATCTTTTTGTTTGTGAAAGAAAATTTTAAATTTTTAAGCTGCTTTAGTCATTTAGCCATGAAAACATTAGTAGAGTGGTGGTACTCCTTTTTTCCTCCCACGTACAACAAAAGTTGCCCAAAATCCTGCGATGCTTGCTCCACCAGCACATAGCATCAGACAGCATCTAGCATGGGGTCCCATTTTGCCAATCCAAGAATGTACGGTTAGACGCCCACCCATTTGAATGAAGATGGCCCCATCCATCCCCCCCAATTCCCACTATGATTCACTGGTTGCAACTCAGCTTCACGTGGGCAAACCACTTCAATTCCCATATTTCAGCCAAGCTTAATTAGCGAGGTGGCTTGTTCCTTCACAGCCACAATATTTGTCCCCAAAATAGTACACCACAGAATCACATATAATGGCACAACTATCACTCAAGCTTGGTTGCTAGGGTGTCACTCTGCTGTCAACCTTCCAACCTAATCCCTTTTGAGCAAGCACCAGTTCATGACATTTATATGCCATGCAATGTTCCCTCTCAGGGTTAATTACTTAATTTTCTTAAGAACGCTAATATGTAGGGAATCATGTCTTAATTAATTAGACCCAACATGATGTGTAAACCAATGACAAATAAGTGGATTCGAACCCTATGTCGTTGGTAATGTCCCTGGTAGGCTAGTGTTAGCCCCTTAGTTGTCCAGTTGGCGTGGATGGCACCTAACCATGCCAACTCATGGTTGAAGGAAGGTGCAACGGATGAGCCATGTGGTGTGCACAATGCGCTCAGATGCGTGCAGACTCAGTGTTGGCTTGACTGTAGAGTGGGCGGTTATCCTTGTCTTGAGGCAGTGTGGCTATGGACAGGTACTGAGTATAAATTGTGCCAGCACGCAGGCTCGTCCTGGCTCAGACACAGACAGTCGATGCTGTAGGAGTGGACATTGGTCCTTTGGAATGCACAGGTGTCCTTTGGCAGAATGGTGGGTGTCCTCTGGCAGAATGGTGGATGGTTGCCAAGGGTGGTTTCTGACTTGTATGCCTAGAGGTGGCAAAGGGGCCGGATTGGGTCGATTGGGTCGAGTTTGAGTTATTTCAATCTCAGATCGTATCAGTTTTTAGGTCATGTCGGGTTGGGTTTGGATCATTTCAATCTTGGGTCAACAAAATATAAATTTATACTTAATTAAAAAATATTTTATTTGCATATAATAGGACTAAACGAGTTATATTGTCAAATATGTAAAAATTAATTAATAATAAATCAAAACTTTATTTTTTAAATAATATATTCAATTTTTTTTATTTCAATATGTAATATTATAATTCTTAGTCCCAAAATTCAATTTTAAATTACTCGGATAACTGGTACATAAAATTATTCTCATTAGTAATGTCTTATATCAAATTTTGGAGATTAAATTTCATAAATAATTTCATTCCATTATTTTATTTAGGACAATTAAAAATAAAATTATATTGTGATTTGAAGAACAATGCAAAATTTACTATTCTTCTCGATTTTTTATTTGAAATTAATGAGATTACTCATATTAATAGGATGTTAGACCACGCATATCAACACATGTAAATCAATAATTAATTAATTGTTATATAAATTATTTTATTTGACAACTAGTAAATTAATTATTATTCAGATTTTATAAAGCAATTTTTTTATTAAAAAATGTATATTTTCAAGTCATTTTTGGTCAGATTGTTTTGGGTTTGAGTCGTTTCGAGTTTCGGGTCATTTAGGTTGGATTTGGGTCATTTTAAATCTAGATCGTTTCGAATTTTGAATCATTCAAATTAAAATCGAATCGAATCTAAATTATATTATTTTAATATATTTTTAGACCGAGTCAGATTTTACCACTTAGTGTTATGCCATCACATCCTGAATTGTACAGGGTGAGATGCTACTACCTGTGTAATTTAGACGGAAACTGCTATGGGAACTAACGTTTCGATAATGGATGAACTTGATTGAGTTTTTTTTTTTGTAATGCTAAGAAGTCAAATAAAGAAAGAAAAAAGATTAAAGACCTAAATAAGAAACGCGTGCAGTTTTAAATACCAAATTTACGAATTAGCTATTTTAGATCATTTCTAGCATAAAAAATCAAATTACAATATTTGGATGAATAAAAGTTACAAAACCACTCACAAAAACCTACGTAGATTTATAATCATTCTTACCAAATTTATCTTTTAGTTCATATTGATGTTGTTTGAAAAATTTGTTTAGTAATTTTTAAAAATTTTATTAATAATATTAATTGAGTATATATGAATGTTATTAATTAAATTTTAAAAAATTATCAATCAAGTTTATACACGTTGTAAAAAATTTATTTTATGTTCGTTATTCAGTACAAGCAAGAATCTCTCCTTAAAACAAGAGATTAAAGTTGCTTTAAATTCTCTTTAAAAGATTCCCAAACGCACCATCTTATCAAGTAAACAATCTTAAATGCACAAGCCCGTATATCCGAGAAAACACTTAGGGCATATTTGGATAGGGTTTTCGAAAACTGAAAACAGTTTTCGAAAACTCTTTTCTATGTTTGGCAAATAGTCTTTAAAAGTAATTTTCTAAAACAGTTTTCAAAAAATCAGTTTTCAAAACTTGTTTCCTGAAAACTCCAAATTGGTGTTTTCTGACATAATTTTCGAAAAATAACCCTAAAATTAGTGTTCATTTTTCTGTTTAATTCTTCCTCCATGATATATAAAAAATATTAAAATTTTTAAAAATAATAATATTAATTATTTTTAAGTATTTATAAATATAAGAAATAAAATTAATATAGATTTTAAATTTAAACTCAAAACTAAAAATAATTACAAGGTGTATCAAAGCAGTTTTCAAAATAAGATTATCCAAACAACATTTCACTGTTTTTTGTTTTGGAAACGGTTTTCGAGTTACAGTTATCCAAACATGTTTTCTTCATAAAACATCATAAAACTATTTTCAGTTTTTATTTTCGAAAACAGTTTTTAAAAACTGAAAATCGAAAATTGTTACCCAAACATGCCATTATGGATCCAAGCTCTCTACTTATTCGGCGGATATCCTTTTCTTATTGGACTGATCACTTTCCACTTGGGCTAAACTTCTTTTTTGGGGCAAATCCTTGCTCATTTAAGTTCTAATGTTGAGTTTAAACTAGGGGTGAGCATGGAACTCGGTTGATCCGCGAACCCGATCCAAACCGATATAATGGATTGGGTTGGATTGTGTCTTTTTAGAGATTGGGTTGGGTTGGGTTGAAAATATTTTGAATCTAATAGGTTGGGTTAGGTTATGGGTTCAAAATTTTCAACTCGACCCAAATTGGTAACTCGGTCAAATATATAATTATATATTTTATATTTTATTTAATATAAAATAATGTATAAATAATTATAGTATAATTATAAAATATATAATAATAAAATGTCCATTCTAATTACTACTAGTGTGTAAAATTATATGTAGCAGATACTCTATTGTCCAAACAAGTCTCATACTTTCTAATTACGCAGATTTTAGTTTCAAATATTTACACTAGAAATAAATACTGATTTTGAGTTATGAAATAGTTTTCATAATTATTCTTAAGCATAACCTCAATCAGAATAAACTGATGCACAATTAACTTATGTTAACAAAATTTTGATTTTTTTGCACCGTTGTAACTATAAAATAAACATAGAAATTAACACTCTAACTTACAAGATTCTAGTCAGGATCAATGTATGCGGATAAACTTATATTCCAAATAGATGTATCATAATGTTGAAGGAAGAAATGTTGGATGCATGATAAAGCTTAGTAATACCAACTTCCTAGAAGTTTTTCATGCAAACATTATTGAACCGTTAAATTTGCCTTTCTGTGACCTTTTAAGAACCCCCATGTCGCTTTCAAGTGCATTAATGCATAGTCCAAAAATTAGACTGATTAGTGAGAAAGCACTAGCACGACCAATAAATGCTGAGTTACTAAAATATATTATTAGCAACTGTGCAAAAATCCAAATTTCCTTTGTAATTGAATAGTCTTCTAAAGTAAGTTACATTCATGTCAACTAAAACAGTTGTTAGCGCAACATTCAGATGAAGATTGTGTTTTTCAACATAACAATGAATCCAAGGCTTTAGGTTGTGAGCATGCAGATAAGCAATTGACCATGGTCGCTCCATCAGGCTTTATATTACTCGCTTGCATTTCATAAAACAATGCCAAAACATCTTTACCAAATTTGGTTTCAACGTAGTTTCCAATTATAGCATTCCATGGCACAACATCATTCCCTCACATGTCATTAAAAAACTTCTTAGCAGTATCCAAAAAACCAAATTTAGCATAGCCTATAACCATTGTAGTCCATAAGACGATTGTTATCTTTTTCATGTTATCAAATATTTATTGTGCTGTTATGCACACATATTTTACTTGTAATATGAATGAATTTAGTTTTGGATTTAATAGAATATTCTTTGTTATGTAATATATATGGTTTAATTATTTAGTAAAAAAATATATCAACTCAGTAATCCAAACCGACCCAAATTGATTAGAATGAGTTGAGTTAAGATTTTTTCAACTCGATATAAATGGATTGAATTAAAATTTTAAAATAACTCGATCTAAATCGATAATACTGACCCTTAATTTAAACCATCAAACCTCTCCTATTTATTGACATATCATTGATCTTTGTTTTATTAAGTGAACTTAAATCCCATCATACCCAAATTCTAGCAGAAAAACAGTGAATCTAAATCTCATTATATATATATATATATATATATATATATATATATATATATATACCTTGCTACACATATAATGGCTATCATTCTTCTTTTAGTTCAGTGGGAGTGGGGTATATTGACAATTATTTGTAGCCAGTGCCGCACTGTTAGACATCACATGCCCTGTTTCGGGGCTCAAAAACCCATGTTTTGGGACCAAAGTATGCAAGTCCATGTTCAGATTTGCATTCAATAATTTATTTATAACTGGTCTTCTCATCTATTGCTCACTTTTATCGATATGTGCGTACACAAGTTTTATAGAGATGAGGTAAAGTATGTTAGTACTTTGATGTCTATAAAGTGAAACTGATTTTTTCTAGATGGTTAACATAGACCCAGTAAAAATGCACTCGGTGCTCAAAAGAATTTCTCTCAAAGGTAAATACAACCTAAATTATCAACTACACCACAAAAACACAGCAGTAGTTTATCAAAAAATGCAAGGGTAACATTGTAATTAAACCCCAATTTCATCACTTCCCTAAGTAATAATGTACTCAGACATCGCCTATAAAATTCGAACTCACCAATCCTCCATTTACACGCTCTCACACTCTTACTCACACTCTCCTTCGTCTCCACAGCCACTGGGTCTGTGCCAAACGGCCACAATGCATCATCTCCAATATTCTCTCCTCACACTACTCTTTCTCTCCCTTTCTCTCTACTCCTCAGCCGCACGGGATCACGAAGCACCGCAAGAGCTGGTCCGCTCATCATGCGTCCATGCCACCTACCCCAACCTATGCCTCCGCACGCTCTCCTCCTACGCTGGCCCCGCGAACACCCCTCGCGACCTGGCACAAGCCGCCGTCAAGGTCAGCCTCTCGCACGCGCGCAAAGTCTCCAGCTACCTGGCCGCGCAGTCTTCGGTCCTCAAAGGGCAGAGCAAGAGAGAGCGAGTTGCGCTGAGTGACTGCGTGGAGCAGATATCGGACTCGATTGACGAGTTGAGCAAGACGCTCGGCGAGTTGAAGCACCTGAACGGCGGCGTCGGAGAGACGTTTCGGTGGAAGGTGAGCAACGCGGAGACGTGGGTGAGTGCAGCGCTGACGAACGAGGACACGTGTCTCGATGGGTTCGATGGGGTTAATGGGAAGGTTAAAGCCGATGTGAAGCGTAAGATCACGAACGTGGCTAGGGTTACCAGTAATGCGCTCTACATGATCAATTGCCTTGATGAGAAAGGTGGTAGGCCCCAGTTCTTGGATCCTTGATCGTCATGATGATCAGGGACGGTTGTGATTCTGTGCACTTGGTAGTAGTACTGTAGTAGTACCCTTGTGTATCGCTGCTTTTTTTTTTTTTTAATTTTTAATTTTTGGCCTTTGTTTGCGAAAGCTGTATGTATTGTATGATCTCACTGGTTTTTGTTCAAATTATATAAGTATGATGCTTACTGGGTTGATTACAGAAAATGTTTTTGTTCATGGGTTGATTACAGAATTAGTAGATGATTACTTGAAAATGGAATATTATTTGGTAATTCTTCAGCTCATTATAGTTTTTTATTTTGTTAGATCAAGGATTTGATATAGGTTTTGTTTGGATCTCTCTTAAAATTTAAGAAAAAGTTACTTTAATTTCACTTTTAACTAGATTCCAAACAGCATTATAGTAGCTCAGCTTAATTAGCTTCACCAAACCTTTGTTTAAGAATTGATTTAAACAAGTAATTTTTGTTTTGAATCACTATCGTTTCAAACATAGCAGAAAGATGCCGACAAAAAAAAATATTTGAGAAATGATAAAGTTAGTTAAGATACTAACAAAAGCAATGATCACAAATTTAAAGACGTTAGAAGCAAGAAATTAATGACAATGACTAAGCTATAACCTCTTAGCAAATGATCACTTTTAATTTCCAAATATGTTTTGTGATGCCTAACCGTTTTATCATTTAGTATAGACAGCTTCTATAAATATTTGATTGAATTAGCTGAAAAGAAGTTGGTTGGTCCACAAGGAAAATAAATTCATGTCGGTTATGGGTATCAATAAGTCTACCCCTTGGCCCTTGGGGCACATGTCTTGGGATGAGTAACAAATATAATATTCTAATATTTTTTAATTATTTTAACAGTTTTAAATAAAATTTATTATTTTTTTTTATCAAACACTTTATAATTTACTTAAAATTTTAAACAAAATTAACCAAACACTAAGTTGCTTATTTTATAAATTTAATTTAAATATCAAATTATAATTTAATTTATTGCTAGCTTTCCCGATAAAAGAGAAGGCAGGCAAGATCACGTCTGGGGCTGTATAACTCAAAGGCCCCACCCTGTCATAGTCCTTCTGTTCAGTATTCCATTTTTTTCTCGAAGGGCACAAAAAAGTCCAATTGTAAACAGAGCAAGAAGAAATGAACTTATAAATCAGCATGCAACAAATGGTTTTCTACTTGTCCCTCTGCCGTTTGTTTGGGATGTAAAAACATTCAATGCTAATTAATGGGATAGTTGGAAAATAACTTGAAAAGTAAAATAAATTTATTTTATTATTTTTTTTTCAATCTTGTTTTAACGTTGATGTAAATATTTTAAATATATTGAAGCGTTTTAAAATTTTAATAAAATAATATTAATTAATTAATTAATTAAAATAATAAAAATAATTTTAATTATAATTAATTAATTAATTTTTATCAAAGTTTAATACTTTACTAACTCTGTGATAATTATAATTTTATAAATATTAATATATTTATATATAAATTATATGAAGTATAACTTGTATTTTTATATTGTTATAACTTGTAAGTGATTAATTAAATAGTTTATAATTATTATTAAAGTAGATAAAATGTATTATATATTTATAAAGTATAATAACCTGCATTTTTTTTTTAAATTTTAAGCTTTTTAAAAAACTTTACGGGGCGCGATTTTTGCTTCGCCCCGCCCCGAGCGAGTTTCGGAAACACCCATAAAACACTGTTTTTCATTAATAGTAAGGGTATTTTTGAAAACTAAATTAAGGGAAATAGTAGTTTTGTCCAATCATATTTGAAAAACTTATCAAAATACATTTCTTTTTTTTAACCACAAGAAGACACGTCAAAGTTTAAAAGATTAGTGGTTGAGATCAACACAAATAGAAAAGTAATACGATAAATGAACAAAATCATTGATTTAATTTTTTTCCCCCAATGTTTTTTAGTGATGTCAATATAATCGGAGATCCGAAAAATGCACTTTCAGTACTGTTAGAAAGCTTTCGTCGAGAGTTATCAAACGATACCCATTAGTGTTGCTTTTCGCTAAGTTAGTCGTTCTCATGCTTGTGAGGGACAAGTTCGGTGAATAATATATTTGTGGTTTTTTATTTTTATTTTTATAAAAATACTCACACTTTGTTGACGTGGCAAAGTGATATTTTGGTCCAAACAATATTTATCGATAAATCTTAACTATTGATTATTTAAAATGATGACGTGTCTTTTATAATTAAAAGTAAATGTTATGTCAATTTCTTTTAATGCGAGGAGAGTAAAGGATGAAGTTAAACCTCGAAAAAAAAATCTTGCCCTAGCCATAACAATTTGACAATATCACTACTTCTATTTAAATGTAAAGATAATTTTTTAAATCTAAAAAATGTTCTAATCTTAATAATTTGTACTCACACAACATCGTCATTTTAAAAAATAAAGAAATATTTTTAAGAGGTGTTGAAAGCCCGATGAGTCTTTGAACAAGCGATTTCTTGGTTAGATATGGTATAAACATTTGATTTTAGAACATTTCGAAATTTTACTAGTAATTTTAAAAAATTTCATTGATAACATCATTTTCTGAATCTTACATTTATATTAATGTTACTAATAAAGTTTTGAACTGATCTAAAAACAAATGTTTAAACCCGATCTAACCAAGTATTTTTGACTTTGAATGTGATGGTAATGCGTTACCAGATTTGGGTCATCAGTGAGAGCTAGAAAGAATACGAGCAATAGGAGATCAAGCCTTTTTCTCTGTTCAATATTGGAGTAACAGATCAATCGAAGAAAGTCCGCTAATATTAAGCACAATTGTTCGCATTGATTGAAGATCTGTTCTTAGGCTTTTTAGTGAGTATGATATTATCGTTTGATAGGGATTTTCAAATCATTAATTTAAATATCGTCATTTATCGTTTGGTGCTTTCATTGTACCAAATTCTTGAATTATTTTCAGTTCTTGAATCAATTCCTCATTCATCTTCTTTCATTACAATGCCAATTGCCAAAAGAGCTTATAGCGATTACGACTGACAAGGGCAGGAGATGAATTAAAGAATCGTACTGCAACTGCTGAAGAGAGATAAGAGCTAAAGCTAAGTTCCTACAAATTTCACCACAATCCAATTCTATCGTCCTCCCTTAATTCATTACTTCCTTCATATGGTCTCAATTCAATTACATGATGGAGATGTTCGACAAATACAACCAATAGGTCATCCTTTTATATTCAATGGAACAAAAGAATCCACGTGACCTGACTATCCAAAAAATTCAAGAGGAAATTTACCCAGAGATGGACATGATATATTATAGTATTCCCTGTAAAGCCCAAGATCAACAGATAGTACCAGTTCAAGTTGCAGACCAAGTGTCAACGAACACTGATGATACTAAATCTGATTCTGATGAGGTTTCTGTGGAGGTCCCAGATCACGTTGTCCCTGCAAAATCTGCAATGCCCAATCATCAATATAGTCACCAAGAAATTCAAGAGATGGCACAAGAAATTACTGCTGTGAGTGGTCAAGAAAATGTTAGAATTGAAAATAAGATGGGGGCAGAGGTAAATTCTTCTACCTATGCAGATCATACAAGAGCTGTAGATCACTTGTAGCACCATCACGTTCAGGTTCTTGATGATGTTCTTCCGCCTCCAGTTGAGGAAAACCAACAGAGCTTATCCAATGCCCGTACAGAAATGGTGCAAGAATTAAGTTCCCTATTCCAAGAAGATACTGATGCAAATTTTGAGGGGCTTTAGATGTGCCATATTCTGAATTTTGGTGTGGATTTTCTAGAGGTTTCTGAACCTTTATTGCTTCTTTCAAAGAGAAGAAGAAACACTCTTTACGCAGATCACACAGAGGGACAAGTAAGCCGCGACGAGGAAGGTTTGCAGTCAAGGATTACTGCTGCAATATTCCAGGAATTGCATGAAGAAGGCCATGGGTTGATGGGTATGGACAAAGATGGTCAACCAATTTTTTTAGAAATAGGCCCAATAGCATCCAAAATGCAATTGGGCCATTAACAATTCAACTTAGGCTAGCCCAAGTTACTTCCCAACAACCACTTAACAAAAACCCAAACCCTGCGCTCTCCACCCTCGTTGCCGTTGTATAAACCCTAGCTACCTCACGCTCATCAGCTAGGGCTTTCTGCAAAAAAAAAAAAAAAAAAAAAAAACTCAGACAAAATCTTTCTCGTTCTCTCCGGCATGGAGGGCCTCGAAATGGAGGAGGGCTCAACGTTCTCCACATACTCACAACCGGACGAATTCTGCGAGTCGATCCTGTCCCGCTTCTCCAACTCCACAAAAGAAGACCATCAGCACATCTGCGCCGTCATAGGCGCCATGTCGCAGGAGCTCAAGGACCAGAATCTCCCATTGACCCCGATAGCCTACTTCGGAGCTGCATGCTCCTCCCTAGACCGTATCTCCTCCGAGACAGACCCACCCGCCCACGTTACTGACTCCCTAATGACCACCCTGTCGTTGGTCCTCCCCAAAGTTTCGGTCGCAATCTTGAAGAAGAAGGAAGACTTCGTGTCGGGTCTCGTTCTCCGGGTTCTACGCTCGAAATCGGTTACTGTCGGTGCGGCGGTTTCCGGTTTGAAATGCGTGTCGCATTTGTTGATAATCAGAGATCGCGTGAATTGGCCTGACGTGTCTCAGTTGTACGGCGTTTTGTTGGGTTACGTGATTGATACGCGCCCTAAGGTATTACTCCGACCATATTTTTTTTGCTCTTTTTTTTTTTTAAAGTTTGAACCCAGTCTTATATGCTTCGAATTTAATTTTTTAGTTTAATTCATATGTCTACAGCTGTAACTGAGCGCATTTAGGTTTTGTATGCTTTACACTCAATTTGTTATCTATATCATTTTAATAAGTAATTAATTAGATGATCATATAACCATATTATGTAATGCAAATGAGATTGGAATTATATCCTAATTGGATTTCAAATAGGTGAGAAGGCAGTCTCATGTGTGTATCCGTGATATCCTTCAAAGATTCCAAGGGACACCGGCTCTGGCACTGGCAAGCGAAGGTATTACGAACATATTTGAAAAGTTTCTTCTGCTTGCCGGTGGATCAAATTCGAATTCTACAGAAGGACTCAGAGGAGCTCAGGAGGTCCTACATGTTCTGGATGCTCTTAAAGAATGTCTTCCTCTGATGTCGATGAAATACTCGACTAGCATCCTCAAGTACTTCAAAACTCTATTGGAACTTCGCCAACCTCTTGTTACAAGGCGCATAACGGATAGTTTGAATGCAGTTTGTCTCCACCCGACTGTAGAGGTGCCAGCTGAAACACTGCTTGATCTGTTATGCTCTTTGGCTTTTTATGTCTCCACAAATGAAACATCTGCTGATGGCATGACCTTCACTGCTCGTTTGCTGAATGTTGGAATGATAAGAATTTGTGACATTAACAGGCAAATATGCATAGTTAAGCTCCCCATTGTATTCAATGCACTCAAGGGTATGATATTTGTTGTTCTACCATCATAGTCTTCATGGTTGTTTCCATGTCATTTTCAGCAAAGAAACAGTAAAATCATCCAGGGTTCATGTCACACTTTTGTTTTGGCAGATATTTTGACATCGGAACATGAGGAGGCCATATTTGCAGCCATGGAAGCATTCAAGAGTCTGATACATGCCTGTATTGATGGAAGCTTAATCAAACAGGGAGTGGATCAGATTACAAACGCATGCTCGAACGAGAGAAAGTCTGGGCCAACTATCATTGAAAAAATGTGCTCAACTATTGAAAGCTTACTTGATTATCACTACAGTGCAGTCTGGGACATGGCGTTTCAAGTTGTTTCAGCAATGTTTGATAAATTAGGTAATTTTTATTCCTTGCTGCTTTTCTCTTGATCTAGACAACTTGGGTCATGTAGCGGTTCCATTACAGAGAGAGAAAGAACATCATTGCCTTAATCCCAATCTCTATTTGGTGGTTGGTTTGGTTGGAAAGAAATAGGATAGTTTTTGATGGGGTGGAAAGGTCGATTGCTTCTATGAAAGATTGGTGGCTAAACACCCTTATGTTTTTTTTACTAGAGAGGATTTTTCTTGTAAATGAGAATCATCTTTTTGATTTCGTAGAAACATCTCTTAGATAGTTTTATTGTACAGGGCAGCATCGAGGTTATCAATACCGTATCGGTACCGGTCTATTTCGGGGTACAGTTTTGGATTTAGGCGGCATTTTACAATAAATCTCTTTTCTATATATATTATAATAAATACATTTTTATATATATTTAAAAATGAGAGAAAAAAAGAAAAAAAAATTAAAAATAGCTAGTACCGGTATTGCAAGTACCATGAAACCCACTGGTACCAAGAAACTGACTGGTACCAAACACGAGACTGTACTAGGGGGTGTTTGGTACCGGCCATCTTCCAAAACCTGTACGTACCAGTCATACCGGTCCGTGTAGTTTGATATTTATAACCAGTGTTTTCAAGGGCGTTTTTTGGGGATGCCTCAGGGTAGGGCGGGCTAAAAACGCCTCGAGACGCAAAATTTAAGGCCTTTTTTCACTGGGCGTACGCCTTTTATGCCCGTTGAATTTTTTTAAAATCTTTAAAAACTAAAAAAATGCAAATCAAAGGTTCGAACTCATGCCCAGTTGAGTAGGAATTCAAGCCTTAACCACTGAGCTAGTTGCACTTCATAAATATTTATTGCATGTTATCTGGTTTAATAATAAATAAAAACTATTTAATTAATCAATTACAAGTTGTAACAATATAACTTATCAAAAAAACATTACAATATAAAAATGAAAAATTATATATAATTTATACATAAAAATATAGTACTATTTATAAAATTATAATTGTAATTTATATTTTCTAGAGAGTTAGTAAAAGTATTAAAATTTATTGATAAATAATTTATTTAAATTTAAATTTAAATTATTGATATTTTTATTTTTATATTATTTTAATTAATTAATTATTATTATTTTATTAGAATTTTGGAACGCCTCAACATCCTAACACTTTTGCCTCTGAAAACACTGTTCATAATAATCTTGGGTGGCACCATCTTGGTGCCCTTTTATGCTATACTTTTACTTGTAAAAAAATGTTTGTGTTGAATGTGTGAAAAAATGTTTTCTGGCAGTGGTTGCGTGGAGGTATAGTTATGAAGCTTCTTGTTCTTTCATCTTTTGCCAGCTGGTCTGGGCATCTCTTTTATCCATTATTTAAGACCAATTAGGTTGCACATTAATCATATTCTCAAAAATATTTTATATAACAATTAGTTCCAATGTTTTATTATTCAGGGGATTATTCTTCGTATTTTATGAGGGGAACCCTTAAGAACTTGTCAGACATGCAGAAATTGCCAGATGAAGACTTTCCTTACAGAAAGCAGGTATTGATATGCTTTTAATTGGGGAACATATCAGTATCATCTTTAAGGGTATCATAACAACATGACATCATTGTCTATGAAGCATGTCTAATGCGTTCCAATGGTTTTAGTGTTGAATCTCTTGCCATGTAGGTTAAAGGATTTGTTTTCCTTCTGTAATCATTTGTGCATTTCAAATTTCTTTTCATGCAAGATATTCTTTTCTGTGCTGCTTCTGCATTGTCCTGAAATTGTAAAGTTTCACGTTGCTACATACCAATAAATCAGAATGTTGCATCCTTAATGATCAATAAGGGGCCTTGTGTTCAGTATTGAAGCTAAATTTTAATTATCTGACCTAGAAAATAGTAGTCTTTGAAAATGACGCTTCATTAAAAAATTCAAGAACCAAAAAGAGTAGGATATATGGAAAGAAAAAGATGAGGTTTCTGAAGCTATTTGTTCAAAGTTCAAACAACAAATTTTAACTAACAATTTTAGAGTGATTAATGACTTTTTGGTATTCTTCGGGGCTGGTGTACTTGCATGTTGGTTGTTATGCTCAGTGATTCAGTGTAGGCACCATAATGAGTATGGCAAATGTATCTAGGTCAACGAATCATAGTTTACTGCTAGTTCATTGTTAGCTAGAATTGAACTTGTTTTACATTGTAACTTGTTGAAGATATTGTGAAATCTTTCTTCTTCCTTTCTCTGCATTTCATTCATCTTGTGCTTGACTGATATGCTGATGTGTTTTGTCAATCTCTAGCTGCATGAATGTGTTGGATCAGCTCTTGGTGCTATGGGGCCTGAGACATTTTTAAGTATTCTATCTCTAAAGTTGGATGCTGCTGATCTTTCAGAAGTAGACGTCTGGCTCTTTCCAATTCTGAAGCAGTATACTGTTGGTGCTCGTTTGAGCTTCTTTACAGAGGCGATTTTGGGTATGGTTGGAATGATGAGGCAGAAGGCTCGAAAGGTACGAAATTCTCTCTGCTGATGTTTTCTTTTATTTTAATGAATTTTCTGTTACGTGTTACATTTTTTAGTCATTGCTTTTTGGCAGCTTGAGCTAGAAGGACGGGTTCTCTCATCAAGGAGTGCAGATGCTCTTGTATATTCTCTATGGTCCTTGTTGCCTTCATTTTGCAACTACCCACTGGATACTGCCCAGGGTTTTAAGGATCTAGAGAAATCTCTATGCAATGCCCTGCAAGAACAACATGATATTCGTGGACTTATATGCTCCAGCTTGCAGATCCTTATTCAACAAAATAAAGAAATTGTGGAATGCAAAGATATTTTGTCTGGTATTAATGCAAGTACTGCCATGCAGCGAGCTATATCCCAATATACCCCACAGGTTGCACTGGATAATTTGAAAGTGCTTGGGTCGTATGCTCGCGATTTATTGTCAGTTTTGTCCGGAATCATCCTGGAATCTGCAAAAGATGATGGTGGTTGCTTGAAGGTACTTTGCTCAATTAGTGAAAGGGCATTATTTTGTTTCGAATGTTACTATTAAACACTTATTTTCAAACTTAAGTAGTACTCTGTATTTCTTAAAACACATATATATATCCTAAGAGTGTCGCATCATGGCTCTGCAAATGAGTTGTTGAATTTTAAACATTGAATCGATACGATCTGGTTGTGTTGTTTTCATCTTTCTTATCACTTGTTAAACTACAATTTCCTTCACATTTATTGCACCCTAAGTCTAACATTCGGGCCTTCTTTCTGAGACATGCAATGTGGAAAATAGATCTGAGTGCCTTCCATATTGTCCAGTGGATCACATTGGACCTATTGTTTGAGGGTCATGCTATGGAATCAGGAGAGGCTTGGAAGTGTCTTCCCTCCTCCCCCTCTTGAATTGAGACGGCCAATCTAATTTTCAAATTGTAGATCTGAATCGTTGGGTTCTTGTATCTGTTGCTTTCAATTTCTTTAGGCATTTGTCTGCTTTCAAAAGCTTTTACCGACTAGAGACTAGAATATGCCACCTTGGCATAGTTGCACCAACACAGGTGTATGAATAATACCGACATGTTGGACAATTGACATAGTTTTCTCTATATTGTGTTGAAACCTCTGTTGTAGATGTGTCATCTGCGTAGAAAGGTGTATAACAGAGTAAGTTCCATTTGTGTGTTAATTCCATCTTTTGCAGTTGCTAATTATGTTTGCACCACTTACAGTCTGCAATTGGTGAGTTTGCTTCCATAGCAGAAAAAAAGGTCATAACAAGGTTATTCGCAAGGACAATGCAAAGGCTTTTGGAGGTCACACAACAGGTTGGAAAAGCAGGAAGTTTAAGAAATAATTCTATGCAGAGTGATGATTCGTCCAATGAAAGCTCTCCATCACTTTTGAGGTAATTTTTTTTCTCTTTCTACTGCGATGTTACGACTACATGTGCAACAGTCACTTGGATTGTGACAATTTGTTTTCATCTGCAGTTCTATTCAGTGTCCACAGCATCTGACTATATTCTCTGCATCTAAAAAATATAAATAACTGCAGGTCCCGACTATTGGACCTGGCACTTGCGCTTTTGCCAGGTTTGGATGCTAAAGAGATAGATGTCTTATTCAGTGCAATAAAGCCTGCATTACAGGTTTGTCAATGACCGTATATTTGTTTTGTGATTCAACTCTGTTGTGTATGGAATAATTTCCTATCATCTCTTTTATATTGGAGATGATAAAGCAAATATGACTTGAAAATGAGATATTCTTGAACTGCAGGATATTGAAGGTTCCATCCAAAAGAAAGCGTATAAAGTTCTTTCAATTCTTCTCAGGGTATTTCTTTTTCCATTGCTAAAGCTTCTGAACTCTGTCCTTCTGTTATGCCACTGCTTTTGACTTCTATAATTTAATTCTCAAAACTCTCATGCTATAATGCAACTAGCATTATGTGTGATTAGAATTGGAGAAAACGTGGTTAAATGATTTGAAGGGAGAGATTGATCTCTCAAAAGTTGTAGAAATAATTATCATGCATTTTTGGAATTTTCACGATGCTTCTCCTTTTTATCGAGGAGATAATCATTTGGGCACTTCTACTGCTGGGACATTATATAGTTAACAGTCAGCTTTTCTTTTTCTTTAATGGTTTTTAAAAATAAATCTCTCTGAATACTATGTTATGGATTTTTGTGGTCAGAATGATGGATTTCTTTCATCAAAGCTTGAGGAATTGCTTGGACTTATGATTGAAGTGCTGCCTTCATGTCATATTTCTGCCAAACGCCATAGACTTGACTGTTTGTACTTCATAATAACCCATGTCTCCAAGGTTATAAGAAATCTTAACTGATAAGTTTTTTTCTCTAACATATGTGTGTTTTAATCTTCCTGTATTATTTAGTTGAAATGTTTTTTTAACATAAAAAAATATTTTTGTACTTCTCTCATTTGATAAGTAGTATCTGAATAACTTATACTTCTTATACAGGATGGTTCGGAGCAGAGGAGACGTGACATTGTTACATCTTTCTTAACTGAAATAGTACTTGGTCTTAAAGAGGTAGTACATATCAGCCACTTCAGAGTGCTTTTCTATTTCTAATTTTCAGAATCTTCTTTTATCTAAGTTGGTTATTTGTGGTCCACAATCTTGCAGAATCATGGTTAGCTAAATAAAAAAATTTATAAAAAAAAAGAAACTATATAAAAATTGTTGAACTGTGAAGTTAGTTTCAGTCAAGAGGAATATATGGACATGCCAAACAAACTGCATTTTTTTACTGCGTATTTCTGTTAGCTTCATTGAAGATCAAGTAGAACTGGACATTGGGGTTATCTAGAGATAATAGTTTTGTATAATACAACTTACATTATAATCTTATGACTATAGTGCTGTGAGTGCTAAGAGCTTTTTCGACGTAGTAGTCTTGGAGTATCTAAAGTTGGTGGGGACTATTGAAGAAAGCTGCCTAGGTCTGCTTCTATTGCAGCCATGCCTTAACAATGCCTTAACAATGAAATTGGCTTTCCATGCCTCGTCTTCTCCTGGCAATCTGTGCCTGCCCCTTGGTTTTCCTATTAAGCTTTCCGTTTACAGGGCATTTTTGGGCTTCTATGTGTTTACGAATGATCAGAGAATAAGTGTGTGCATTGGGTGATTATAGGAAATAACTTGTGATCTTTATCCACAACCTGAAGTTGGCATACATGGTTGATATTGAAAAAGAAAAGAATCGATCTTCTATCAAATTATAAAATATTTATGTTGCATATTGCTAAATTCTGGCTATTTCTCTATGAGCTGGTATTATTGTTTTACTTATTGTTTAGAGTCATTTTTTTCTTTCTTCTTTAAAAATATTACCGAGCAAATATTTTTTTAATAATATATCGTGAATGGAATGGTGGATGATCTTAATACAATGCGCGTACTTAAGCAATACCGGTTGCAGTCAGTTGTAGATGCTCTGTGGTGGTTGCTGTGAGCATAATGTTTTCATAACATAGGGGCTGGTGGTAGTGCAACTGCTGTTTGTATTATGTCCATCTATTTTTTAAGAATATATATATTTTTGAAATACTTATATTACTGTAAACTAAAACTCTCCCTCGCTGGCTAGCTCTTATCATTTGCGCCTTCCCTCCCTCCCTTTCACTCATAATGGCTTTTGAATTCCTTGCTTTTTCTTGCAGGTGAACAAGAAAACAAGAAATAGAGCTTATGATGTACTTGTCCAAATTGGCCATGCATATGGGGATGAAGAGAATGGTGGAAAGAAGGAAAACTTGTACCAGTTTTTTAACATGGTACAGGGTCTGATTGCTGTTTCAAAAATTAATTGTCAGATAGTTTGTTTTACCTTTCCTATTTGAAGTTTGAGCAAAATTTATATGAATCTTAAAAGTGGATTTTCATTAGGTTTATTCATGGTATTAGGTAGCTGGAGGCCTGGCTGGAGAAACTCCTCATATGATTAGTGCTGCTGTGAAAGGCTTAGCGCGGTTGGCTTATGAGTTCTCTGATCTTGTCTCTAATGCTTACCAGTTGCTTCCTTCCACATTTCTCCTCCTTCAAAGAAAGAATAGAGAAATTATAAAGGTCTGTTCCTCTCTCTCTCTCTCTCTCTCTCAATATGTGTGTTTGTGTATACCAGAGGTCCAGGGGTTAAGATTTATTATCTTTCTGACAACCATTTTGGTCTCATTTTGTTGGGTTGAGTGAACATAATGAATCATGCTCTTTGATTTCTCACTTTTTCATACTTATCTGAAGTCAACTGCTTTATGATGCAGGCAAATTTGGGCTTATTGAAGGTATTGGTGGCCAAATCACAGGCTGAAGGGTTGCAAGCGCACTTGAAGAGCGTGGTAGAAGGCTTGCTGAAGTGGCAGGATAATACTAAAAACCATTTTAAAGCCAAGGTCAAGCTTCTTTTGGAAATGCTGGTCAGGAAATGTGGTATGGATGCTGTTAAGTCTGTGATGCCTGAAGAACACATGAAACTCCTTACTAACATACGAAAGGTTTGTCAAAAGGTGCCTTGTTGGAGTGCTGAACTGCAAATTATCAGGGTTTAATTTCTGAAGTAGTTATTTGTCTTTGTTGAGCACAGATCAAGGAGCGTAAAGAGAGAAAATTTGCAGCTAATTCTGATGGAAGTGGATCTTGTATGTCAAAGGCGACTACATCCAGGTCCTATTATATTATGATATTGGTGTAAACATATATAGATCCTGAGCGCAATATACTTGTGTATTATAGTATTATACTACTTGATGTTTAGTAAGCCCATGGCGGATGTGGTTTCATTCTTTTTGCCTACTTTTTTCGGGATGAATGCTATGCTGGTGGCACATTCACACTGAAAGTAGGTGTTAACAGAAAACTAACTTATTCCGAATGTGGGTATGCTTTTGACTATCACCGGCCATCCTTATGCTGAGAAAAATTGGCCACGTACATGATTTCCGCTCGTGGATTTATCATTTCATTTAGTCTGAGGACTGGTGGCCATGTGTGTGGATTGGTGGGTTGGCTTGGTTGGGTGGTTGTAAGTTGTAAATGTGCTCTGAATGCTAATATTATTTGTCATGGTGATTTTTCTAATTAAACATTCATTTTATTTCAGGCTTAGCAGATGGAACCATACAAAAATATTTTCTGATACTGGGGATGAAGATGAGGACAGTGATACAGAATACATGGAAGCAAAGACGCTTTCTGGTCGACAGAGCAAGGCTTCCTCACTGTTGAAATCCAAGGCATCTTTGTTACGGTCAGTTGACATCTGATCTTTTGAACATTTCAGTTCATGATTTTGCATCAGTCAAGTAATGTTCAAAAGCATAGACAGTCATAATTTTCATAGTGAACTATAAGCAATTTTAGTCTTTGGGTTTTGGGGGAGGGGGTCCACTGATCTGGTCTCCTGTATACTTCAGAATTTCTTTGCTCCAAATTAACCTGAACTGATTCATTCAAATATAATTTGTCCAGGTCCAAGAGAACTCGTAGAGCTGATAAGAGCTTGCCTGAAGACTTGTTTGACCAATTAGAAGATGAACCACTTGATTTGCTTGATCGGCGCAAGACAAGGTCAGCTCTTCGATCATCTGAGCATCTCAAACAGAAGTCCGAATCAGATGATGAGCCAGATGTAGACTCTGAAGGGCGACTGATAATTTATGAAGGAGGGAAACCGAAAAAGGTGAGGCCCTCTGATCCCAACTCAGATGCAAGGAATGAAACAGGTAGTCTCTTTTCTGTGAACTCATCAAGGAGAAACCAGAAGCGAAGGAAAACATCAGAGTCTGGATGGGCTTACACCGGCAGTGAGTATGCAAGCAAGAAGGCAGGTGGTGATTTAAATAAGAAGGATAAGCTTGAACCATATGCATACTGGCCCCTTGATCGCAAGATGATGAGTCGTAGACCAGAGCAGCGGGCAGCCGCACGAAGAGGTATGTCAAGCGTGGTAAAGATGACGAAAAAATTTGAAGGGAAGAGCGCCTCGAGTGCACTCTCCATGAAATTCATGAAGTTCAAGAGGGCTCAGAAGAAAGGCAGCAAGAAGAAAAACAAATGAAGAAACAATGCCATGGTTTGATACATGAATGGTCATCTGTCTTAAAGTAGTAAGATTATGTTTGTTTATCATCTTTAAAGCTGCTGCACCAAATTTTGATAGCAAAGAATAGGTCTTGTGTATAATTATGTGAGAGGTGGGGAGAAGCTGAGGCGGAGATGTAACGTTTTTGGGCACAAATTGTCAATTTATCAACCAGAGTTTTATTTGTTGTCTGATGCAGAGTGTTTTGATATTGCAGTGATAAAATCTGTTTTTTTCCAATCTCAAACATTTAGACTTGATGTTTACCGAACACTAGAACTCGGAAATTGAAATTTGCCGAACACTACGGGCATATTTGGATAAGAGTTTTCTATTTTTAGTTTTTGATATTTTTAGTTTTACAAAATTGTTTTTGAAAATGAAAATAGTTTTTTTGATGTTTTCTTAAAAAAAACATATTTGATAAATGTAATTTAAAAACTATTTTTAAAACAGAAAACAATGAAATATTGTTTGGATAATTTTATTTTGAAAACTGTTTTGATATATTTTATAATTATTTTTAGTTTTGAGTTTAAATTTAAAATTTATATTAAATTTATTTTTTATATTTACTAAATATTTAAAAATAACTAATATTATTTTATTTTTAAAATTTTAATATTTTTTATATACAATGGAGCAAAAATGAAACAAAGAAATAAACATTGATTTTAAGGTTATTTTTCGAAAATTATGTCAGAAAACATTAATTTAGAGTTTTCAGAAAATAATTTTTGAAAATTAGATTTTTTAAATTATTTTAAAAAATTACTTTTGAAAACTGATTTAAAACCTAGCCTACATAATTGTGATTACGAATATCAAAAACGCTACGATAATCCAAACTCACCCTCAATACAATATCTTAAAAGTCTTCCTTTTAGCGTGCAGCTTTCAATGCATTAAGACTGAGGGCTTCTGTTTGCAACTCCTTGTATGGTTTGGTATCAATGTGGAGCTTGTGTTCCTAAAATTGTGTCAGATTATATTGCTTTGGTATTTTACTTTCTATGGTAAGGTATTAACATTTGTAGTTTTTGTTAACGGACGCCTCCACTTACGGTACTCTGTTATAATTCCCTCCCACAGCTTATCTTCCTTCGCTTTGGTAGAAAATAACACTGCTGTATAATTTCCGTGCCAAATAACAGTTGAAGGAGAAGAAAAACAGAAAAAGATTTGCATGCACATAACACTGCTGGAACAAAATTCGTTATAGCTTGACTATCAAAAACAATCTGATTTTGCCATAATTGTACATGTAAACAAAAATTAGACAGGGCCTTCAATGGCTCATTTCAAGTTTCCATAGTGGCAATTTATAAGACAACTAAACAACTGTGACAATAATAGAATAAAGAGAAATTCCATAGTAACCACTGTGTGACCATTCAACATTCTCCTTCCCCAGTCTGTGGAGCCATCTAACCAGGGTTCTCTAAAAGATGTGCTGTCTAGCTGAAATAGCTTTGTGTCTTCAAATGCAATCACCCTTTTAAAAGACGATTACTGAAAATGGGATCTCCATGGTAATCTGCAAGACATAGCCAACCCATTCATGCAAAGACAGTTACTAAAGATAGAATCTTCAGGGTACTCAGGCAAAGACTCCCCAACTGAACAGCTGGCATAGTATAGAGTTTCCAAGTCTATGGTATAGATCAATCAGAAAACTATAGTGTAACTACTAAGTTTATAATAATATTTTTTCTTTTTCATATTTCCTTTGTTGATGAACATTTATTGAATTTCATTGGAGAGTAGCCGATATTATTGACCTTGTTTGGGAAGCTGCTTAAATGCAACTTAAGTTTTGGTGATTTAAGTTGTATTTAAGCAACTCCCAAACAACGCCATAGTCATGTAATAGGACATAAGCTATAAAGAGAGAACGAACTCTGAATCAATTCAAACAATGTCTGGGTTAATGGTATTCCAAAATCAGGCCTTTGATATGGTTTTCCTTCTTATCCAGTTCCTATTGCTGAAAATTGGGAAACAAAGTACAGATTCTGCATACCTTACAGCAAGGTTGGTAGCAACACTAGATCTACTTCACTTGTAAGGGGCAAAAATGATCGATGAGTTGTGGCCGCCAAACCCGAAAGAATTAGATAATGCTGCCTTAATGTTTAATCTCTCTTTCTTTGGGCCCACTAGCACATTAGTATCCTGAAATGATGTGTAAGAAAACACGAGTCACATGCCATGACGGGAAACAAATATTGGATTTTTATCTACCATGGTTGAGAAGTAAATTACATGTAAATTATGTCATAAGACATCATATATTAACAAAAGTAACAAGGGCATAAATGACAACATACCACTCCTTCATCCGGATGTTCCAGGTTAATATTTGGATGAACCCACCCTGTCCTTATGGCCTATTAAGAAAGGCAATACCATCAACAATAAAAAAAGAAAGGGGGAACCAAAACAGAAATCAATATCAGATATCAACTTCGCATCTGTAGCAACCTACGCATACCCACAAAATAAAATTAAAAGGTTTTTGCAGTGGGTTGCGGACGCAATCAATAAGACGTTCTAAAGAGGAAAGACATCATAAATCTTACATTTCATTACAAAATTATATCTATATATTACAGCATTTTCTAAATTCAGTCAATATGCAACCATACTAAATCCATAAATTGGTTACCTGCACTACTGCAACAGCTTCCACGGCACCAGCGGCTCCGAGTAGGTGACCAATCATAGATTTTGTTGAATTCACCTTTAACTGCAAATATTGGAGATCTTGTAAAGAATCACAAAAATCATAATATTAGGAGTTGATGGTTTATAGAGACTAAACCAAAATATTAATCAACTAAGTTACCTCTGGATTCTGGCCAAAACAATGAAGCAGAGCTAGGTACTCTTTAAGGTCTCCAGCCGGTGTGGATGTAGCATGTGCATTTATGTAATTGACATCTTCCTTAGAGACACCAGACTGAGCTAAGGCCTTTTCAATACAAAGAATGACACCAACCCCTGCAAATATTGGACATTAGTTCAAGTTTTGGACAAGGGAGGTCCAGAAGAGAGATACAAGGTCTGAAAAGGTGACAAATTAAAGATTAAAGTATTGCATATTGATGAAGATCTTTAAAGAAGCACATCTCCTACCTCTAGGTGTGCTCATACAGGAATTTAAAAAAAAGAATTCTTTTTCTGATCAAAATATTTATCAATATTAGAGAACTTTCTTTTCTTCTAACTGACTATGTTCAAACAACTTGGTAACAAAAGAGAGACTACAAAATCAAAAAGCATGTTGAGTCAATGTTCTACTTGTAACTCAACTCAGCCCCAAACTAGTTGGGGTTGGCTACACGAATCCTTTTCCTCCACTCCGTCCTGTATATCTGTAGGATTTATGTTCGTAAATATATGACTACAGTTTTGTGCTGGTTGTTGAGTGCCAACCTATCGTGATTCTCCTTTACGCAGCTATGGGACCAGCTATATCGAGCATGACACAGGCGGAGTAAGTTCTATGTTTCCCACTAGTACCCTTAAGACAGACACCAAGAGACCTCTAAAAGATTCTTTGTTTTTTTAACTTCCAAAATATTCTTAATATACCAACAGCAAGATTGCCAAAAGTGCACTGTACTAATTTGAATTAACTCATTAAGTACTCAGGATCTGCAGCCAGAATAACCGAATACGATCTTTGGCTGATCACTTGAACTGCATACCATGCACTCCATCCCAGTTTTTGTCCTCTTTGACCATGCACAACATTTAAGAAAAAGTGTTAGTTATTACATTCTTATGGGTTAACATTATAACTACTTTCCATATTATCTTCATCAATTCGATGAATGGAAATTTAATGATAATACATTGACATTTTGAAAGAGGGCTATAATTTTGATTTCCAAAGTAGAAAAGGACTACAATAATCCAGAAGGAGTATCTAAAAGGACATGCAGAGTCAATTTTCTGTTTATGTTTTCAAATCTGTTATAATCATACATCATCTATTTAATGTTTCAAGAGAGTTAGTTGAATATTATTACAACTAAGCTGAATACGCTCAGGTACTAGAACTCGAGTTAAAAATTACAAATTGTATGAACTGTTTTGTTCTACATATCTGACTGGGTGACAATTAAGAAAAGCAGTAGATTGCAGCCCAACTGAGAAGATATTTAATATTCAACAATAACGAGTTTTAGGAACGGCTTGGGTGTGTCGGCAACCCAAAAGACCAATCCAAACCACTGCATTTGGATCATATACGCTCAGTTTGGCTTCAGGCATAAAGGTTTAGAACCTGAAAAGTTTGATTCAATTTTAGTTTCAATATTTAATAACTTACAGAACCCGAACCTAACAAATATGTTAAATGTTGAATTATTATTGTCACGTGGGAAGCAAGACAGTAATAAATGCTGACCCCTTATTGGCCTTCATATCAGCAACTTGTACATCTTTCCACATTGTCGGTAACCCATTTATGATAACCCCCTCGCTCCCTCCCTCCCTTTCTGTATTGTACAGCAACCCATTTATAGCAACCTCGTGGGAAGCAAGATGAGTAAATATTGACTCGTTATTGGCCTTCATATCAACAACTTATAAATCTTTCCAGATTTTTCGGTTCCACATTTGTTGTAACCCCCTCCCTGCCATTTCCACATTGTATGGTAACCTATTTATAGTAACCTATCTCCCTCTTTCTCTCTCTCTCTCTCTCTCTCTCATCAAATGTTGGCCGAGTTTTGTATCAGCTCGAATCAAACAAATTAAATTTTAGTCAAGAATAAATTCAGTTTGGACCAAATTTCTTTTAACTATGACCAAACCAACTCGTGATTTGTGAACACCCCCATAGGAATGGCAATATATTAAAGAGGACAAGAATTATTGAGCTCAATGCCACTAGCTTCTAGAACTTTATGCTTTATGTATGCAGGGATGTAGCAATATGCTCCACTTGCAGCAAGCTTAGCATAAGTATACTAATTTTATTTTCGAAACTTGATAAGCACAGTAAACAGAAAATCGCCCTAGCAATAAAATATAAGAAATAGATCGACAAGACGAATAAAAGAAGTGAAAGAAAATGAAAATAGAAGCATGAGTATAAAAAATATGGCAGATTACCATCAGGGCGAGGCTCAGTCATGTGATAAGCATCGGAGGTGAAGCTCCCACCAAGAAATTCTGCATAAATATTTGCACCTCTTTTCTGCAAAATCAGAATTGAGCTACAAAATTAATGACTCGAAAGAAAATGCTTATCACAAGTAACCCATGAAAACAATTTAGCATCACCATGTGTTAGAAAGCAACCAAGGATAAAATGAGAAAGTTCATGTGCTGATTTAAGGGAGATCAATAACTGATATGGAGGAGTATAAGGCGCACTAGTAGGACAACAGAAATGCCAAAGAATGTGGACCAAGATACATGATGGATGTTAGATGTAAAACTAAATTGAGATGATTGGCGAGAAACACAAACCATACTGACATCAAGTATTAGGGTATTGGTTTGTTAAGTTGAAAATGAATATACCTTGGCATGCTCTAATTCTTCTAAAAGCAGAACCCCAGATCCTTCCCCCATGACAAAACCATCTCGATTCTGTTCAATAGACAAACCCATATTTCCAGGTAAGTAGCATACATGGAGCTTGCCAAGAAAGTAAAAAAAAAATCAGGATTGCATATTTGTGTAACCGCTTTTAATTTAGCCACACACCCAAGTAAATGAATAACTTTGTCAGACTTTCTCACAACTCCCAAAATGCATGAAAATCAGTCCAGAAATTTTTATTCACAACTTAAAAATTATTTACAGCATATGATACGAACACATGAAGAATTTATTTTTTTCCTAGCGCAGGAAAGCAAATCGAATCAATATAATTCATAAACCTGGATTTCTTACCCACTCAATGGTAAAACTAATTATCCTTGTTTCTGAAACTATTCCAACTGTCATCGATTTTATTATCCATGCTTCCAAAAATAATATCTGGAAGGTCTAAAATAAAGCAATAGGAAAAAGGAAAAAAAAATGCATGAATCACAAGAATTGTCGAAAAATTACAATATCCCAAGGACGTGAAGCTTTGGTAGGATCATTGTTCCTTTTTGAAAGTGCTCCACATGCCACAAAACCTCCCAAGCCTGCACCAATATCCATAAAATATAATATGCCAAGTCGATGCACTAGGATGAATGTAATACAGGAAACAGAGAAAGATATACCAATAGGAATAATTACTGCATCTGAGCCACCACAAAGCATCACATCCTACAAGTTTGGAAAATAAAACATATTAAAAATAATGCATCAAAATTATAGAACAATATACTGGTTTCCTTTATCACTGGATTGTTCTATTAAAACATTTTAAAAACAAACACACAATTAAGACTATACAACACTCCAATACTTCCATTTCTGAAAATTTGTCGAATGCATGACACTTACAGCTTCACCTCTAGCAATATGGTTTGCTGCATTCAAAATACAAAAGTTGCTGGTTGCACAGGCAGTGGAGATCGAATAATTCGGACCCATCCATCCCTGAGTAGATTAGCATTTAAAAGGTCAAGTCCAAAAATTGTAACACTGGTTGGACGTGTTCTAATATTGCAGCACTATTAAACCTAAGCTTACGAGATCCATTGCGAGCATAGCAGAACCCATATTTGTAGTTGCAAAAGGTACACAGAAAGGATTCATTTTCTTATATGAGACCCTTAAAGCTTCAATCGCATCATTAAAAACCTGCGCAATTACAAATCATCCAAAAGAATTAACCAATCAATAAATCAACTCTTATAAGTCTGCATCCATGTCCCATCTTCAGGTCATGGCTCTCTCTAGTTCAAATCCCTAATATAGGTGCTCCGTACATAGGCATCAAACACACTCGCAAATAAGGAAACAAATGAAAACTTAATAACTCTACTTGAATCTCAAGAACAAATTCCATAATTTTCTAGTCCTGAAATCCATAGAATATTCCTACTTAATCCCAAGAAAAAATAATATTAGTATAAAGTAACCCACATGGTCAAAAATAATAAATTCTAGTCCTGACTGACTGCGTTATCAGTTCATCTTCCATTTCCTACCAAAAGACCATTAATATTAGGGCTAGAAAGAGATGCAGATCCAGCTTTTCATAAGTAAAATTTGAAAATTAAAACTGTTAGCAGTTACTCTTGGTCTTTATATTTGGTTCGCAGATCCAACAGCATTCACAAAACACATAGCAAGCAGATGATACAACTTAGATTTTGTGATGGTCTTGGTCTCAAATTTATGATTAGTAGGTAGAAAGTCTTATCAATCTTTTTTCCCCCTTTTTCAAAACCATTCCCAAATTTCATGAAGTTCAGCCCCCTAGCAGCTGAGAACACAAAGTTACCTTCATGCCACCCATTGCTGAGCCAATCAAAACTCCACATTTGGTTGTGTCTAACTCTGCCATTACATCTTCTGTAATTCCACCATCAGCCAAGGCTTTCTTCCCAGCAGTAAGCATATAAAGCATGAATTTATCCATCCTCTTGGAAAGTTTTGGTGCAACCCATCCATCAGTTGAGAAAGATTTGATCTCTCCAGCAATTCTCTAAATAAAAAAAATAAAAAAAAGGAAAAACAATACTAAGAACAAAACCTATAGCAAGCAACAACACATAAGAGATCCCGAATGAGACTTACCGTTGGAAACTGGGTACAATCAAACGTCTCTATCTCACTTACACCACTAATACCCTCAAGCAAATTATTGTAGAAGACATCTGGATCATGACCAAGTGGCGTCACCACACCCATCCCTGTCACAACTACTCGCCTTTGCTTTGTAGAAGGTTTCTTCTTTGTTGTAACTTCCTTTGCAGGTTGTACAGCTATAGCCATGGCTTCCCCTAAAATTTTAATGAATTAACTATAGATGGTGTGTGCATTTAATTAGTAAGTAGTTACGAAATTATTTGAATAGTAAGACTCCCTCTGCATCACCACCACTTAGTAATTCTTAAAGATTACAGAAAAGACTCGAACATAACAGTAAAAGCCTAGCATCTGAGAAAGCACATAACAGTCTTCACTCAGGACATGATTAAGTACACCTATAAGCAAAAGTACAGAAAAATCAGGAAGCACAAGAGAACAATTCAAAGCTGCAAAGGGAATTTAGTCCAATAATCAAACAACATATATTAGGTTTTAAATAGATTGAACTGCTGCCTGCCACACAAATTTACAGTGCTGCCACGCCCTAGATAGTTGAAATATGGTAGAAAAATTAGATTTTTGATGAATGAAAAATATCATCAGATGAGCTCAACAAAGTTACTGCTACACACAGGGGGAGAGAGAGATGCATGATATTGATAATTTAAGGATGAAGAGTCCTATACATTACTATGCTTTTATTCTGCACATATACAGAGAGAGTTTTGATATATGAGCACTCACAACATCACTTTAATCGAATTAAGGATATTTCTGAAGTAAGCACTGAGACTATAGACCATTATATCCCACTTCAACCACAGTACATCAGATATAAGAGCTTGAGTTGCCGAAAATAGTCTCACAATGAAAATTTTAAAACATCCCTAGTTCAAGGAAAAATAAAATAAAGCAGAACAAAGAGAAACGATGTATCAAATATTATGTTTCCCACATTCCTACTGTCTTGTTATCCAAGTTTTATGAAGAAGTTGGTATCAACTAAAAACCAAACTGAACTATTAAGCTCACTGATATACCTCAGGCCCAAAACAATGAAGGCGTACCTTCACTTAGTAACCAAGTATAAGGGTAAACAGAAGAATCAACCAACCCAAGCATTAACAATTTCAAGAACAGCAAAAAAATATTACAAAAAAGCACTAGATTAATACCAAATCAACCTGTAAATAAAGAAAACCCACAAAACCATAATCCAAACAAGAAGATCCAAAGAAACCTATGCTTGCCAACTTAAAAACAAACAAAACATAAAATACATACGAAATACTAAAACAAAGAAATGCCAAGATTTCCAAACCAAACGCAAATCAACGCGTCTTTAATTCAAATTACAACAACTATGAAAACAGTAACAACAAAAATTCAGCAAACTAGCATAAAAGAAAAAAGAAAAATACCCGAGTGGGTTGCTTGATTCAATCTCCTCTGCTTGCGAATCAAGGCAACATTCTTCGATCCAAATAACAAGCCATTGTCACTAAAGAACCCAAGCGAAGAAATCCCCTTAGAGTTGTAGTACTCATTGCAGGGCTCAAAGGCCAAGTAAGAACTCATGAGACCCTGAATGCTGGATCCACAAAACGACGATAACAAGCCACCGTTAAATCCAGTTAAGCCACCTTTATGATTAGCACCAGCACCACATTTGACCACTACTCTCCTTCTCCGAGCCCAACGGCTCAGTCTCTTGCAGGAGGCAGGGGATTGTGGGTTCATGGGCTGCTGGTCTTTGCTGCAAGTGACCGACATGCAAGCAGCCACCAGCCACGTGCAGAGCGGAGATGTAACACAAGAAGACGTCGCCATGTCAGGAACAGTAAAACAGAGAAAAAAGAGAGATGCCAAGAAGCTAAAATCGAAAACCCAGACGGGAAAAAGAGAGAAAGATACGCGAATGGATATATGCTTAACTAGATATTTATGTGTACAGTGAGAAAGAGAGAGGAGATTGGAGCTAATTAAGAACGGATTTGATGTGAGGCTAAGAATCTAGTATAGGCATTGATTGATTACAAAAGGGTGGTGTTGAAAACAAGTGATGATGGGTAATGGATTTCGAGGGTGAAGAAGAGGAATCGAGGGTAGCATTCGATCTCTCTCTCGATTTATGTATCAGTGTTTTTATCTCTATATATGATTGTGTTTGTGTGTTTGGAGAGCTTTGAAAACGCCAAGTCTTGAGGAATCTGAGTCGTCCTGTTGGAAGATTGCCAAGTGCGCTCTCTCCCTCTCTTTCTCAACAGAGTGTGCTGCAAAAATTATAAAATGTAACCCAAAAAACAAAGAGTCTATGACCAGAAAAATTATTTATTATCAGGTCAAGTAAATCTTTTTTCCCTTCTTTGTTCTACCAAAAAAAAAACAAAAAGAAGGATGTGGTTATCAAAAGTGGCCTTTTGCTTTTAATTAGGAGCACTACTCTTCCTAGAAAAACATTGTTGGCCCTGTTATTCCTTTAAAAAAAATGGTGAAAGTTATTAAAATCTCTCAAAAAAAATTTAATTAAAAACATAAAATATAAATCTCTTAAAATATTTGAAACTTACAAACTTTCACCTCTTAACAAAAGTTCTATTAGAAGAAAAAATAAATTTTGGATTCAAGCTTAAGATTAAAATGGTGAAAAACATAAATAAATTTTGTGAATGACATTGTCATGTTTGGATTTGTTTTTTATTTTGTTCTTCAAACAAAAACAAAAACAGTCTTATGTTACTTTTAATAAGAAAAACACTTTCAAATCGCTACTATCTTTAAGTTTTGTATTTATAATTTATCTTATTATAATGAGATGCAATTTAATGAGATAAAACTTATTATTTACTTTTAAGTGTATTTTTTTATTATTTTAAGAAAAAGTATTTAAAAGATTTGTTAAAAACGACAAAAAAACTTCAAAAATATGTTATAAAAATAAGCTTGTTTTTTTTATAATAGTTTTCAAATTTGTTTATGAAAATACTAACCAAATGCATTTTGAATGTCATGAAACAATTTTTTGTTTTCGAAAATAAATACTAAATATTAAAGTATAAAGAAATAATTGACTCATTTTCCATTAAATTAATTTTTTTTAATAGTTACCAAAAGAATTAGAATAATTGGCCACTCGATTATTTCTTAATATGTTTATTTCTTAATATACTCTGATATCATATTAAGAAATAATTGAATTATCAATTATCTTAAAAGTTTGGGATAAATAGTAACTCAATATTTCATCAAAGTTTCATGTCATGGTTTTGAGCAGTGAAGATGCCTCATTCCATTTAATATTTTTATCTTTTATTTTGCTCTTTTACATTTTGGTTTTTTTACAATTGAGTTTCACGTGCAAGGCCTTTAAACTTTCAGTCGTAGACATAGTAAAATTTAAAAAAATCTTTTAGTCATTTTTCATTAACTTCTTTTGAGAATATTGGTAACTAAATTATTTTTTAATACCAAACTAAATTTACTTAGTAAAATTGTATTGTGAACTAAGTGAAAGATATTATAGTCCATTTGGTTTACGAACAGGATTACAGTGGGTTGAATTAATAGGGATTAAAATGATACTACCCTAATTCTATATTTGATTGATGACATTTCAAAACTAAAATTAAAGTTAGATAATAAATATAAAAACCAAAACACGATAACATTCTTAAGATTGGCCAATTTTTTCAGTATTTTGAGTGGCCATAACATAACATCAGGTATTTCGGTATCCTTGTGAAATTCTCCATTCTATGCCTCTGCCTGAAGTAATTTTTAATAAAAAAATTGTAACTGAAATCTAATTGAAATTCACCAGAAGCTTAGAATTAGGGTTTTTCTTTCATAGTCTGGACCCTTTTTAACTCCAAAGTATGAAACTACATAATTTTGATTTATAATTAATTAGAATATAAAGCCCAACTTATAAACTTTATAAAAACCTAAAAAAAATAAAACTCATTTAAAGTAGTAATGGGTTTATAGTTAATTGTGATATAAAACTTAATACATAAACTTTATAATAGTTTAAAATTATAAAACCCAATAAACTAAAACTTGAAATAAAAAACTTTTTTTAATAAAATTTAATATAAAAAATAATCAAATTAATAGTTAAATAGTAAACTAAAATCAGATATTCAATCAAATTAAATTATAAGATTACATAATAAAAAAGAAAATAAAACTGAGTTTACATGATACTTTTTTCTTAAATATTTTTTCAACACAACATAATTTTGGTATTTGTAGTTATGTGAGCTATATAAACTCAAACTAGAAATCTTATAAAGGTCTAAAATAATAAAACACATAAAATAAATAATACAATCAAGCTATTTATTTAACAATATTTCATAAAATAATAATCCAAAAATAAATTTATTTAACAATATTTCATAATAAAGGGTTTTATCATTGATCATTCATGTGCTTTTATCTTTATATTTCTATTGATTGAAATTAATCCAATTAGATATATCATGTAATTATAAAATAATATTATTGGCTGATCTTTTGCATGAAACTTTTTTTTTTATTATTGGAACTCAATTGGATACACTAGGTAATCATAAAATACTATTGTTTAATGCTCTTTTTACATTAATGTGATTTTCCATGTTCTTCTTATTACAATAATTTTTTTACATCTTGTTTTTTCTTTTTATTTGATATAAAACCTCAAATATAATATTATATGTCATTGATTAGAATACCTTCAGCTCTAAACATGTAAACTTGGTTAAAAAAACAAAAATTAAAATTAAAAAGAATGTATTCAATTGCAACAGCCCTTAATATTTTATGACTTTTTATGCTCTTTTCTAATACAATATAGTTTTAATAATTGTAGTTATGTGAGATATATAAAATCTGATATATAAACCCTATAAAAGTCTAAAATAATAAAATACAATTTATATAATACTTAAAGTAAAGAATGCAATCAAGAAGTTATGTAGTAAACTAACTTAAATTATATATACATATATATATATATATATATAAATTAAATATCAAACAATATTTCACTAAAGTGAGTTTCATCATAGTTCATACACGTAATTAGTCTTATATATTTTTCAGAGTGAAATCAATTGGACATATAAGGTATTCATAAAATTTTTGTTGTTGTTTGCTCTTTTTCACAAGGATTTTAGTATCTATGTTATTTTCCTTACAATAGTTTATTTTCTACTCTCAATTATTTGATAAAAAATATCAAGTGCAACATTATAAGTACTAACTGAAATACTTTAGATTTAAATCTTGCCCTTTTGCTTTTTGTGCAGTGATGAAAGTCATCAAAATTCTGTTTAAGGTGTAAGGTTTTATACCCCCACTCCCTAGTAAAAAAAAAATTTAAATTTTATTATCGAATTAACTACACGAGACTATATATTTAAATCTATATAGCGAAATCAATTAACCATATAACTATAAAACTATAAACAAACATCCAACACAAATTTATACATGTGTAGTAAGCTACTTAAATTACTATATATTTAGAAAGTGAATTTATCAAATAACAATTCACCATAAAGTTTTCACGGTTAAGCATGCTTTTGCTATATATTTCTTTTGATCGGGGATATATCAAAATATTGTTATTCATTACTCTCTTGCACTAGGATGTGAGTATCCATGCCATTTGTCTTACAATAATTTATTCTTTAATCACATTTTTTTTTTCACTCGTTTGATAAAAAAAACTTAAGTACAATATTATAGGTATTAATTAGACTACATTCAGTTTTAAATAATATATTCTTGATTAATAAAGACAAACCAAATTTCATAAACAATTTTTTTAAAAAAAACATTCAATTTCAGCAATCCTTAATATCCAATTAATTACAAGAGACTAGAAATTATATATATATATATATTCAAAGAATTAACTAAATCATGTAACATAATAAATCAATTATCGAGATTTAAGTTACTATTTAATTATTTAATGAAGTTTTTTTTTATTGTTCAAGAGCTTATACAAGGATAAACTACTGCAACATGATACATTTAAATGAAATATATATTCAGTTGATATTAAAAACAAGTGGTGGTGGTTGGGTAGTTATTGATTTGGATATCTAGAATCAATACTTTTTAGCAAGAATAATAAATTCAAAATGTTATGATAGGTCACAATTACTTATTAGTAAAAAGTAAATACAATATTTTTAAAACTTCAAAGATTATTAATTAGGGGTTTATTACAGCCCATGTCCTTAAATTATGAACTTGTAGTGTTTAATTTTTTGAACTATTAATTTGACGCGCAGGGTCATTGAACTATGAATTAATAATAATTTACTTCTTAAATCAATTTTATATCATAAAACTTAACGAAAATACAACAAGTGATGATTTTTCTATTTAATTATTAGTATATGACGAATTTTTGCTCAAAAAATTGGATTTAAGTAAATCATTGAACCAGTGAAATTCTCTTTTAAGTTTTTTACTTTTGTAAGTTTCTCGTCGAAAAATAGATTTAAAGAATTGATTGCTACTAATTCATAGTTTAAGTACCCATTGAACCAAATTAATAATCCAGAAAGTTAAATAATATAAGTCTATAGTTCAAGGATCTGCTATATAATAAACCCTATTAATAACAAACAACATCCATAAATTCAAACATAATTAGATAATGCCAATCAAAAGCATTCAAAATAAAGAATCATAGTGATAAAATATATCAAGATAAAATTGAAATATAAAAATTTAAGTAAAGGCATTCTAGTCCCATTCCACCACGAGGCAATTGAAATTGCTATGGAATTTCAATTCAAACTCTTTTATCTAGCCAAACATGTGGAATAATGAAATTGAAATTACCCCAACCAAACGTACTGTTACAGAATTCAATTCCTTTTAAATAGGTGGTCCAGTTCACTTAAAATTTGAGTCGAACCAAACATATTGGGTTAAAAGATGTTAACTCAATTTAATCCATAAAACCCATCAAATCTAAACTTAAGATATTCAATTTAAATCGGTTTGGATCGTCAATTTATTTTTTCATCTTAAAATTAATTCAAGCATATTACACAGGAAAAAAATATTTTACTATAATAATTTATTATTCATTATATCAAAAATTATATCTATAAAATAATTTATTTAATACAAACCATACAGAAATAAATAAAAATTAAATTTTAAATATGCTTGACCTTTCAAGTTCTTTAAAACTTCAATACCAATATAGATTTGGCCTTATAATCGTTATGATCAAATTCTTATTCTAAGGAGGTTCCTTATATGGAAGTATTTTAATTGGTAACATTTGGTGAACGGAAATAAACATGAAGCACTCATCAATGGGTGCCCCTCCTATCAAAATTAATAGCCAATGCATTAATGCCAAGTCACTTGTTTATTATAAAAAAAAATAAAAAATCCTAGTATTAATAGCAGAGGCTCAGCAACAGAGTCAGAACTGAAACTATAACATAGAGTGCCATGGCAGCAAATATAGCAGTTTTTTTTTTTTTTTTTTTTTTTTTATAGAAAAGAACTATATTGATCAAACATTTTATTAAATTTTTTAAAGATAATTATTATAAAATTCTTTCATAAATTTTTTTTTTCAATTCTGTAATAATTTTTACATGATTAATTTCATGGGACTGAGACTCAAAAAAGAAATAACTCGTCCAATATATTTGAAGAGAATCAACCTCCATAACTTATCCATGCTTAGTAAATCACTACTAATACCTTATATACCAATTTACTATATACTTTTTAAACCTATATCCATAAGAACAAAAATTTTCATAACCTATTATTATTCATACTCGTCGTATTACACAGATATAGATACAGATTGAAGTGAAAATCTTACTCAAATTTGATCTAAAATTATTTTTTCTCTTCGTTCTCAAAAAAAATCATAGCGATAATACATTAAAAATATTGACACTCTTGACATTAATTATAGGTTGAAGCCTTCGTAACAACATATTTTCTTTTCAAAAATTATGTTTTATACTTTAAAATATATATAAATTATATATTATATATAATCAAATTTATCGGGTATTCAAAATGTACTATCCAAACTTGTTGGGTATTAAAATTTAATATTTATACTCGTTTCAAACTTAATTATCTATTATCAATAACCACTAAAACAGATTCAAATAAACTTAAATACTCGAAAATACTCGATAATACATAACTAGCTGTCATCCCAACACCATGCTTAATGACACCACCACAGGCATAATTCACAGAATTTTTTGGTGGATGATAACAATCCATCTTTTTTGTTGAAAAAAAAATCGGCATAATTACACTCAAATCAAACAAATGTTGGTAATATGGTAATTATTAAGGTGTATTAAATTATTCTAATTACCTCAATAAGATTTTCATAAAAAATACCTCTACAAGATCTTATTTATAAATTAAAATAAATACTACCAAGTAAATTATTATTATTATTTTATAAACGTAGTGTAGTTTGACCATGGTTCCATTGGTAATCATATTTTTTCTCAACAGAAAAGATCTCATATTCAATTTCTCAACACACGTGTTGAAGACAATATGTTAACGATTATCTTCTTATTTATAAACATGACAAGTATAATTGTCACATATTTTCCATTAGAAAACTGAACATACAAAAAACTCCAAAGAAAAAAACAATTCGATTAGAATCATTAAAAAAAATAAGAATAATTAAAAATTAAGAGAAAATAAAAAAAATCAACACGAGTCGAAATAAAAAAGATAAAAATAAGAAAAAAATTAAATCTAAATGAAAGAGTGAAAGAAAAAAACATTAAAAAAAATATGAAAAGTTGGAGCGCTCTGTTTCGTTTTCGTGTCTTAAATGTCACCATAATCCACATTTGGAGATAGGGTTTTCTCTATTATTGAAATCTAAACAATTCTTCCCTTTTTAATGCGAATTCCTTAAATATGTGTAGTACAGTATAATATCCATGTAGGGTACCCTACATTTATCTCACCTCTTCCTTTGACTCTTAAGTTATTGTATATTTGATCAAGAGAATGAAGTACTGAACACTACACTAAATTGGAAGTTCATCTACCCACATCTAATTGTTATCAAAATCACCAAACAAAAGAAAATGGAAAATTTTAAAATAAAGAAAATAGACTATGAAAGAAAAGAAAATAATAAACGACTTTGGTTGGTGTGGGTTCAGGAAGAAGAGAAGACCATGATCATTTTGGTTGGTCGGTTCAAGTAATAACTTTTATAAATTTTATATTAGATCAATTGCAATAATTAAAATGGAAGAATTTAAATTTATTATCTCATTTTCTAAATAGATGTGTGATTAACTGGACTATATGTCTACAGTATAATCACATGACCAGTTTTGGATTAAAGCATATTTAAATCATGTAACTTAAAATGATTCAAAACAAATTTTAACAAACATAAATTGAATCGACAATACATGTATCAGGGTTAAATGTGAAATTTTGTGATTCCATAATTTTATTTGAATATTTTTATCATTATTAAACTAAAATTTCATTGACCCATAACTCTTTAATTTGCATTGAGTTTTCAAACCATAATAAATATTTATCTTCTTTTTTAATTTTAACTAGCATTTCAACATGTGCTGATTTGTTATTTTATGTGATAAAACAATATACTAACAATTATCTTCTTACTTATAAGCATGCTAAGTATAATGGTTACAAATTATCCGTTAAAAAACTGAATCCTGCAAAGAAACTCCAAAAGAAGAATAATTTGGTTAGAATCACTAAAAAGAAATAAGAACAATTGAAAATGTGAGGAAGATAAAAAAGAATAGAGAAAATCAACATGGTTGAAAATAAAAGAGATAAAAAGAGTGGAGAAGTTAAATCTGAATTACATATATAACTTTATTTAAATATTTGATTTATATATTTATGTTGGGTTTATGAGATATTATGTTGAGAGATAAAGTTACGACTTTATTAATAAATGTAGATATGTCAAGTTTCAATTTTTTTATTCTCATATATCTACATAAATTAATTAGAGAGTTTAAGTTAGTTAAAGTTTAAGTTTAGGTTTAGAGTGTAAATTAATTAGGGTAAGAGCCCTTGGCCTACTAGGCACCTCTAGAGATCCAAGCAAGGTCCTCCTGGCGCGGGCGCCCAGCTATGACGCTGAGCTTGTCATCTCTCTCCTAGCTTTGGTTTGTTCTCTTTCCATTCTTAAGCTCTAAGACGGGTCTTATTCACTCGTGACATTAATGTTGTTTAGGTTTAATTTTAAACCAGTTAAAGCATTCAATTTAATCTAAATAATTTCATTGTAAGCGCCACCTAAACTGATGCCCCATGTCGTCCTCTTAGGTTCTAGATATGTGGGGACCTGCATGCGGTCGGCGATTCCTTTGTTTAACACAGGCTATGCTTTAGTTGTTAGGAACAACAACGTCGCCTAAGGCTTTAGACCTTGGTGTCGTGTTCGTTACGATTTTCCCCCATACAACGCTCCAATTAATTACTCCATCATTGTTCACATGTATGTCATGCTCCAGTATTTTCATAAACCGGTAAGCCAATTTCCAACTTCTAAAACCAAATTCCTGGATTTCCTCTTCACGCATAAAACCATTTAAATTGAAAAATTAAATTCATCACTTAAATACATATGGAGAATGACATTTAACTACCTTAACCAACTTTTCTATCATCTCTGTGGAATTGAAACTTGTAATTGAAATTGGAATAGGAGTGAAATCACGTTTTTTTTAACATAAAAATGGTTGAAAAAAACCATAATTTCATATCAATTTTAATTTCAAACTTCAATTCCAAACAACCAAATGTAGTGTTAGATTTCTCCATAGAATATCCCAAATGATGCAAAGAGTGAAAAGAACCATGTCTAATTTCAAACTACAATTTTGAATGCAAGTTTGCAACTACTGTACCAAACCAATTGAGCACACAAAATCAAGTTCAAATCTTTCCGGTCTTAGTCCAAACTAGTGGGCTCAGCACGATCATTTTTAGAGGGCCTAAACTATGTAACTCGTAAGATTGAGAATGTAGATTTTCCTTCAAATTGAGTATGACCCAGTAAGAATGTCCCATGAGCCCATTTAGGTAAAAGATATCCCAGTCTAGGAGTGGCAGTGGGCCATGCAGTCCTGGCCCACGGACCACACAAGAAGGCCCACTTTGCCTTCGTTCCGTGCCATGCTTCTCTCTTTTTCATGTCGTGTCGTGTCGTACTGTGCCAAAATTTTAAAAACTTAGGCCTGAAACAGGTCCAAGCCTCGCATGGCTATTCGACCGTGTCAAATCGTGTCGTGTCGGCCCGTGGGCTTCATAGGTATATATTGATATTTTTAAAATAATAATAAAAAATTATCAATATTGAATTAAATGCTTATAATTGTATAAAAAAATAATCATTTTATTGATGAAGTTAAATATTACAAATAACTTAGAAATCGAACAAAAACAACAACATATAAAATAAACAAAGAAAATGAAATGACGTACAAATGAGTGAAATATAAAAAAACAACTTAATAATTTATAAAATTAAAAAACAAAATTATTATTATTATTTTTTATCCATTTACAGTTTACATTTTTGCAGGCCGTGCCTCGTGCTGTGTCGGGTCATGCTGGACCGTATCTCGTGCCGTGTCGGATTATACTGGACCATGCCGTGCCGTGTTTTTTTTTTTTTTTGTGTTGTGTCGTGCTGTTGGCTTCAAAAGCTAAACCCAATATGACTCATCCAATAATATCATGTCAAGCACGGCACAACCAGTAAAAATGTGAGTCGTGTATCAGAATCCATAGATATTGAGCTTATAACTATTGGTCCGTACAGGCTCGATGTTGGGCCAAATTTATTAAAAGGCTTTCAAGCGTGATTGTCACTTATCGGCCTAATTGTCCGACGTCGTTTGTTCTTGTCGCTGGATCGTTCTTGACACCGAGCTCACAAAAATGTGAGCAATGTTCATCATCTTCCACTTCTATTTAATTTCAATACTTTTTTGTCACAAAAACTGTTTGGTCATTTTAAATCATGCCCACATGTTAACCACCAATAAATATTTAAATAAATATATTTAAGATTTTAAATTTATATACTCTATATGTCTCACAATGATTGCCACGTTGACTATTCATTCAATTAAATAACTATTTTTTTTAATGTTAAATCACAAAAAACTTAATTTTTTCCATATATATATATATATATATATATATATATATATAAATAGAGTTTAGAGGTTTTTAAAAATTATTTTTTTTATATTTTTAAAATGATAAAATATATAAAATAATTAAAATCAAAATTACCTAAAAAATCAAATGTGACAATAATTTTGGGATAGATGGAGTAATATTTTAAATGCACTTATTATTTATGAGTGTGTATATGAGATATATATGAACATATTTGTAAACTCAAGTCAAACATTACACTAATTATGACATAACTACTTTATCTTTTCTCCTTAACAAGTGTTTTTGGGACACCTGTTAATAAATCCTATTTGAATTAACCTTTAATTTTATTCAAGCCAAATTAATATTCAAATCAATTCAATTTCAATTTCATTATATTATGAATAAAAAACACTCTAAAAACTTCAAGTTTTGATAATTTAAATTGGATTTAAGCAACTTCCCAAACAAGATCATATATAGGTTTACATTAAACTTTTGTTTGTGCTAGGCATTTTTTGAAACATAATGCGTGACAAATTTTTAAAAGAAATGATTATTGTAACTATTTTAGCGAAAATGCACAAAAAACATGAGCTATAACCTTTGAAAATGGCCAGTTCTTCCAAAATTTAGTTTTTCTTGACCATCCAATTTTTCACTTTGACCAAAGTGTATTTCACTTGGATCATGTCAAATTCCACTTTCAAGGTCATCGGTCATAAAAAATGGATAAAAATGAAATACAAATTGTAGGAAAGAGGGAGAGAATTCGATTAAGACAAGCAAAACTTCTCGAGGGTATAATTTGACCTTCAAGACTCTGTTTTGGGAAATGATCACTTTGATTTTGATATAACTTTTTGAAACTTAATATGTGGGAAATTTTCAAAGAAAATGAAATTCATAACTATTTTAGTGAAAATGCACAAAAAACGTGACCTGTAACCTTCGAAAATGGTCAATTTCTTCCAAATTTTGATTTTGTTTTGTTACCTAATTTTTCACTTTGACCAAAACATATTTTACTTAGATCATATTAAATTCGACTTTCTAGGTCACTAGCCATAAAAAAAATAGGATAAAATTGCATTACAAATTATAAGAAAAGGGAAGAGAATTCGATTAACATGAGTAAAAAATCTAGAGGCTATAATTTGGCCTTCAAGGTTTTGTTTTGGGAAATGATCAATTTGGTTTTAATGTAACCTTTTGGAATCTATTTCATGAAAATTTTTCAAAGGAAATGACAATCATAACTATTTTAACGAAAATGCAGAAAAAAAACATGAGCTACATAACCTTCGAATATGGTCAGTTTCTTCCCAAATTTGATTTTTCTTGACTATCCTCTTTTTCACTTAGATCAAAGCATATTTTTCTTTGATCATGATAAATTCCACTTCCGAAGTCACTTACCATAAACAAAAAAATAGGATTAATGTGCATTACAAATTGTAGGAAAGAGGAAAAAAATTCGATTAACACAAGCAAAATATCTGGAGGGTATAATTTAACATTCAGTGCTAAGTTTTGGGAAATGGATACTTTGGTTTTGATGTAAATTTAAGTCTAGTTCATGGTAAATTTTCAAAGGAAATGAGATTTATAACTATTTTAGCTAAAATGCACAAAAAAATGTGAGATGTAACATTCGAAAATTGCCAATTTCTTCCAAAATTTGATTTTTATTGATCATCCAATTTTTAACTTGGACCAAAGCATATTTCTTTTATATCGTGTTAAATTTCACTTTTGAGATCACCGGCCATCAAAAAATAGGATAAAAGTAAATTACAAATTATAGGAAAGAGAGAGAATTCAACTAACACTAGCAAAACTTATGGAGGATATAATTTAGCCTTCAAGGCTCCATTTTGGGAAATAATCATTAGGTTTTGAATTTTGATGTAACTCTTTGAAACCTAGTTCATAGTAAATTTTCAACGGAAATGACCATCATAACTATTTTTGCGAAAATGCATAAAAAATGTGAGCTACCTTCGAAAATTGCTAGTTTCTTCCAAAATTTGATTTTTCTTGACCATCTCATTTTTTCATTTGAACCAAAACATATTTCAATTAGATTATGTCAAATTCCACTTTTGATGTCACTAGTCATAAAAAGGGATAAAAGCGCAATACAAATGGTAGGAAAGAGGGAGGAGAATTCGATTAAGACACGTAAAACTTCTAGAGGGTATAATTTGACCTTCAAGGCTCCGTTTTGGAAAATGATCCATTTGGTTTTGATGTAACTTTTGAAACCTAGTTCATAGCAAATTTTCAAAGGAAATGACCATCATAACTATTTTAGCGAAAATACACAAAAAATGTGAGTATAACCTTCGTAAATGGGCATTTTCTTACAAAATTTGTTTTTCTGGACCATCTCATTTTTTACTTGGTTCGAAACATATTTCACTTAGATCTTGTTAAATTCCACTTTTGAGGTCATCAGCCATAAAAAAATAAGATAAAAGTTCATTACAAATTGTAGGAAAGCGGGAGAGAATTCAATTAACAGGAGCAAAACTTTTGGAGGGTATAATTTGAAATTCAGAGCTATGTTTTGGAAATGATCACTTTAATTTTGATGTAACTTTTTGAATCTTAATCTATGGAAAATTTTCAAAGGAAATGGAATTCATAACTATTTTAGTGAAAAAGCACAAAAAGTGTGAGCTGTAACCTTTGAAAATGGTCAATTTCTTCCAAAATTTGAATTTTCTTGATCATCCAATTTTTCACTTGAACCAAAACGTATTTCACTTAGATCATAGTAAATTCCACTTTCTAGGTCACCATCCATAAAATAATAGAATAAAATCTCATTACAAATTATAGGAAAAGGGAGAGAATTTGATTAACACGAGTAAAAATTCTCGAAGGTATAATTTGACTTTTAGGGTTTTGTTTCGGGAAATGACCATTTTGGTTTTGATGTAACCTTTTGGAACCTATTTCCTGGTAAATTTTCAAAGGAAATGACCATCATAAATATTTTAGCGAAAATGCAGAAAAAAAGTGTATAACCTTCGAATATGGTCAGTTTCTCCAAAATTTGATTTTTCTTGACCATCAATTTTTTCACATGGACCAAAGTGTATTTCACTTTGATCATGATAAATTCAACTTTCTAGGTCACTAGTCATAAAAAATAGGATAATTGCATTACAAATTACAGGAAAAATGGGGATAATTCAATTAACATGAGCTCAAATTCTAGAGGGTATAATTTAGCCTTTAGGGCCTTTTTTGGGAAATGATACTTTTGGTTTTGAAGTAATCTTTTGAATCCTAGTTCGTGGAAAAGTTTCAAAGGAAATAATCATCATAACTATTTAATAAAAAATGCAAAAAAAAAACGTGAATTATAACTTTCGAAAATGGTCAATTTCTTCCCAAATTTGATTTTTCTTGATCATCCAATTTTTCACTGGGACCAAAGTGTATTTCACTTAGATCATTTATCTACTTTCGAGGTCACCAGTGCATTACAAATTGTAAGAAAGATTGAGAGAATTCGACTAACACGAGCAAAACTTCTTGAAGGTATAGTTTGGTCTTCAAGGCTCCGTTTTGGAAAATAATCCTTGGGTTTTGAATTTTGATGTAACTATTTGAAACCTAGTTCATGGAAAATTTTAAAAAGAAATGATTATCGTAACTATTTTAGCGAAAATGCGCAAAAAAATTAGCATCTTCGAAAATGGTCAATTTCTTCTAAAATATGATTTTTCTAGATGATCCAATTTTTCACTTAAATCATTTGAAATTCCAATTTTGAAGTCACCAGCGGTAAAAAAAAGAAAGGATAAAAGTGCATTACAAATTGTAGGAAAGAGTGAGAATTCGAGTAACACGAGCAAAGCTTCAGGAGGGTATAATTTGGTCTTCAAGGCTCCGTTTTGGGAAATGATCCATTGGGATTTGAATTTTGATGTAACTATTTGAAACCTAGATCATGAAAATTTTTGAAAGGAAATGACCATCATAAATATTTTAGCGAAAATGCACAAAAAATGTGAGCAACCTTCGAAAATGGCCAGTTTCTTCCAAAATTTGATTTTTATTGATTATTCAATTTTTTACTTGCACCAAAGTATATTTCACTTAGATCATGTTAGATTCCACTTTTTAGGTAACAAACTATCAAAAAATAGGATAAAGGTGCATTGAAAATTGTAAGAAAGAGTAGGAGAATTCGACTAACACGAGCAAAACTTCTTGAGGGTATAATTTGGTCTTCAAGGCTCCGTTTTGGGAAGTGATTCCTTGGGTTTAAAATTTTGATGTAACTCTTTGAAACCTAGCTCGTAGCAAATTTTCATAAGAAATGACAATCATAAATATTTTAGTGAAAATGCACAAAAAATGTGAGCTATAACCTTCGAAAATAGCCAGTTTCTTCCAAAATTGGAATTTTCTTAACCCTCCTATTTTTCACGTGGCCAAAGCATATTTCACTTATAACATATCAAATTCTATTTTTGAGGTCACTAGCCATAAAAAAATAGGATAAAAGTGCATTACAAATTGTAAGAAAGAGGGAGAGAATTCGACTTACACGAGCAAAACTTCTTGAGGGTATAATGTGGCCTTCATGGCTCCATTTTTGGAAATGATCCCTTTGGTTTGGATGTAACTTTTTCAAACCTAATTTGTGACAAATTTTCAAAGAAAATGACCAATGTGACTATTTTAGCAAAAATGCACAAAAAAATGTGAGCTATATAACCTTCAAAAAATAGCCAGTTTCATCCAAAATTTGATTTTTCTTGATCATCTCATTTCTCACTTGAGACAAAGCATATTTTACTTAGATATTGTTAAATTCTACTTTCGAGGTCACCAGCCATAAAAAAACTAGGATTAAAGTGCATTACAAATTGTTAGAAAGAGGGAGAGAATTCGATTAACACGAGCAAAACATCTAGAGGGTATAATTTGACCATCAGGACTCCGTTTTGGGAAATATTCACTTTGCTTTTGAAGTAGTATTTTGAAACCTAGTTCTTGGAAAATTTTCAAAGGAAATGAAATTTATAACTTTTTTAGTGAAAATGCACAAAAAAAAAAACGTGAGCTACCTTCGATATTGGTCAGTTTCTTCCAAAATTTGAATTTTCTTGACCATCTCATTTTTCACTTCGGCCAAAGTGTATTTCCATTTGATCATGTTAAATTCTACTTCTGAAGTCACCTACCATAAAAAATAGGATTAAAGTGCGTTACAAATTGTAGGAAAGAGGGAGAGAATTCGATTAACACAAGCAAAATATCTGGAGGGTATAATTTGACCTTCAGGGATAAGTTTTGGGAAATAGATACTTTGGTTTTGATGTAAAATTTTTAAGCCTAGTTCATGGTAAATTTTCAAAGGAAATGAGAATCATAACTATTTTAGCGAAAATGTACAAAAAAAAAAAAAAACGTGAGATGTAACCTTCGAAAATTGCCAATTTCTTCCAAAATTTGATTTTTATTGATCATCCAATTTTTCACTTGGGCCAAAGCATATTTCTCTTAGTTCATGTTAAATTTCACTTTTGAGATCACTAGCCATAAAAAAATAGGATAAAAGTACATTGCAAATTATAGGAAAGAGTGAGAGAATTCGACTAACACTAGCAAAACTTCTGGAGGATATAATTTAGCCTTCAAGGCTTCATTTTGGGAAATGATCATTGAGTTTTGAATTTTGATGTAACTCTTTGAAACCTGGTTCATGGTAAAATTTTAATGGAAATGATCATAATAACTATTATGCACAAAAAATGTGAGCTTCGAAAATGGCCAGTTTCTTCCAAAATTTGATTTTTCTTGATCATCTCATTTTTTATTTGGAGCAAAACGTATTTCACTTAAATCATGTCAAATTCCACTTTCGAGGTCACTAGTCATAAAAAAGGGATAAAAGTGCAATACAAATAGTAGGAAAGAGGGAGAGAATTCGATTAAGACCGGTAAAACTTCTAGAGGGTATAATTTGGCCTTCAAGGCTCTGTTTTGGAAAATGATCATTTTGGTTTTGATGTAACTTTTTGAAACCTAGCTCATGGCAAATTTTCAAAGGAAATGACTATCATAACTATTTTAGCGAAAATACACAAGAAAACGTGAGTTATATAACCTTCGTAAATGAGCATTTTCTTACAAAATTTGTTTTTTCTTGGCCATCTCATTTTTCACTTCGGCCAAAATATATTTCACTTAGATATTGTTAAATTCCAATTTCGAAGTCATCAGTAAAAAAAAAAGGATAAAATTTCATTACAAATTGTAGGAAAGTGGGAGAGAATTCAATTAACACGAGTAAAACTTTTGGAGGGTATAATTTGACATTCAGGGCTATGTTTTGGGAAATGATCACTTTAATTTTGATGTAACTTTTTGAATCTTAGTCTGTGGAAAATTTTCAAAGGAAGTGGAATTCATAACTATTTCAGCGAAAATGCACAAAAAGCTTGAGCTGTAACCTTCAAAAATGGTCAATTTCTTCCAAAATTTGATTTTTCTTGAACATCCAATTTTTCACTTAGACCAAAGTGTATTTCACTCATATCATAATAAATTCCACTTTCTAGGTCACCATCCATAAAATAGTAGGATAAAATCTCATTACAAATTATAGGAAAAGGGAGAGAATTCGATTAACACGAGCAAAAATTCTCGAAGGTATATTTTGACTTTTACGGCTTTGTTTTGGGAGATGACAATTTTGGTTTTGATGTAACCTTTTGGAACCTAGTTCTTGGTAAATTTTCAAAGGAAATGATCATCATAACTATTTTAGTGAAAATATAGAAAAAAAAATGTATAACCTTCGAATATGGTCAGTTTCTTCCAAAATTTGATTTTTCTTGATCATCTCTTTTTTCACATAGACCAAAGTGTATTTCACTTTGATCATGATAAATTCAACTTTCTAGGTCTCTAGTCATAAAAAATAGGATAATTGCATTACAAATTATAGGAAAAATGGGGAGAATTCAATTAACATGAGCTAAAATTCTAGAGGGTATAATTTAGCCTTTAGGGCCTTTTTTGGGAAATGATACTTTTGGTTTTGAAGTAACCTTTTGAATCCTAGTTCGTGGAAAAGTTTCAAAGGAAATAACCATCATAACTATTTGATAAAAAATGCAAAAAAAAAAACGTGAGTTATAACCTTCGAAAATGGTCAATTTCTTCCCAAATTTGATTTTTCTTGATCATCCAATTTTTCACTTGGACCAAAGTGTATTTCACTTAGATCATTTATCTACTTTCAAGGTCACCAGTGCATTACAAATTGTAAGAAAGAATGAGATAATTTGACTAACACGAGCAAAACTTCTAGAAGGTATAATTTGGTCTTCAAGGCTCCGTTTTGGGAAATAAGCCTTGGGTTTTGAATTTTGATGTAACTATTTGAAATCCAGTTCATGGAAAATTTTAAAAGGAAATGTCCATCATAACTATTTTAGAGAAAATGCACAAAAAATGAGCTATAACCTTCGAAAATGGCCTTTTTCTTCCAAAATTTGATTTTTCTTGATCATTCAATTTTTCACTTAGACCAAAGTGTATTTCACTTAGATCATTTTAAATTTCACTTTCGAGGTCACTAATTATAAAAAAGAAGAAGGATTAAAGTGCATTATAAATTGTAGGAAAGAGTAAGAGAATTCGACTAACATGAGCAAAACTTCTGGAGCGTATAATTTGGTCTTCAAGACTTCGTTTTGAGAATTGATCCATTAGGTTTTAAATTTTGATGTAACTCTTTGAAACCTATTTTTTGAAAATATTTCAAAGGAAATGACAATCATAACTATTTTAGTGAAAATGCACAAAAAATATGAGCTATAACCTTCGAAAATGGCCAGGGTCTTCCAAAATTTGATTTTTCTTGATCATCCCATTTTTCACGTGGCCAAAGCATATTTAATTAGATTATATCAAATTATACTTTTGAGGTCTCTAAAAAAATAGGATAAAAGTGCATTACAAATGGTAGGGAAGAGAGATAGAATTCGACTAACACGAGCAAAACTTCTTGAGGGTATAATTTGGCCTTCATGGCTCCATCTTTGGAAATGACACTTTCGTTTGGATGTAAATTTTTCAAACCTAGTTCATGAAAATTTTTCAAAGGAAATGACCAGCCTAACTATATAGTGAAAGTGGAAAAAAAACGTGAGCACCTTCGAAAATGGCTAGGTTCATCCAATTTAGGAAATGATCCATTTGGTTTAGATATAATTTTTCAAACCTATTTGGTGGCATATTTTCAAAGGAAATGACTGTCATACCTATTTTAGTGAAAATGCACAAAAAAAGGTGAAAAACTTCGAAATAGGTAGTTTTTTTCCAAAATTCGATTTTTCTTGACCATCCCATTTTTCACTTGGGCCAAAGTGTATTTCACTTAGATCATGTCAAATTATACTTTTGAGGTCTCAAATCATAAAATAATAGGATAAAAGTGCAATATAAATTGTAGGAAAGAGTGAGAGAATTCAATTAACACAAGCAAAACTTCCCGAGGGTATAATTTGGCCTACAAGGCTTTGTTTTGGGAAATAATCCTTTTGGTTTTGATACAACTTTTTGAAACCTAGTTCATGGAAAATTTTCAAAGGAAAATGACCATCACAATTATTTTAGCAAAAATACTAAAAAAAACTTAAGTTATATAACCTTCGTAAATGGGCAGTTTCTTCCATAATACTATTTTTCTTGACCATCCCATTTTTCACTTGGACGAAGTGTATTTCATAGAGGTCTTGTTAAATTCCATTTTCAAGGTCACCAGCCATAAAAAAAAGAGGATAAAAGTGCATTACAAATTGTAAGAAAGAGGGGAAGAATTCGATTAACATGAGCAAAATTTCTGGAGGGTACAATTTGACATTCATGGATCCGTTTTGGGAAATAATCATTTTGATTTTGATGTAACTTTTTGAAAACCTATTCCGTGGTAAATTTTCAAAGGAAATGGGAATTCATAACTATTTTAGCGAAAATGCACAAAAAAACGTGAGCTATACCTTCAAAAATAGTTAGTTTCTTCCAAAATTTGATTTTTTTTTACCATTCCATTTTTCAATTGGACCAAAGTGTATTTTATTTAGATCATGATAAATTCCACTTTCTAGGTCACTACTGATAACAAAAGTATGATAAAATAGCATTACAAATTATAGGGAAAATGATAGAATTTGATTAACTCGAGCAAAAATTCTAGAGGATATAATTTGGCCTACAAGACTCCGTTTTTGGGAAATAATCATTTTAGTTTTGATGTAACTTTTTGAAACTTAGTTCATGGAAATTTTTTAAAGAAAATAACTATCATAACCTTCATAAATGGGCAGTTTCTTCCAAAATATTATTTTTCTTGACCATCCCATTTTTCTCTTGGGCCAAAGTTTATTTCACTTAAATCTTGTTAAATTCCACATTTGAGGTCACCAAGACACCAACCATAAAAAAAAAATAGGATAAAAGTGCATTACAAATTGTAAGAAAGGGGGAAAAATTCGATTAACATGAGCAAAAATTTTTGGAGGTTATAATTTGACATTCATGGCTTCGTTTTGGGAAATAATCCATTTGATTTTGATGTAATTGTGTGAAACCTAGTTCATGGAAAATTTTCAAAGAAACGAAATACATAACTATTTTAGCAAAAATGCACAAAAACGTGAGCTGTAACCTTAAAAAATAGTCAGTTTCTTCCAAAATTTGATTTTTCTTAACCATCCCACTTTTCACTTGGACCAAAGTGTATTTCACTTAAATCATGATAAATTCCAATTTCTAGGTCACCATCCATAAAAAAGTATGATAAAATTGCATTACAAATTATAGGGAAAAGGAATAGAATTCGATTAACACGAGCAAAAATTCTATAGGGGTATAATTTGGCCTTTAAGGTTTCGTTTTGGGATATGATGCTTTTGGTTTTGATGTAACATTTTGAAACCTAATTCGTGGTAAATTTTCAAAGGAAATTACCTTCATAACTATTTCAGCGAACATGCACAAAAAAGTGAGCTATAAACCTTTGAAAATGGTCAATTTCTTCCAAAATTTGATTTTTCTTGACCATCCCATTTTTTACTTGGACCAAAGTGTATTTTCACTTAGATCATATAAAATTCCACTTTCAATGTCACAATCCATCAAAAAATAAGTCAAAAAGTGCAATTCAAATTGTAGGAAGATGGAGATAATTCGATTAACACAAGTAAAACTTTTGGAGGGCATAATTTGGCTGTCACGACTCCATTTCGGGAACGATCCATTTGGTTTTGATGTAATTTTTGAAACCTAGTTCATGGTAAAGTTTCAAAAGAAATGAGACCATCATAATTTTTTTTTAGCGAAAATGCACAAAAATGTGACATAACCTTCGTAAATGGGTAGTTTCTTCCAAAATTTGATTTTCTTAACTATCCCATTTTTCACTTGGACCAAAGCATATTTCACTTAGATCATGATAAATTCCACCTTTCTAGGTCACCACCCATAAAAAATTGTGATAAAATTGCATTACAAATTATAGGGGAAAACGATAGAATTTGATTAACACGAGCAAATATTCTGGAGGGTATAATTTGGCCTTTAAGGCTTCATTTTGTGATATAATGCTTTTGGTTTTGATGTGACCTTTTGAAACATAGTTTGTGGTAAATTTTCAAAGAAAATTACCTTCATAACTATTTTAGAGAAAATGCACAAAAAAAAAAAATGAGCTATATAACCTTTGAAAATGGTCAGTTTCTTCCAAAATTTGATTTTTCTTAACTATCTCATTTTTCACTTGGACCAAAACATATTTTCACTTAGATCATGTAAAATTCCACTTTTAGTGTCACAATCCATAAAAAAAAAAGGAATTGCAATTCAAATTGTAGGAAAGATTGAGAGAATTCGATTAACACAAACAAAACTTCTGGAGGACATAATTTGACTATCACGACTCCATTTTGGGAAATGATTCGTTTGGTTTTTGAAACCTAGTTCATGGTAAAGTTGCAAAAGAAATGACCATCATTACTTTTTTAGCAAAAATGCACAAAAAACGTGACCTTTGTAAATGGGTAGATTCTTACAAAATTTGATTTTTCTTGACTATCCCATTTTTCGCTTGGGCTGAAGTGTATTTCACTTAGATCTTGTTAAATTCTACTTTCAAGCTCACCAGCCATAAAAAATAGGATTAAAGTGCATTACAGATTGTCAGAAAGAGGGAGAATTCGATTAACACGAGCAAAACATCTAGAGGGTATAAATTGACCATCAGAGCTCTGTTTTGGGAAATGTTCACTTTGGTTTTGATGTAATATTTTGAAACCTAGTTTTTGGAAAATTTTCAAGTGAAATGACATTCATAACTATTTTAAGGAAAATGCAAAAAAAAGGTGAGCTATATAACCTTCGAAAATGGCTAGTTTCATAAAAAAATTGATTTTTATTTATTTTCCTATTTTTCACAAGGACCAAAGCGTATTTTACTTAGATTATGATAAATTCCACTTTCGAGGCCACCAACCATCTAAAAATAGGATAAACGTGCATTACAAATTGTAGGAAAGTTAAAAGAATTCGATTAACACGAGCAAAACTTCTAGAGGAAATAATTTGGTTTTTAGAGCTTCGTTTTGGGAAATGATCCCTTGGGTTTGGATGTAACTTTTTCAAAACTAGTTCATGGCAAATTTTCAAAGTAAATTACCATCATAACTATTTTAGTGAAAATGCACAAAAAAACGTGAGCAATAATAACTTTCGAAGATGGTTAGTTTCTTCCAAAATTTGATTTTTCTTGACCATCCATTTTTCACTTGGACCAAATGGCATTTCACTTAGATCATGTCAAATTCTAATTTTGAGGTCATCTATCATAAAAAAATGGATAAAAGTGCAATACAAATTCTAGGAAAGATGGAGAGAATTCAATTAACACAAGCAAAGTTTATGGAGAGTATAATTTGGCCTTCAAGCCTCCGTTTTGGGAAATGATCCATTGGTTTTGATGCAACTTTTTGAAACCTATTTTATGATAAATTTTCAATGGAAATGACCATCATAACTATTTTATCCAAATTACACAAAAAATGAGTTATAACCTTTGTAAAAGGGCAGTTTCTTCCAAAATTTGATTTTTTTTACCATCTCATTTTTTTACTTGGGCCGAAGTGTATTTCAGTTAGATCTTGTAAAATTACACTTTTGAGGTCACCAGCTATAAAAAAAATAGGATAAAGTGTATTACTAATTATAGAAAAGAGAGAGAGAATTCAATTAACACGAGCAAAACTTCTAGAGGGTATAATTTGACATTCAAGGCTATGTTTTGGGAAATGATCACTTTGATTTTGATGTAACTTTTTGAAATCTAATTTATAAATTTTTTTCAAAGGAAATGAAATTCATAACTATTTTAGCGAAAATGCACAAAAATATGAGCTTGTAACCTTCGAAAATGTTCAATTTCTTCCAAAATTTGATTTTTCTTGATCACACAATTTTTCACCTAGATCGAAGCGTATTTAACTTAGATCATATTAAATTCCACTTTCCAGGTCACAAGTAATAAAAGGATAAAATTGCATTACAAGTTATAGGAAAAAAAGAGAATTTGATTAACACGAGTTAAAATTTTGGAGGGTATAATTTGGAAATTAAGACTTTGTTTTGGGAAATTCTATTTCTGGTTTTGATGTAACCTTTTGAAATCTAGTTCTTGGTAAATTTTCAAAAGAATTGACAATCATATTTTAGTGAAAATGCATAAAAAATGTTAGTGATAACATTCGAAAATGGTTAGTTTCCTCCAAAATTGGAATTTTTTTGACAATCCCATTTTTCATTTGGAACAAAGTATATTTCACTTAGATCATGTCAAATTCCAATTTTGAGGTCACCATCCATAAAAAATATAACAAAAGTGCAATACAAATTGTAGGAAAGAGAGAGAATTCGATTAACACAAGCAAAACATTTGGAGGGTATAATTTGGCCTTCGAGGCTCTGTTTTGGGAAATGATCCATTTGGTTTTGATGTAACTTTTTGAAACCTAGTTCATGTCAAATTTTCAAAGGAAATGATCTTTATAACTATTTTAGCGAAAATTCTAAAAAAACGTGAGCATAACCTTCGTAAATGGGCAGTTTCTTCCAAAATTTGATTTTTCTTTACTATCCCATTTTTCACTTGTGCCAAAGCGTATTTTACTTAGATCACATTATATTCCACCTTCGAGGTCACATGCCATCAAAAAATAGGATAAAAGTGCATTACAAATTGTTGGAAAAAGTGAGAGAATTCGACTAACACGAGCAAAACTTTTGGAGCGTATAATTTTTCCTTCAATGCTCCATTTTGGGAAATGATCCATTGGGTTTTGAAATTTGATGTAACTCTTTGAAACCTAGTTCGTGGAAAATTTTCAAAGGAAATGATCATCATAACTATTTTAGAAAAAAATGCACAAAAAATGTGAGCTATAAACTTCTAAAATGGTATGTTTCTTCCAAAATTTGATTTTTCTTGTTCATCTCATTTTTCACTTAGATCATATCAAATTCCAATTTCGAGGTCACTAGCCATAAAAATATTAGGACAAAAGTGCAATAAAAATATTAGGAAAGAGGGAGAGAATTAGATTAACACAAGCAAAAGATATGAAGGATATAATTTGGCTTTCAAGGCTCCGTTTTGGAAAACGATTCGTTTGGTTTTCATGTAACTTTTTGAAACCTAGTTCATGGTAAATTTTCAAATGAAATGAAATGAATAACTATTTTAGCAAAAATGTACAAAAAACGTGAGCTTATAACCTTCGTAATTGGATAGTTTCTTCCAAAATTTGATTTTTCTTGACCATCATATTTTTCACTCGGGCAAAAATGTGCTTCATTTAGATCTTGTTAAATTCAACTTTCGAGATCACCAGCCATAAAAGAATAGGATTAAAGTGCATTACAAATTTTAGGAAAGAAGGGGAGAATTCGATTAACACGTGCAAAACATCTAGAGGGTATAATTTGACCTTCAAGGCTCCGTTTTGGGTAATGATCACTTTGGTTTTGATGTAACTTTTTGAAACCTAGTTCATGGAAAATTTTCAAAGGAAATGACATTGATAACTATTTTAGATAAAATGCACAAAAAAACGTGAGCTACATTCTAAAACGGCCAATTTCTTCCAAAATTTGATTTTTCTCAATCATCCAATTTTTCACCTGGCCCAATGCGTATTTCACTGAGATCATGTTAATTTTTAATTTCAAGATCATCAGGCTTAAAAAAATTGGATAAAATTGTATTACAAATTTTAGTAAAGAGTGAGAGAATTCGGCAAACACAAGCAAAACTTCTTGAGGGTGTAATTTTGTCTTTAAGGCTCCATTATAGGAAATGATCCTTTAGGTTTTGAATTTTGATGTACCTTTTTGAAACCTATTTCATGGAAAAATTTCAAAGGAAATGATCATCATAACTATTTTAACGAAAATGCACAAAAAAACGTGAGCTATATAACCTTCTAAAGTGGTCAATTTTTTCCAAAATTTGATTTTACATCCCATTTTGCACTTGGACCAAAGCATATTTCACTTAGATCACATCAAATTCCACTTTCAACATCACTAGCCATCAAAAAATAGGACAATAGTGCAATACAAATTGTAGAAAAGAGGGAGAGAGTTCGATTAACACAAGCAGAATTTTTGGAGTGTATAATTTGGCCTTCAAGGCTCCGTTTTGGGAAATGATCCCTTTAGTTTTGATGTAACTTTTTCAAAATTTGTTCTTGGCCAAATTTCAAAGAAAATGAAAACCGTAACTATTTTATTGAAATTGCACGGAAAACGTGAGCGATAACGTTTGAAAATGGGCAGTTTCTTCAAAAATTTGACTTTTTTTTACCATCCCATATTTCACTTGAACCCAAGCATATTTCATTGAGATCATGTCAAATTCTACTTTTGAATTCACTGACCATCAAAAACTAAGATAAAAGTGCATTACAAATTGTAGGAAACAGGGAAAAAATTCGACTAAAACGAGCAAAACTTCTTGAGGGCATAATTTGGCCTTCAGGGTTCCATTTTTAGAAATGATCCCTTTGGTTTGGATGTAACTTTTCAAACCTAGTTCATGGTAAATTTTCAAAAGAAATGACCATTGTAACTATTTTAGAGAAAATGCACAAAAAACATGAGCTATAACCTTTGAAAATGGCCAGTTTCATTAAAATTTGATTTTCTTAAACATCCCATTTTTAACTTGGACCAAAGCATATTTAACTTTAATCATGTCAAATTCTACTTTCACGGTCACCAACCATAAAAAAAAAGGATAAAAGTGCATAATAATTTGAAAAGAGTGAGAGAATTCGACTAACATGAGCAAAACTTATGGAGCCTATAATTTGGCCTTCGAAGCTTTGTTTTGGGAAATGATTCCTCTGTTTGGATGTAACTTTTTCAAACCTAATTCATGGTAAATTTTCAAAGCAAATGGCTATCGTAACTATTTTAGTGAAAATTCCAAAAAAAAAATGTGAGCTATATAACCTTCGAAAATGGCTAGTTCATCCAAAATTTGATTTTCCTTGATCATCCCATTTTTCACTTGGACTTAAGTATATTTTATTTAGATCATCTTAAATTCTATTTTCGAGGCCACCAGCTATCAAAAAATAGGATGAAAGTGCATTACAAATTGTAAGAAAGAGGGAGAGAATTTGATCAACATGAGCAACAATTCTAGAGTAAATAATTTTGGCTTTAAAGATTTATTTTAGGAAATGATCCATTTGATTTTGATGTTACTTTTTGAAACCTAGTTCATGGCAAAACCTTCGTAAATGGGTCATTACTTCCAAAATTTGATTTCTTTAGCATCCCATTTTTCATTGGGCCGAAACTTATTTCACTTAGGTCTTGTTAAATTCCACTTTCGAGTTCACCAACCATCAAAAAGTAGGATAAAAGTGCATTACAAATTGTAAGACAAAGGGAGATAGTTTGATTAACACAAGCAAAACTTCTTGAAAGTATAATTTAACCTTCAGGGCTCCGCTTTGGGAAATGATTATTTGGTTTTGTTGTAACCTTTTGGAACCTAATTCGTGGTAAATTTTTAAAGGAAATGACATTCATAATTATTTTAGCGAAAATACACAAAAAAACGTGAGCTATAACGTTCAAAAAGAGCTAGTTTCTTCCAAAATTTGTTTTTTCTTGATCATCCAATTTTTCACTTGGACCAAAGTGTTTTTTCGCTTAGATCATGTTAAATTTCACTCAAGTCACCAACCATAAAAAATAGGATAAAAGTGTATTACAAATTGTAGAAAAGAGTGATAGAATTTGACTAACATGAGCATTAGGTTTTGAATTTTGATGTAACTCTTTAAAACCTAGCTCGTGGAAAATTTTCAAAAGAAATTACCATCATAAATATTTAGGCAAACATGTACAAAAAACGTGAGTTATACCCTTAAAAAATGGTCAGTTTATTCCAAAATTTGATTTTTCTAGACCATTCCTTTTTTCCCTTGGACCAAAATGTATTTCACTTTGATCAAGTTAAATTCCACTTCTGAGGTCATCATCCATAAAAAAATAGGATAAAAGTTCATTAACAATTGTAGGAAAGAGAGAGAGAGAGAATTCAACTAACACGAGCAAAACTTTTGGAGGCTATAATTTAGCCTTCAAGGCTCCGTTTTGGGAAATGATCCCTTTTGTTTGGATGTAACTTTATCAAACTTAGTTCGTGGAAATTTTCAAAAGAAATTACTATCGTAACTATTTTAGCTAAAATGCACAAGAAGCGTGAGCTATAACGTTAAAAAATTGCCAGTTTCTTCCAAATTTTGATTTTTCTTGAACATCCCATTTTTAACTTGGAAAAAAGCATATTACACTTTGATCATGTCAAATTCTACTTTTTAGGTCACCAGCCATCAAAAAATAGGATAAGAGTACATGACAAATTGTAGGAAAAGGGGAGAGAATTCAACTAACACGAGCAAAACTTCTATAGCGTATAATTTGACCTTCAGGGCTCCGTTTTGGGAAATGATACCTTTGGTTTGGATATAACTTTTTCAAACCTGGTTCATGGAAAATTACCAACGTAAATGGCCATCTTAGCTATTTTAGCGAAAATGCATAAAAAAATTAGCTATATAATTTTTGGAAATGGTCAATTCATCCAAAATTTGATTTTTTTTATGATCCCATTTTTCACTTGGACCAAAGCGTATTTCACTTAAATCATACTAAATTCAACTTTCAAGGCCACCAACTATCAAAAATAGGATAAAAGTGGATACAATTTGTAAGAAAGAGGGAGAGAATTCGATTAACGCGAGCAAAACTTCTAAAGGAAATAATTTGGCCTTCATGGCTCCGTTTTGGGAAATGATCCTTTTGGCTTGGATATAACTTTTTGAAATCTAGTTCATGGAAAATTTTCAAATGAAATGACCATCGTAACTATTTTAGCAAAAATGCACCAAAAAAAAAAGAGCTATAACGTTCAAAAATGGCAAGCTTCTTCCAAATTTTGATTTTTCTTGGCCATCCCTTTTTTCACTTGGACCAGAGTGTATTTCACTTTGATCATGTCAAATTCTAATTTTGAGGTCAACAACTATGAGAAAATAGGATAAAAATGCATTACAAATTGTAGAAAAGAGCGAGAATTCGATTGATACAAGAAAAACTTCTAAAGGGTATAATTTGACCTTGAGAACTCTGTTTTGGGAAACGGTCCATTCTAAAGGGTATAATTTGACCTTGAGAACTCTGTTTTGGGAAACGGTCCATTTGGTTTTGATGTAACTTTTTGAAACGGTAAATTTTTAAAGAAAATGGCCATCACAACTATTTTAGTGAAAATACACAAAAAAAAATGTGAGCTAACCTTCGAAAATGGACAGTTTCATCCAAAATTTGATTTTTCTTGATCATCCCATATTTCACTTGGACCAAAGTGTATTTCACTTAATCATGTTAAATTCCACTTTCGATGTCACTTGCCATAAAAAAAGATAAAAGTGCATTACAAATTATAGGAAAGAGGGAGAGATTCGATTAACACAAGCAAAACTTCTAGAAGGTATTATTTGACCTTCAGGGTTCCATTTTAGGAAATGATTCCTTACAGTTTTGATGTAATTTTTGAACCTAGTTCGTGAAAAATTTTCAAAGAAAATAACAATCATAATTATTTTAACGAAGATGCTTAAAAAACATGAGCTATATAACATTTGAAAATGGCTAGTTTCTTCAGAAATTTGATTTTTCTTGACCATCCCATTTTTCACTTGGATCAAAGCGTATTTCATTAAGATCTTATTAAATTCCACTTTTGAGGTCACTAGCCATAAAAAAATAGGATAAAAGTGCATTACAAATTGTTAGAAAGCTAAAGAAAATTCCATTAACATGAGCAAAACTTCTGCAGGGTATAATTTAGCCTGCAGGACTCCCTTCGGGAAATGATTATTTTGGTTTTGATATAAATTTTTAAAACAGAGTTCGTGGAAAATTTTTAAATGAAATGACCATCATAACTATTTTAGGAAAAATGCTTAGAAAATGTGTGCTATAACTTCGAAATTGGTCAGTTTCTTCTAAAATTTGATTTTTCTTGACCATCCCATTTTTCACTTAGACCAAAGTGTATTTAGTTAGATAATGTTAAATTCCACTTTTGAGGTCACCAGCCATTAAAAAAGGGGATAAAAGTGCATTACGAATTGTAGGAAAGATGAAGAAAATTCAATTAAAACAAGCAGAACTTCTAACGGTATAATTTGTCTTCAGGGCTTCATTTTGGGAAATGATCCTTTTGGTTTTGATGAAAAGTTTTGAAACCTTGTTCATGGAAAATTTTCAATGGAAATGAGCATCATAACTATTTTAGTGAAAACACACAAAACATGTGAACTATATAATCTTCGAAAATTGATAGTTTCTTCCAAAATTTGATTTTTCTTGACCAACCTATTTTTCACTTAGAGCAAAGTGTTTTTCACTCAGATCATGATAAATTCTACTTTCTAGGTCACCAGCTATAAAAAGGATAAAATTATATTACAAATTATAAGAAATAAGAAGAGAAATCGATTAACACGAGCAAAACTTCTAGAGGGTATAATTTGACCTTGAGGGCTCCATTTTTGGAAAATGATCATTTTGGTTTTGATGTAACTTTATGAAACTTATTTCGTAATAAATTTTCAAAGAAAATGACCATTGTGACTATTTTAGTGAAAATGTACAAAAAACGTGAGCTATAACTTTCGAAAATAGCGAGTTTATTGCAAAATTTAATTTTTATTGACATTCCCATTTTTCACTTGGACCAAAGTGTATATCACTTAGATCATGTCAATTCTAATTTTCATATCACTAGCCATAAAGAAATAGGATAAAAATCCTACACAAATTATAAGAAAGAATGAGAGAATTCGACCAATATGAGCAAAACTTATTGAGGGTATAATTTGACCTTTAGAACTCCATTTAGGGAAATAGTCCTTTTGGTTTGGATGTAAATTTTTCAAACCTAGTTCGTGGCAAATTTTCAAAAGAAATGACCATCGTAACTATTTTAGCGAAAATGCACAAAAAAACGTGAGTTACCTTCGAAAATAGTCAATTTCATCCAAAATTTTATTTTTCTCATCCTAGTTTTCACATGGAGCAAAACATATTTCACTTAGAGTATGATAAATTTCACTTTCGAGGCCACCAACCATAAAAAAGGATAAAAGTGTATTACAAATTGTATGAAAGAGAGAGAGAGAATTCGATTAACATGAGAAAAACTTATGGAGCCTATAATTTGACCTCCAAGGCTCCGTTTTGGGAAATGATCCCTTTGGTTTGGATGTAATTTTTTCAAACCTTGTTTATGGCAAATTTTCAAAGAAAATGACTATCATAACTATTTTAGTGAAAATGCACCAAAAAAACGTGAGCTATGTAACCTTCGAAAATGCTCAGTTCATCCAAAATTTGATTTTTCTTGATCATCTCAGTTTTCACTTGGAAAATGCGCATTTCACTCAAGTCATGTTAAATTCCACTTTAAAGGCCATTAGTTATCAAAAAATAGGATAAAAATGCATTACAAATTTTAGAAAAAATTGAGAGAATTCGATTAACACAAGCGAAACTTCTAGAGGAAATTATTTGTCCTTCAGGCCTCCATTTTGGGAAATGATCCATTTAGTTTTGATATTACTTTTTGAAACCCAGTTCATAACAAATTTTCAAAGGAAATGACCATTATAAATATTTTAGCGAAAAAGCACAAAAAAAACGTGAGCTATATAACCTTTGTAAATGGGCAGTTTCTTCCAAAATTTGATTTTTCTTGACTATCCCATTTTTCACTTGGAACAAAGTGTATTTCACTTAGATCTTGTTAAATTCCATTTTTGAGGTCACTAACCAAAAATAGGATAAAAATGCATTACAGATTGTAGAAAAGAGGGGAGAGTTCAATTAACACTAGCCGAACTTCTAAAATGTAGAATTTTACCTTTAGGTCTCCGTTTTGGGAAATGATCACTTTGATTTCATGTGAATTTTTAAAACCTAGTTCGTGGCAAAATTTTTAAAGAAATGACATTCATAACTATTTTAGCAAAAATGCACAAAAATATGAGCTATGACTTTCGAAAATAGCCAGTTTCTTCCAAAATTAGATTTTTCTTGATCATCCAATTTTTTACTTGGACCAAAGCATATTTCACTTGGATCATGTTTAATTTCACTTATATCACCAGCCATCAAAAAATTGGATTAAAGTGCATTACAAATTGTAGGAACTAGTGAGAGAATTCGACTAACATGAGCAAAACTTCAAGAGGGTATAATTTGATCTTTAACGCTCCATTTTGGTAAATGATTCATTGGGTATTGAGTTTTGATGTAACTCTTTGAAACCTAGTTCATGGCAACTTTTCAAAAAAAAAATGACCATCATAACTACTTTAGCGAAAATGCACAAAAAAGTGAGTTATACCCTTAAAAATGATCAGTTTCTTCCAAATTTGATTTTTCTTGACCATCATATTTTTTGCTTCGACCAAACTGTATTTCACTTTGATCAAGTTAAATTCCACTTTCAAGGTCATCAATCATAAAAAATAGGATAAAATTTCATTGACAATTGTAGGAAATAGGGAGATAATTCGACTAATACTAGCAAAATTTCTAAACGGTATAATTTGGCCTTCAAGACTCCGTTTTGGGAACTGATCCCTTTCATTTGGATGTAACTTTATCAAACCTAGTTCTGGCAAATTTTCAAAAGAAATTACTATAGTAACTATTTTAGCTAAAATGCACACAAAAAATGTGAGCTATAACATTAAAAAATGGTCAGTTTCTTCCAAAATTTGATTTTTCTTGACCATCCTATTTTTAACTTGGACTAAAGCATATTTCACTTTCATCATGTCAAATTCTACTTTCGAGGTCACCAGCAATCAAAAAATAAGATAAAAGTGCATTACAAATTATAAGAAAAAAAATGAGAGAATTCGACTAACACGAACAAAACTTCTAGAGGCTATAATTTGGCCTTCAAGGCTCTGTTTTGGTAAATGATCCCTTAAGTATTGAATTTTTATGTAACTCTTTGAATCCTAGTTCATGGAAAAATTTCAAAGGAAATGAACCAACATAACTATTTTAGCAAAAATGCACAAAAAACGTGAGCTATATACCCTTAAAAAATGGTCGGTTTCTTCCAAAATTTGATTTTTCTTAACCATCCCATTTTTCAATTGGACCAAAATGTATTTCACTTTGATAAATTTAAATTCCACTTTCAAGGTCAATTATCATCAGAAAATGGGATAAAAGTTAATTGACAATTGTAGGAAAATGGAGAGAATTCGACTAACACAAGTAAAACTTTTGGAGGGTATAATTTTGCCTTCAGGGCTCCATTTTGGGAAATGATCACTTTAGTTTGGATGTAACTTTATCAAACCTAGCTTGTGGCAAATTTTCAAAGGTAATGACCATCGTAACTATTTTAGCTAAAATGCACAAAAAAGTGAGCTATAACGTTAAAAAATGGTCAGTTTCTTCCAAAATTTGAATTTTCTTAACCATCCCATTTTTAACTTAAACCAAAGTGTATTTCACTTTGATTATGTCAAATTATACTTTTGAGGTCACCAACCATAAAAAATAGGATTAAAGTACATTATAAATTGTAAAAAAAAAAGTAGAGAATTTTACTAACACGAGCAAAACTTGCGTATAATTTGGGTTTCACGACTTCGTTTTGGGAAATGATCATTTAGTTTGGATGTAATTTTATCAAACCTAGCTCGTTGATTTTTTTTAAAAGAAATAACCATTGTAACTATTTTAGCTAAAATGCACAAAAAAAAACGGGTGCTATAATGTTTGAAAATGGCTAGTTTCTTCAAATTTTTGATTTTTCTTGACCATCCCAGTTTTAACTTGGATCAAAGCATATTTCACTTTGATAATGTCAAATTCTACTTTCGAGATCACTAGCAACAAAAAATATGATAAAAGTGCATTACAAATTGTAAGAAAGAGTGAAAGAATTCGACTAACACAAGTAAAACTTCTAGAGCGTATAATTTGACCTTCAGGGCTCCATTTTGGGTAATGATCACTTTGGTTTTGATGTAACTCTTTGAAACCTAGTATGTTGCAAGATTTCAAAGGAAATTACCATCATAACTATTTTAGTTAAAATGCACAAAAAAAAACGTTAGTTATATATTCAAAAAATTGCTAGTTTATTCAAAATTTTGATTTTTCTTGAACATCCAATTTTTCACTTGGACCAAAACGTATTTAACTTTGATCAAGTTAAATTCCACTTTTGAGGTCTTCAGCCATAAAAAAAATAGGATAAAATTTTATTGACAAATGTAAGAAAGAGGGAGAGAATTCGACTAACACGAGCAAAAGTTGAGGAAAACTTTTTAATGGTATAATTTTCCCTTTAGGACTCCATTTGGGGAAAATCCCTTTGGTTTGAATGTAACTTTATCAAACCTAGTTCATGGAAAATTTTCAAAGGAAATGACCATCGTAACTATTTTCACTAAAATACAAAAAAAAAAATGGGCTATAACGTTCGAAAATGGCCAGTTTCTTCCAAAATTTTATTTTTCTTGACCACCCCTTATTTAACTTGGACAAAAGCGTATTTCACTTTGATCATGTCAAATTCTAATTTTGAGGTCACTAACCATCAAAAAATAGGATAAAAGTACATTACAAATTGTAGGAAAGTGGAGAGAATTTGACTAACACGAGCAGAACTTCTAGAGCGTATAATTTGGCCTTCAGAGCTCCGTTTTGGGAAATGATCCCTTTGGTTTATATACAACTTTTTTAAACCTAGTTCGTGACAAATTTTTAAAAGAAATGACTATCGTAACTATTTTAGCAAAAATGCACAAAAAAATGGCCAGTTCATCCAAAATTTAATTTTTCTTGATCATCCAATTTTTCACTTAAACCAAAGAGTATTTCACTTAGATCATGTTAAATTCTACTTTTGAGGCCACCAACTATCAAAAAATAGGATAGAAGTGCATTACAAATTGTAGGAAAGCGGGAGAAATTCGATTAACACGAGCAAAACTTCTAGAGGAAATAAGTTTCCCTTCATAGCTCCGTTTTTGGGAAAGGACCCATTTGGTTTGGATATAATTTTTTTCAAAACTAGTTTGCGGTAAATTTTCAAAGGAAATGAACTATTTTAGCGAAAATGCACAAAAATGTGATAACGTTCGAAAATGGCCAGTTTCTTGAAAATTTTGATTTTTCTAGTCCATCCCATTTTTCACTTGGACCAAAGCGTATTTTAATTTTATCAAGTCAAATTCTAATTTCAAGGTCACCAACTATGAAAAAATAAGATAAAAATGCATTACAAATTATAGGAAAGAGGGAGAGAATTCGATTGATATGATAAAAACTTCTGAAGAGTATAATTTGACCTTCCGACCTCCGTTTTGGGAAATGATCCACTTGGTTTTGATGTAACTTTTTGAAATCTAGTTTGTGGCAAATTTTCAAAGGAAATGACCATCATGACTATTTTAGCGAAAATGTACAAAAACACGACCTTCGAAAATGGTTAATTTCATCCAAAATTTAATTTTTCTGAATCATCCCATATTTCACTTGGACTAAAGCGTATTTCACTTAGATCAAGTTAAATTTCACTTTTGAGGTCACCAACCATAAAAAAAAAAAAAGGATAACAATGCATTTCAAATTATACGAAAGAGAGAGAATTCGATTAACACAAGAACAACTTCTAGAGGGTATAACTTGACCTTCAAGGCTCTGTTTTGGGAATTGATCCTTCGGTTTTGATGTTGTTTTTCAAAACCTAGTTCGTGAATTTTTTTTAAAGGAAATAACCATCATAACTATTTTAGCGAAAATGCTTAAAAACATGAGTTATATAACATTCCAAAATGGTTAGTTTCTTCATAAATTTGATTTTTCTTGACCATCCTATTTTTCACTTGGATTAAAGTATCTTTCATTTAGATTATGTTAAATTCTACTTTCGAAGTCACCAGCCATAAAAAATAGAATAAAATTGTTTTACAAATTGTAGGAAAGAGGGATTGAATTTGATTAACACGAGCAAAACATCTAGAGGGTATAATTAGGCCTTTAGGGCTTCGTTTTGAGAAATGATCCTTTTGGTTTTGATGTAACATTTTGAAACCTATTTCGTAAAAATTTTCAAAGGAAATGACCATCATAACTATTCTAGTGAAAATACACAAAAAAAGAGGGAGCTATAACCTTCGAAAATGGTTACTTTCTTCCAAAATTTGATTTTTCTTGACCATTCTATTTTTCACTTAGACCAAAGTGTATTTCATTTAGATCATGTCAAATTCCACTTTCGAGGTCACCATCCATAAAAAATAGGACAAAAGTTCAATACAAATTTTAGGAAAGAGGGAGATAATTCGATTAACATAAGCAAAATTTTGGAGGATACAATTTGACCTTCAAGACTATGTTTTGGAAAATGATCTGTTTGGTTTTGATGTAACTTTTTGAAACCTTATTCATGACAAATTTTCAAAGGAAATGACTATCATAACTATTTTAGCAAAAATGCACAAAAAAAAAGTGAGCCACATTTAAAAAATGGTCAGTTTCTTCCAAAATTTGATTTTTCTTGACCATCCCATTTTTCCACTTGGACAAAGCGTATTTCACTCAGATCTTGTTAAATTCTAACTTTGAGGTCACCAACCATAAAAAAATAGGATTAAAGTGCATTACAAATTATAGAAAAGAGAGAGAGAATTTGATTATCATGAGCAAAACATCTAGAGTGTATAATTTGACCTTCAGGGCTTTGTTTTTGGGAAATGATCACTTTGGTTTTGATGCAACTTTTTGAAACCTTGGTCATGGTAAATTTTCAAAGGAAATGACCATCATAACTATTTTAGCGAAAATGCACAAAAAACATGAGCTATAACTTTATAAATGGGCAATTTCTTCCAAAATTTGATTTTTCTTGACCATTCCATTTTTCACTTTGGCCGAAGCATATTTCACTTAGATCTTGTTAATCTCCACTTTCAAGGTCATAAGCCATAAATAAATAGGATTAAAGTGCACTGCAAATAGTAGGAAAGAGGGTGAGAATTCGATTAACACGAGCAAAACATCTAGAAGGTATAATTTGACTTTTAGGGCTCCATTTTGGAAAATGATCACTTTGGTTTTGATGTAACTTTTTGAAACCTAGTTCATGACAAATTTTCAAAGGAAATAATATTGATAACTATTTTAACGAAAATTGACAAAAAAGTGAGCTATAACCTTTGAAAATGGCCAATTTCTTCCTAAATTTGATTTTTCTTGATCATCCAATTTTTCAATTCGACAAAGCACAATTCACTTAGATCATATTAAATTCCACTTTCGAGGTCACCAGCCATAAAAAAAAAGAATAAAATTGCATTACAAATTGTATGAAAGAGTGAGAGAATTCGACTAATGTGAGCAAAACTTCTAGAGGGTATAATTTTGCCATAAAACTCCATTTTGGGAAATGATCCATTGGGTTTTGAATTTTGATGTTCTTTGAAATTTAGTTCATGGAAAATTTTCAAAGCAAATGACTTTTATAACTATTTTAGCGAAAATGCACAAAAAAGTGAGCTATAACCTTTGAAAATAGTCAGTTTCTTCCAAAAATTGATTTCTCTTTACCATCCCATTTTTCACTTGGACCAAAATGTATTTAACTTAGATCATGTCAAATTCCACTTTCGAGGTCATGAACCATCAAAAAATAGGACAAAAGTGCAATACAAATTGTCAGAAAAAGGGAAAGAATTCGATTAACACAAGTAAAACTTCTGGAGTGTATAATTTGGCTTTTAAGGCTTCGTTTTGGGAAACGATCCTTTTGGTTTGGATGTAACTTTTTCAAACCTAGTTCATGAAAAATTTTCAAAAAAAATGAACTTCATAACTATTTTAGTGAAAATGCACAAAAAATGTGAGCTATGTTCGAAAAGGATCACGATCCTCTCCATTTGAAAATTGAAAGAGACTCAAGTTTACAATGAGATTGAATGCCACATCATTAAATGCAGAATATTCAAATTCAAATTTGTCAATGTGGAATTCAATCTCACTATGAACTTGACCTCAATTGGAGTGGATTGTGGTCCGTTCGAAAATGAGTAGTTTCTTCAAAAATTTGATTTTTCTTGACCATCCTATTTTTCACTTGGACCAAAGCGTATTTCACTTGGATCATGTCAAATTCTACTTTCAAGGTCATTGGCCATCAAAAAATAGGATAAAAGTCATTACAAATTGTAGGAAAGAGTGAGAGAATTCGAGTAACACGAGCAAAACTTCTAAAGGGTATAATTTGGCCTCCAGGTCTTTGTTTTGGGAAATGATCCATTTGGTTTTGATATAACTTTTTGAAACCTAGTTCATGATAAATTTTTAAAGGCAATGACCATCATAACTATTTAAGCGAAAATGTACAAAAAAATAAGCTATAACCTTCGAAAATTGCCAATTTCTTCCAAAATTTGATTTTTCTTGACCATCTTTTTTTTCACTTGGATCAAATTGTATTTCACTTAGTTCATGATAAGTTTCACTTTCGAGGTCGCCAACTATCAAAAAGTAAGAAAAAAATGCATTAAAAATTTTAGAAAAGAATGAGAGAATTCGATTAACACGGTCAAAACTTCTTGAGGGTATAATTTGACCTTTAGAGCTCCATTTTGGAAAATGATTCGTTTGGTTTTGATGTAACTTTTTGAAACCTAGTTCGTGGCAAATTTTCAATAAAAATAACCATCATAACAGTTTTAACAAAAATGCATAAAAAAATGAGCTATTAGCAATAGGTATATGTCTTGTTTGGGAGTTACTTAAATGTAACTTAAACTATATAAAATTTAAATTTTTAGATATTTTTAACTCTAAAAACTTTAAATTTTATTGATTTAAGTTGTATTTAAACAAAATTTAAAACAAATACTTTCTTACAAATGTAGTATGGATATAATTAACTGAATTTAATAAAATTATCTTTAAGCACATGCAAATGATAAAGAATGGGTGGGACGCGGAATCGATCAAGGCTCAAAGCTCGCACCTCAGAATGGATAGAGGACCATAAACACAGTGATAATGCCCCCACGTCAGGTGGATTTTTAACCATCCATTAGTTGTGTTTTTCTTATGGGCCCATTTTTTTCAGACAAACTTTGATTGACAAAGTAGGCTGATGTTTTGAATTCAATTGGCCCACTTGACGTCCTTATTGTCGATCTTGAAGACCATTCTGTGTTTTCTCTATCCTTCTTTTTTGTTGGTAATTATCTCTTATCTTTTTTGGCTTGTTGAATAAGGCACACTAGCAGGATAGCATCCATGTTAATTTATATTTTTAACAATGTTATTAATTTTGTTCCGTTTCAATTGAAACATTTCAGTTTCTACACTAAATTTAAATAAAACATCTTTATATTTCATTTCACTTTTTATTTCGATTTATTTCGATCGTTTTGATATGTTTCTACCAAAACATATCAAAATATTATAATGCTATTTTTTCATTTTTTAAAATTTTAAATGAACAATTTGAGAATTTTCACTTTCTCTTCAATTGGGGATGGATGTTTAAATACTAATTATTTTATTATAATTTGAAAGGTATGTAGTTTAATAGTAGAAAAAATTCTTAATTTTGATTTATACCAAAAAAAGATATAATTGATTTTAAAGTAAAATTTTAGTATGATTAATTTATATATTTGAATGATTATTGTTTTCTTATTATTAATATTTATAATTATATATTTTTTAAATATATATATAATTTGATAGATATGTATTTGAAAATACCGTCAAATTTAAAACGATGCACCGAAACGAACTGAAACTAAAATGTTTCATTTAAATAACTAAAGTGAAATATTGTTCGACACGAAATTTACAACCTTGATTTTAACGCTTTTAAATAACTTATGAGATGAAAAAATTATATGATAAAAGGCTAAACATCCATCATATTATATCAATTATCCTCTACACTTTTAAGTGTTGATTTAATTTTCAAAGTACATACCATAATTGAAAAAAATAAATATTTATAAATAAATAAATAATCAAAAACAAACCACAACAAATACAAATATTTAATATAGTAACCATATGTTTTTTGAGCTGCTACAACGAACGGAGAAAAAAAACCGGAAGGGTAGGGGAAAATATGAGCGTAAGTTAAAAAAAAAAAAATTAATTAACTCAACGATAGACCAAATTAGATGATGGCTTTTATGAAATCATTAATCGATGGATTTAATTAGTGAATATAATTATGATCACAAACTCCTTTTGGGTCTCGCTTTGGTTAATGCTTACCATTACTAAGTTATTTTAATTTAAAGCAATGAGCAAGTTGACTTTAAAAGAAATCACTACTTACGATAAGTTGGAACAGGGTATGATGATATTAATTATTAATTAATGTAGCAAAATTATTAAAATTTAATACTAATTGTCAAGACATTACTAATATAAACCAGAAAGTTGGCAGATGCTCCACTAATTTTGGATAAAATTTAATCAATAATCTTCGCAGGTTTATACTACCTTGCATCTTAAACCACCGGTTAGAGGTGATAAACGGATCAATTGTGTGAAATTTTTTATATAATTGGTGATAAAAATTAAATAGATAATTTTAAAATATATATTTGTAAAAATCAAAATAATTTTAACATAATATAGATATATAATATTAAGCAATAATGCATAATAAAATAAAATAAAATAATTAGAATAGAGAAAACAAAAAGAGCTGGTCTGTTAGTTACGGAAAACAATTGTCCTAAAGCTATTATAGCCTCCCTACATGTAGGTACAAATAGTTAAGACCGACTCCAAGATAAAACTCAGGTGCTTGCAGCTCTGCCTTCTATAATGTGCACATCCACTGGGAAGCAGGGATGAGCCGACCAGATCAAGATTTTCCAAAAACACAAATATATAGAGAGTATAAAACAAGAAAAAGAATTTGAAAAATTGTGACTTAGGCTCTTGAAAATCTTGGTATTTATAGGTACAAATGAGCCTAAGAATTTAATTTAAAATTTAAAATAGAAATAATTACAAAATTTGTAACTCTCAATTTTTTGAGATTAATCACAAATTTGTAACTTTCAATTTATTGGCTATATTAAAATAGCCAAATAATAACTATTGAAAAGTCATTTGATAATTACAAAATGTGTAACTCTCAATTTGATTATCATATTAAAATGACCAAATAATGGCTATTAAAAAACCATGAATAATTGTGAGAAATTTAAAAATTTTTCTATCAATCCCCTGCAAGTTTTAAAATTCTGAAACTCAAAACAAACAAAACAAAACAAAATAAAATATAGAAAGTATATAAGGGCAACTATAGTACTATGCAATAGGTGTAGGAGTCTTCAGGACTTGAGCCTACACTTAGTGTTGACAGTGTTCATCTGAAAAACCGTAATGGACTGCGTCTTGAATTAGGTCCCTTAATCAGACTTCAACAAGCCACACACACAATACTTGAAGTAGGGTCAGATTCGCAGGTTAGAGCTATTAATGGTCATGCGCTCTTTTCTTGATTCTCATGAGAGTCTCTAGGGAATTGTCCAATCCCATAGTCGTGGCCTCATTACAACTCTCACTTAAGTGAGCCTCCAAGGGTACGTGTGATAAGTACCTCGCGGCAATACCCGCCTCGGTCTCATTAATGGTAAATACCAATCCTGAACATCACACTATCACCTTAAGGATGGGAAGGAGAAGCTATCATGGAGAATGCTCCTTAAAAATAGTGCTAATAATGAGTCACGCAATGCAGATTGTTTCTACCCATTGAACCCTATTCATGGGATCTCTAATCACAAATGTTGGGTTACTTTTGCTGGTGACTCCCTGTGGGCTAAGCCCATCCCTCTCGATGTATCAAGTATACTACTCATAGATAATCTTTTAGTCAAACTGTCAGCTATATTCCTTTCATATCTGACAAACTCTAGAGATATAACACTTTTACTCAACAGTCCTCTGACTGACTTATATCTCACTTGAATATTTCTTTTTATCTTCTTATTAGAATGAGATATTCGTATAAGATCTATCACAACTTTACAATCACAATGTATATGTATGGAAGGCACAAGTTTGTTCACAATAGAAATATCCATCAATATATATTTTTTTAACCACTTAGCCTCTACACAAGTTGTATCTAGATCTATTAACTCAGCCTCAATAGTACTTCCATCAAGTTTCAACTTTTCCTTGAAAACCTACTTACCACCTATAGGCTTACTCCAGGGAGGTAAGTTTGATAAAACCTAAGAATTCTCCTGTTCGAATGATTTAAATTCATTATCAATAGCTTCCTCCTAGAAAGGTTCAACTCCATAATTCTTTTCAATTCTAGCCCTCTTACCTCTTCTAGGTTCAAAATAAGTTTTATATTTATTTCTTATGGATGAACTAGAAAGTATACTCATTTAGTTAAACCTTAGAAGATTGAACTGACACCTTAAATTTAAAAAGAATGATATTTTCAAATATTTTGCATCTCTAACTTCTATTATTGTGTTATTAAATAATTTACTTATTTCAGAGTTTATCACTAAGAACCTGTTTGCACTACTGTTTTGAGCATAACCTATAGAAACATCATCTATAGTTTTGGGTCATATTTTCTTTCTCTTTGGTTCGAGTATAGCTACCTTACTTAGACACCCCCACACTTTTGGAATATCAAGTCTTGGAGGTCTATTTTTCCATATTTCAATTTTCTTACTATTTTTAGAGGTTACTTGATTTAATATATAATAAGATGTTAGTGATTTTTTATTTGATTCACTTATTTTTCTAAGGTTCTTTCTGTTTCTTTTCTCTCTGATAATTATTTTTTTCTCTTTCAGACCATATATGTTTTTCTCTTTCTTAATTTTTTTTTCTTTCCATCTACTTGATTACAAATTATTTGAAATTTATTAATTTTCCTCTTTTCTTCCTCTTTCTCCACTATAATAATGTCACTTTCTATTCCCATGCAATTTATTCACATTTCTTCTCTTCCTCAATCATGTTGTGCAAAGTATTCAAAATTCAACACCTAATTTCTTTACTAATAATGGGAATATATGTTTTATGGTCTTTAATTTTCTCCTATTTTTATAGTTATGTATTGCTTTAGATAGATACTTATGATTGATTTTCGTTTTTTTTTTAAAAATAGGTCTGTATATATATTCCTACAAAAGCTTCATATCAGTCACCAATCAAACTTTGACTGATACATTCAAGCGCAAAATCTCTTTTACTTTTAATTTATATAAGTTTTGTTCCAATTTAGTTTTTAATTAAAGTTTTTTTTTGAATCAATGCACTCTAGTAGTTTTAACAAAGATGGTGCTACCATTCGCACTATATATTTGAATGGTCATAGACTAATATATTAAACAAATAGTTTTAAGTCACTGAATATATTCTAAGCACTATATATAATATTCTTTATATATACATGTTTCCTAATAATTTATAATAATTATTAACAAACTATTTTCTTACGTTAACAAATATATCGTATTTAGAATGTAAATTTTCAACCAAATTCTATAAAAAGTTATACCAAAGAAAATATAAATAGAGAAACAAATTTGATTATATCATTCAAATGCATGCATTATATAACAAACAACATCTATCACATGTTAATAATCAATGCTTTTGATAGAGACATATAAATATTTCGAAATATATAAAACACTAGAATATATATAAAGCACATATATAAAATACTAGGTCGCTGATCAAAAGCACTACATCTTACAATTATTCATAATTTCTCAATTTGATTTTATTTTTAATTTAGTATATAATATTTTATAGTTATTAAATGTTTATAACGTTTACAACAATTCATTATAGTGATTATCATACTGGTATAATCATAGTCTTTATGTATGTTACGTTTATTAACGTAATAATATAATGTTTACAATAATGTTTACATTTGTAACGTAATAATGATTTCGTTTGATTTTTTTTATAACATTTACAGTATTAACGGAATTATAGTTAAAGTCATACTTAATATGTATATATGCTACTATAATAATTACATAAATAATTTAATAATAATTTGTTGTTAGAGACATACAAATCAATAGCAAGTAGATCAGAATCACTGAATGAGCACATGGTTTGTCAACATTCCAAGTGAATAAAAACAAACTTTTTTCTTCTCATTTTATTGTAATAATGTAACAATTTGGTGTTGTAACATTGTACTTGATTTTTTTTATTTCAAAATTGTCTTTAGCGTAAATGTCTTACATATAATGAATATATATGTTTTGTTCTTGAATTTCTTTGTTCTTTCTAAATCGAGAATTCAATTTATCTATATAATCACTCTTTTAATAACAACAATTCACACAAACAAGCATATATATTTGAATCAAGGAAAAACAAATTCTCATATATATATATATATATAACACATTCAAAATTCCTATATATAAACAAATTATATATATCATGAAAAAAATTTCATACATATACAACATAGTATATAAAACTAGATATCTAACTTATGCAAAACCTAGCTATGATTCCACACGTTAATAATATTATAACAGCTTTAGCTGTTAGAATTTTTTTATATAATCTGTGATAAAAACTAAACAAATAATTTCAAAATATATGCTTGTAGAAATCAAAATAATTTTAATACAATATAAATATATGATATTAAGGGATAATGTATAATAAAATAAAATAAATAATTAAAATAGAGAAAACGGAAGGAGTTGGCTTGTGAGTCGCGGAAAGCCACTGACCTAAAGCCGTTATAGCCTCCATACATACGTACAGGTACAAATGGTTAAGATAGACTTCAAGATAAAACTCAGGTGCTCGTAGCTTTCTCTCCTACAATGTGCATATCCACTGGGAAGCGGGGATGAACCAACCTGATCAATGTTGCCCAAAAACACAAATATATAAAGTATAAAACAAGAAAAAGAATCTGAAAAATTGTGTATCTTAGGCTCTTGAAAATCTTGGTATTTATAGGCACAAATGAGCTTAAAAAATTAATTTAAAATTTAAAATAGAAATAATTACAAAATTTATAACTCTCAATTTATTGAGATTAATCATAAATTTGTAACTCTTAATTTATTGAGACTAATCACAAATTTGTAACTTTCAATTTATTGGCTATATTAAAATAGTCAAATAATGACTATTGAAAAGTCATTCGATAGTTATAAAATCTGTAACTCTCAATTTGATTATCATATTAAAATGGTCAAATAATAACTATGAAAAAACCATGAATAATTGTGAGGAATTTAAAAACTTTTCTAACATCAGTTAGGTCGGGTTTTGCATATAATAGATCAACAGGTATGAGTTAAAAGTGTTCGTTTTTTAATAGATTTTATTTTTTATGTCCATATTCGTGTTTTAGCGGGTGGATAACAGGTCAAAATGGGTATGGACAAAAATTCTTTTATTTGGGTGAGAAAAATGCAACATGGGTCTGGTCTTACAGGTAGTAGGTCAATGGGTACAGGTTAAAAATATTCATTTCTTAAAATGCCTTCTTTTTCGTACCCATACCCGTATTTTAGTGTGTAGATAACGAGCAAAAATGGACCGGATCAAAAAATCACACCTCCACCACCAGCACCTTTCATGAACTGGAATTTTAAAATGTGCTCACAGGAAAACCATAAATTAAGAAACTAAAATTGAACAGTACACAAGTAAAGTTATATAAGGATGGGATAATGAAGTTGATTTTTCAATTCAACAACTCAGTAAAAAAGATTTGTTATTATGTGGATACGGGTTAGGTTAGATCATTGCAAATAAATAAAAAGAAATTAGAATATAATATTTAGTTTACTTTCAATTAGATTAATAGGTAAATATTTTTTTAGATTAAATTGTAATATCATTATTAAAAATGTGAACATCGATGTTAATCATGATCGATTGTACGTAATTACTACCCTTAATATTGGATATCTTTAAATTTTAACCGTTAGACACATTACTTCCGAACTATCCTAGTTGTCCCCTCTTTTCTAGTTGGTGACTCCACTTATATTGTCACGTAACAAGCATTCATCGCTGCATTGCACGCAACAATTAGTTTCCTTTTGCGTAAGTCATGGAACTAATGGAGAATTGAAAAGAGATCAAAGAAAAGCTAAAAGGTTTCATTTCAAAGCATGAAAAGCGGATAAATTAAGACTATATCATTATTATTTGAAAATGATTTATTCTTTTCGTCTCAATTTACATGTTACCATACATTATTTATCTAATTAAATAATTATTTTTTAATTTTGAAATAATGAAATATTTAAGATTTTACATATATAGTTTAATAAAATTCATAAGCATTCAATAATTATTATTTTTATAAACTTAAATCAATGACATTAAAAAAATAAAATTACTTAAAAAATCAATCGTTGAAATCGAAAAAATATTATACAATTAAAATACCAAAATCTCCATGAAAATTTTCTTTTTTTAACATTGTTAATTTTGACAAATCCTTCTCGTTAAGTACTAAATTATTAATTTCGTTGTCTAATGATATCTACATGCTGCTCCATCGTCAGATGAGAGTGCAATAATTCAATTATTCCCCAGAAAGAAAAAAATAATAAAAGAAGAAGTAATTCAATAATTCAATTAATTAAAACCATGTAATAATCGACCCCCACGTGAATAGCAATAACAAGCAAAGGTAAATAAATAAACAGATAACAGCAGCAGAGTGGATCCAAGGAAAAGAAAAGGGTTAGCTGAATAATTTTAGAGGCTTGTCGGTGCATGCCACAATAAAATTGAAATTAAGCTAGCCGACTTTGCCGACTTTTTTATAAAAATAAAATTGCATGAATATTATGAATTGTAGGGTTTTTAATGCGAGCAGTAGTACTGTTGATAATTGGAAGAAGGCAAGCGTGTACGTGGGGTTGTGGAGTGTGTAGGAGACAAAAGCAATCATAGTTAACGTTAATTAGTTACAGCATCCTTAAATGTCACCTTGAGAAGAAAAGAGAAGGATTCACTAATGCCGTGAATCTCGGTTCCTGCTTGCATTTTAGGTGTCCATGAATTATTTTGTACTCATGTTCCATTACATGCAGGGGAGCAAAGCAAGACAGAAGAATGCTTACATATCTATACATTTTAGCAGCTTCATTTTCTCTTGTAATATTATTTTTTTATTTAAAATTTTAATGATTTAAATTACATCTATATGTTAACAACATTTACAATGATATGGCAAACTTTTGTGCTTAGTTTGAATTTTGCTTCATTCAATATAGGCAATATGGTACCCTACTATTATTGGGACAATCATAGAGGGAATTAAGTTTCTTGAATGATAAAAATGAAGGAGCTACGGGTGAAAAAATTGGAGTCGAGATGGGGAAACACGTACGTACCCAATACATACATTTCATATGTAAATTTGGGTTTCTAAAACTTTAGTATAATAATTTCATGAAATTTAAATAGAGATAGAAATAAAAGTTTCGAAATTTTCATGTTTTTATGTGTTATCATATTTAGTCTACATGCTGAGTGTATCTGTATCTTTATTAAAATAGCAATGATACATGTATATTTTGATTATACAATTGATTTGTATATATTTTTACTTAAAAAGTTCATTGGTAATGCAAATGAACTCTTCTTGTAATGTTGAGGGACTGATGAAAACAAGCTATTTTGCGCATGCATGTGTGATGCGATTTAATCGATAGAAGATCTTAAATGTTTCTTTTAATGTTTATTTTTAAGAAAATTATTGTTTAATTCGATGTAAAGAAATTCTTTTAGACCAAGTCAAAAAGAGAGAGACACAAGTCCTAAATTGAATAAAGTTAAATATAAAATATATAAAAGGTATCGGTAGTTTTTCATCGGTTATAAATGAAGGTCCCATCTTTCCGTATTTTTTCTAACATGATGTAACGTAAGACCAACTTTCATTATTGATGGATGTTTATTATTACTTTTATTAAAAAATATTAAAAAAAATATTACGTCAAATTTTATTATAAAAATAATTGAATAAAATTATAATTTTATTTTAATTTTAATTTTAAACAACTAAACGGTAAAGTTAGATACCAATAATTTCAAACCCAAATATTTTATCATCAAGTTTACGCAAAGAATAGAAGTGGATTGATTGAACCCCACTTTTTACATAGTGCGTTAAAAATGCTTGCTAAAAAGGACCCACAAGAGGGGAAAATTTGTTGTGGCTACTCTTTTCTAAGTGGACAATACAGAGAGGGTTGAGACCCAAACTCTAGAGATATAGTTGAATCACCTGGATGGAGACATTAGTGGCTCCTCTTATCGTCATCAACATCAACATCAACATCAACATCAACTCACTCACTCTCTAGATTATTATGGAACCTTGCTTACCTTTCTGGTTTTTTCACTGAGCAAGTAATAGATTTGGAAAACAGTCGGATAGGATATAAGTAGAATCTTATAAATAACAGATTAATAGATGTAAATTAATTTTTTTTAATTTTTAATGAATTTTATTTTTTATATTTATATTTATGTTTTAAAAAATAAATAACTAATCAAAAATAGATATTAACACAATTATCTTATTTAAATAAGAAAAATACTATTTGAATCAAGTCTTACGATCAATAAGAGTTAAAAACATATATTTTTAAATAAATTTTATTTATATTTTAACATATAGACAATGAATTAAAAGTCTCACGTTTGACAAGTAAGCATAAGGCAAAGGCTGATCAAAGGTTGCGTGAAGCAGCTAGCACCAATTATAAGTCCAGGCTGTGTAGTACTGTAAAACAAAAAAACTGCACCGTCACATTAATTAATTAAGGAGAGGCAACAATACAAAACCCATCAAAGTTGCGTAGGGACCATGCCATGACTCTGTGTTCAACGGTGGGTGAAAATAATCCGTCGAACAGATACGCATGTCGCGTCATTGCCTTTAGATATACTATCATCTCATGCATCCAAATTCCAACTTAATTTTCAACTTTTAATTAGTGGGGGAATAATCCCATGATTAGCGTAATTAAACAAAATGATCGATCATGGTTATTCCTCCTCAACTTAATTTTTTTTTCTCTTCTAATAACTATATAGTATAATTTAATTTTCTTTAATATAGCACTTTAATTTCATCCCATGTGCATAACTAATATGGACCGTCAGGGGCAATGGATTATTAATTAATTAATAAAAACAGAATCACTATGTTTGCCTCCATGCCTTAATTGTGAAAATCCACATATATGATTATCTTTCAAGAGTTTGGTTTTACTTTTACGTTTTCATATTAGGAAAATAGTGATGTTATTCTTTGTGTATTTGATTTTTATAATTTATAATAATGTCTTTCATTAATGTTAGATGTATTTGAGAATGCAATTTGATTAAGAATATTGTAAGTTTAAATATTAAAACAAAATAAGAAAGTGTCGATAATTTTTTTCCAAGTGCCAATTGTTGAACTAAGTGGAAATGGTGCTTGACAATTGCGGATTTAAAGAAGATGAGGATTTTGAGATGACTTTGCTCTTGTGATGAGCGTAATGCTCTAAGGAGGATCTTCCAATGGTTAAGTCAGTGAGTGCACTGAAGTAATGTAAGGAAAGGGTTTAGAGGAATACCAAAATGAGAGATACAGAACCGAGGTGATTCTTTATGTTCTCTTTTAGTGTTTGCTCTGTCTGGTTTTTCTTCCTTCGTCCCTCTTTGTCACGAAGACTAGGGCTCCTTTAAATAGATATTGGAGATCCATTGTTTGAAATCTCGAATCCTTAAGTGGGCTTTAACTGGGATGTGACTTTCCGAACTTCGAGCTTTATGAGAAGCGATTTTTGTTTGTGGAGCGCAACTTCTGCCAGTGAGTTCTTTTATGAAAGACGAAATTTTCATGCTTAAGATGACGAATCCATCATTATTTCCAGAGTAAGAATGATCCCTACACTGTTCGAAGTAACTGTCCATTATAACGCTTAACATGTCATATTCTTATTGAACTGACTACATCACTGATAACATTACCTTTAAAAAGATGATTTTATCAGCTCGAGCTGATATGATCGATATGCTTCATACTACATGTAACAGTAGTAACGAAATAATCACACACATGAATGTCATGAAAAATCTTTTACTAAAGTCATTGATGATACATACCATTTGGTGATTGCTACTGGCAGACATTTCTACTCTTTTGCTTTCTTTTCTCCATCAACTTTTAAATTCTTTTTTGCAATTTTAATGCTAATAAGCAAAAGTTCTTTTGTCTGAAATGACAAAATAGCACAACATTGGTTGAATGGGATTGCAAAATCGTGTGACTAAGCGTTAGTTATGTCTTGTCTCCTTAACTAGTTTGCAGTTCTTTAGTATATGAGCTTAAGAAAAAGTATTCCTCTTTATTGTAAATGCTCGTCGAAATGAATTCTTGTCTAGAGCATAAAAACATTCTGGTGTTATATATATATATATATATATATATGTTAAGTCCGGGATAAAGCTAAACAAACACTCACCCGTGAAAATGAGTATAACCATCCTTATAGTAAGTCAATGAGAATTCATCATGCGGGTGTAAATTGGTTTTTTTAACCCCTGCGTGTTATCAGAGGATTTCTTTGTATCCCTATTATCATTGTATTTGATATGACTCAAATAATACGGACCAATGAAAATTATACACATAGTCTATCACCCATGAGCAATGAAATGACTTGACCTGATTATGGTAGAGAGTATGTCATTCGCTCTCAGACATTTTAATGTGATAACTCAAACAGAAACCATTCTTTACGGATGAAAGATCATCCCGTATGAGGTTCAAGGTGCAGAGGTGTCATCCCCTACAAAGCTCAAGGTTTATAGGTCACATCCTAATAGTATCACACTTCGGAGAGCCGGGCAAAGGATGTGCAGCGCCTATATAAAGAGACATACCCACCCTCAACAGCCAAGGGAAGAGAAGAGAAAGAGACCAAGAAACAACAACAATAATAAGAGAGAACTTCAGGTACATGGGGAAAACATACAAAGAACAAAGAGAACTATTTCAGTTTTCTCTTCCTTTCAAATACCCTTCCACCTCAGGATAGTTCTTTCCTTTTTATTCTTATACTAAATACTTATTGACTTAATCATCGAAGGGTCTTCTCTAAAGCACAATATTCTAAGAGACTTATTTTGTAGTTATCCACTTCCTCTAAGTACAGAAGAGATATTCTACGTCCTACCTTTATACAAGGGAGACTTTAAACAACATGTTGAGAGCCAACAAAAACAACCAATCATCCGTTTTCTTTTTTGACATCAACAGTATTAAATGTGATCCACAAGACAACTATGGTATTATACATGGGAGGTGTCATGTCACATTTTAGAGTGAAATTCTATCCAAACAATTTTAATTGTACTAATACGAAATGTCAACTAATTGATTATACATATAGCTAGTATAACTGATTGCAGTTTGTATTAGCACAAGTAATAATCTTGCTCCATCTGATGTTTAGCTCCACTTAATTAATTTCACGATGAATAAAAAAGAGAAAATTTGCATAATATTTTTCAGGTAGCAATGAATAAAGAAATTGTAAAATGCATGCGAGTGTCTCTATTTTTAGCAGACAATAAGGTATCTATGGGGTCCTCTCATTCATTCACATGTGCTACTGTCTGTCATGGCAGTTATCGTTGACTCATAATTTCATTTATATTGATTTGTATATAAATATGTATTAATATATTGTTAAGATATTTAAACGGGAGTTATCTATGTATAAAAAAATATTTAAAAAAATAATTTATATATAGTTTGGATCTAAGATTTTTCAGTTTAAACTTTTTGATCAAATTATGTATACGCAAGGTCTTTTCGATTCTTAATAAGTGATATCAAAACTTGATTTGATTCAAGTTAGTTACGATATGTGACTTTCACAATGTTGCTTTGTGGTTAAAATCTGAATAAAAAATATTTGTGTGCTCACGGTTATTTACCCCGTAAGACCTCCCTGATTCTTAACATATATTGCAGCCACCTATATTTTTCCATGTATCATGTTTTAAACAAACCTCAAGATCCATGTAAAAACCTTTTCGATGAATATCACATGCTAGCTCCTCCATGCATGTCCTACACCATCTACAAAATCCATGGCCAAATTAATATGGGTCTCACGTACAAATTCAACCTTCAAAAGTTAGATGTGAAAATAACAATTCATAATGCTTTTAATTCATGATACGCATTTTGTTGACAATATATGTCATCTCATGATCGTGGGGCTTAAAACAAAGAAAAGGAGGTCACCTATGTTGAAAAACATTGTGAATATGCTACTTCTAGGAAACTGCATTGAGATTCCTAATTCGAGATTATATATATATATATATCGGTGAGAGCCACTCGAATGGAACCCAAAACCCCCACAATCTGGTTGGAGTTGGGAGGTAATTGGCCCGACAAAAGCTGCACCACTTCACATGGCTAATGGCTTGGAGGGGATTCCTTTGGAGATCCATATATATGGTTTTAATTGCTTAATTTGCTTGGATGCCATTTTGGATGATTTTTCTTCGCAATTCCATTTCCAGTTCCATAAAAAAAATGTTTTCTCCATAGAATCCAATTGAATAAATTTTTGCTTGGATTGAACAAACAATTATTAATGATCATGGGTACCTTTCACTTTAAATTGCCAACATTAATGCATATATTCCATCGTCTCTCTGAGGTCCAAAAATTTCAGTTCTTGTCAATAAGAGAATATGGAATTTTCTTAGCTTAGATTGAGAGTCAGATTTTCAACAAGTAGCATAGACAATGGCAAAAATTCATGGAATTGATGCAGTGACAAATCAGATTTGCTGTTGAAAATCATATTATAAGCATAGGTGAAGGATTGTTGAGATTATGTCCAAAATCTGATTAAATTGTATAGAATGCTCGATTGAAACTTTGAGGTTTTGATTGGTGGAGACAAAGCTAGCCTAGGGGCCGATGCAACTTGGTGAGGAAGGTATTTAGTGAGCAAGTTCTTAAAGTTATAAATATGGACATCAAGAGATATAGTTTCTCACCCTATTCCTGGAAGAGGAATAGTTGGTTGGATGTAGAATGTAACAAACCAAATATTAATACAACTTGTAAAATAGGGTTTTATAAGGATTAATGATTAAGTGAATATTGGATGTAATGAGGTTTTGGGTTGTGAGACAGAGGAAAATTTTCACATAATTTTACCTAGAAAATTTGTATACTAGAAAGAGTTTTTATATTTTTGTTTAGAAAAATTGTGCATTGTGATATAGTGAATTTTAACCGCTTGCATTTATCCAAAAGTTACAAAATAAGTAAAATAATGATTACTTGGGGATGTATTCAAATAGTTTTATCGAACCACACTAAAATTCAGTATTTAGTTTTTATTTTTATTTTTTTTATTACTATGATAGTGTAATTGTTGAATAGCGTTATATTTATGATTTGTGTGAATTTTGAGCTGATGTTTTATGAAAAAACCAGAGCAAAACTGAATATCATGAAATGTCGTGACTATTTGAGATTTTAAAATTTTTGGTTATTGTTTTTCTTCATATCTATTCATTACCATTTGAATTTTTCATAATTACCATTCGACAAGTGTCCGAATAAACAAAGAGAATTAATGAACTAATCATATGACTATATATAGCACCCCTCGACACCTTGATCATTCATATATTTAAAATAAAACTAAGGTATGTACATAGATTATCTTTTTTTCCCTTTAATGAGGAGAAAGAAAATGATCGGAGTAGTTTTATTTTAATAAATATAATAAATTAAAGTTGCGCAGGTCCTACAGCAGCATTATGGATGCTCAAAATCAGGATCTTCGGCCAGACCCCTTTTGTCCAGATTAATTGTAAAGCAGCTCAACTGCTGCAAAGAGAACATGGAGAAATAATATCTACTTTTTTTTATTATTAATCGGAAGAAATAGTATCTACTTAATTATTAGTAATTACCATATTTAATTATCCATGTTTAACTTTAATTGAAATACGATGATGTCCAAAGCTGGAACCCCCAAGATTTGTTATTTACATGCGAAGATCTCCTGCTTTTGCGGCTAGTGGCCACTCTTATTGCGTAGACCCTAGTCAATAATCAAATAAAGTTATTTATTTACAAGATTAAAAAAATTAATTTTTATAACCCAGATCCTCCGAGACTAAACCCACTCCAAAATTGACTTTATAGACCCAAACCGAAAAAAAGATAGCACGTCAACTTCTTGCAGCGACCTCTAACTTAAATTACGAGTAAGATTTTAAAGAAAATCAAATTCAAAACCGTGCGTTTAAAGAAAATCAAGTTTAAGTGCTACCATGTCATTGCCTTAGAGAAAATCAATTTCATTCCAATCATATTGGTAGTAATTAATTAGCAAATTAAGAAGTATTAAATGTATTAGTTGAGAAAAGAAAATAAAAGGTGCTGACGTATATTATTATTTTTTCGACTCAATATTGTATAAATCTTGTTTGGTTTAACAATAAAAACGGTTTATAGTAAAACAACATTAGAATAATAAACTATGAGAAATTCAAATTTTTATAAACAAAAATCATTTCATAAATCGTTTTAAAAATGTTTCGATTAGTTTTTATTTATAATAAACAAAATAAAAAATAAACAGCCCCAATAATGGCAGATTCGACTGCTCTCCCTTAACTTTTGAAAAAAAAATCAATACTATGTATAATTTTAAACTTACCCTCACCAAGATAAATAAATTAACCCTATAAATATTTAAAAATTATCTAATCTTAATGTAGATTTTTCCCACAAGTATTAAAAATTATCTAGTCTTAATGTAAATTTTTTACAAATATTCAAAAGTTGTGTTATGTGTAAATTATTTAATCTTAATGTAAATTTACCACAAATGGCCTTATGTATAAAATATGTCATCTATGATTATATGTTATATTACTTTGGTTTCAAATATATCTGAGAGCTACTAACTTGCTTCACTTAAGGAACAAATTAGCATTGTATCCCAAACATTCAGGACCAAATATTACTAGATATTCATTTTTTTTTAAAACAACTACAAGGATAATAGGGAAATATATTTCAATAAACTTATTTATTTATTTTTTAAAGTCCAAAGATAGTGATTTACAATTGATGGTCAGAAAATATACTATCAGTACCGTTGGAATTAGCGAATGGTTATCAATAATCTCGCACCAGTTGCATGGTCTTTCGCCAACCTAACAATCCTCACACGTCGCCCATATGAACGAAATGGGCTTAACTTAGATCTATGCTTTTTTAATGAGTATTAACAGAGACCACCACCACCATGAGTCGAAAATTTTCAGATTTACCAACTCGTTAAACCGTGACGACGTGATTCTATTGGAATTAGCCACGCACACTCAACATGTCAACCGCATGCACCCCGCATACCATTAGTTGCGCGTGGGGGTTCATTCTCGTCACTATTTTTTTTAGATAGATTGAAATGTATAAAAATTTCATATTTTAATGATGTGACAGGAAAAAAATAAAAATAAATTTTTATAAAAAAATTTGATAACAATACTAATTTAAGTCTTGAGTGGAATAAATCAACGTTTTTTTAAATATACAATGGAAGTAATTAACTAAATCATGTTTTAATTAGTGTTATAATTAGAAGTAGCGGTACCAATGTAGTAAGGCATTAGTAAAGACATTAATTCCCTTTATCCATCCTTTATCCGCGAGTAAGTGTTTGAATTTAAATTTAAAAAATAAAAAAAAATAAATTTACTTTAAAATTTTAACATTTACTTAATCTTCTGTTTTCAAATAATATCAATTTGTCTCTAAACGTTTTGTTTTAGTTTAATTGAATTTTATATCCAAATCCGTCTATTATATGATGTTTATTTTTGTTATCTTCCATCAACTTTAATAAACGGATCTGAACATGAAATTTACTTATATCGAAACAGAACTTTTAAAGATAAATTGATATTATTTAAAAACGAAATTAAAAAAAACACAATATAAAAGAGAAATTACAGTCCCCAATCCAAAATTACCACAAAAGGTAACAATTCACCAACGGACACTTACTCCCCAAGAGAGGCACCGCCACACATACTCCTCAGCTACACACATCACCGCTTCACATGAACAGACGCACGAAGAAAAAGAGAAAAAGTGCACTTGACAAGAATAATAAATGAAATTGGGTAATTTAATGACCCGAATATTGTCCGAGTAAATCATACTGCGTACTGCAACACGTTTAATTTTAAATAAAAAGGTTAATTTTTTTTATAAAAAAAAAAAACAGTTTGTTTTTAACCGGGGCCTGAGCCTGATTGCCTCAGTCTATTATATGTCTGCTTGTTCACTTAAACAGAAAAAGCTGTCTCTCTGCTTTTGCTTTGCTTTTTGTTTTGGCCTCTGATTTTCCGGCGACAAGTCTGTTTCCTCCCACCTTGATCCCGGTGTCAAAGTCTCTTCTACATATTTTTCCTGATCGTTTTTCTTTTCCATTTTCGGCGCTCATATTTAGGAGTATTTCTCTTTTTTTTTTTATGAAAAAAATCTAATCTGATTTTTTTTAAGAGAGGTGTTTCAAGTGAGAGTAGTTTTCAGCTACTAGTGTATTTATGTGATTTATGGTTTTGGTTAGTGAGTTCGGAAATTCGGATTTCGAGGTTGAATTTGGATTGGAAATGGAATCTATTGAATAAAGCGACGTTTTGTTCAGTTTTGAGTTTCTACTTATTATGTGCTTTCTTTCTTTTTTGCTGATTTAAGAGTCTCAGCTTTTGAAATATCCGATCTTTTTGAGTTAATTTTTTGTATGGAAATTCTTCGTTTTACGGAAATGTTCTGCGAATCCGAACTGGTTACTGAGCTGTGGTTTGCAGAAATTGGCAGAGAGGAGAAATAGCAGAGAAAGGGCAATTCATGTTTGGTTTCTCTTTTCAGTTAGGTTTTAATTTCTTTTAATGTGAATGGAGCGGTGTTATGCTGAGAATTGAAGGCGGTTCGTTTGAAGCGCGTGGTGGATTTTTTAAGGGGAAAAAATGTTTTTATGGGGATTTGGCTTAAAACTGAGTTCATGGTGAAAGAATTGAGTTTATTGTATGGTTGATATTAGCAATATCTTTGTGGAAGAGGGCTGGTGATTGATTGATAAAAGCGTTTAATCATTTGTTATTATTACTATCATGAAGGCTCCAACAAATGGGTTTTTGTCGAATCCTGCAGAAGGTGTGGTGTCCTAATCTAATTCCATTCCTTTAGTATCCTTTGCTATGTTTGCTTGTTTGATCATTTTGTACCAACTTTTGTGAAGATTTATGTGGGTTTGACGCTTTAATGCCGTTTGTTATCCTTTTACTACTGATATAGAAAGGGAAACCACACATGTTTTATTTTATTATATTTTTTGTGGTCTAATGGTGAAAGTTTCTTTCCTCTTCCTATGCTGAAAATATAAGTTCTGCCTATGTATTAGAGTTCACATTTGGATTTTAGGATGTTATGTAAATCATTTGCATCTCATGAAGTTCTAAGTTATGGCAACTGAGTTAACAATTGGTCATAACTGACCTTTAGTAGTTTGCGATATGGACTTGGTTGATTATGTCAAAGTTGTGTATTATTCATGTCAAGAAATAATTACAGCTGTATACACTGATATATATGGTTATCGAAATTATTTTTGAAGTATAGAGTAGGGAAGAAAAAAGTTCATTTTGTTATTTTATTTGTGATATCTAGGCTGATATGTGTATTTATTTTCTTTATTAATTAACTCATGAAGCTGGATTCATTTGTTTCCCAACTGCTGATTCTAGCAGCCCAATATGTTCTTAATTGTTAATTATTCGGTTTTTGTTTCCTTTGTGTGCCCTGGATTCCCCAAATTTTTTATTATTTAAATGTTTTTAGTTGCTTATGTATGATATCCAAGCTGATCTTTGATTCATTTCAATGTGAACACTATGGTAAAATATAATTGCCACTGACTTGATGTAAATGACTATTTTTAAAAAGTACAAATCTGTGCATATGATACTCTGGTATATTGGTAGCCAAGTTGAAATTATCCCCCCTTTTGAAGGGAAGGTTTTCGATCGAACTCCTTTTGGGGTAAAAGGATTTTGAGATTATCTGTTATTTAGAAAAAGAAGGGGAAAAACAAGTCATATGTATTTAATCCATCCCTGTTTTGATTTCTACTATAAATTTATCAACTCTTAGAGAAAACAAAAGTAGTCATGTGAACCGTACTCCAGTTTCTTGAGTTTAATGAGTACTTTTCTTGTCATGATGGAAATTTGACTGTATAATTTGTTGCTTGTAACCTTGACTAATTACAAATGGTACTTACAAATACAAATGATCAAAGTAGAATTACAAACTACTTGGCTTTGTAACTTTTCTTTTTATAAATTATTTTATGAGTTTGAGTTTCTGTTTGTTAGTGATAGCATTCTGATGGTTTGAAACACAGGAGAAAGGAAGAGCATTAATTCAGAATTATGGCATGCTTGTGCGGGACCACTTGTTTCTTTGCCTCCTGTGAGAAGTCTGGTGGTGTACTTCCCTCAAGGTCACAGTGAGCAAGTATGTCGCTTATCATCTGTTCTAGAAGACCAATTAGTAATTCAAAGTTCTAGTTTCTGACGGAATTTTCTTGATGACAATTTTCAGGTTGCAGCATCGATGCAAAAGGAGGCGGATATCGTACCCAGCTATCCTAATCTTCCTTCCAAGTTGATTTGCATGCTTCACAATGTGACATTGCATGTATGAGAGCCTTCAACATTCCATACTGCTGTTTATTAGTAATAAATGCTTGATGTTCAAATATATGGTTGTGCATCTTTAGATCTGTCCTGAGCAGTGGATAGTTTAGTTGATTAGTACATGTAACAATTTTTGTTTTACGAGTTTGTTATCCCCTTTCTCATGCAAGGAGTTTAATATACCTCAATTTGGATGGCATTTCTTGGGCAGTATAGGTGCAAGAACATAATTTTGTAACTTTCAGAAAGTGAATGAGAAAAAGAACTTATAATCATTTTCTTGAAGTGGTAAATTTATTCAGTTATGTGTATTTTGAATCAGGCTGATACCGAAACTGATGAGGTCTACGCACAGATGACCCTTCAACCTGTAAACAAAGTAGGTTTGCCGGTCAATAATTTCCTTTTCCTAAAATATTCAGTGTTAGCCATATGTAACAATTTAGACTAATTGTCTAAAATATCTGTTCTACAGTACGACAAAGAAGCATTACTGGCTTCTGATATGGGGCTCAAGCAAAGCAGGCAACCTTTTGAGTTCTTCTGCAAAACTCTTACGGCTAGCGATACAAGCACTCATGGTGGATTTTCTGTACCTCGCCGAGCAGCTGAGAAAATTTTCCCTCCGCTAGTGCGTACAAAATGTTTAAATAATATTTTTTAATTTTAAAATTTGAGAGTTCTTGTCGGCTCTTTTTGTATTTGCCTTTCTGGTGCTTACTACAAAGATATTCGATAGGACTACTCGATGCAGCCACCTGCTCAGGAGCTTGTAGCTAGAGACTTACATGATAATGCATGGACTTTCAGACATATTTATCGAGGTATTTCCCTGTTAAAAAATTCCTATTTTCGCACTTCCACTCCCATTTATCTGTGCTAATTATTGGCTCCATTGATACTTCGTTATGGCTTACTGAATTTAAACTGGAATTTTGCTCTCTGGTGGTGGCAGATTGTATCTTGATTAAATTGTATGCAATCGCATCGTGGTTTATCATGTCAACATGTGTGTGTTTTGGGGGGGTTGTTCAATGTTGTTCGCTTTCCTGTATTGTATCAGATCTGGAGAATTTAAGGGCGTGTTTAACTGTAGAAAATTCTTCAGTTTTTCAGAATTTTTTAAAAAATTGCCTTCAAATACTAAATTTTCTTGAAAAGATGGAGAATTTTCTGCAACTGAACGGACACTAAGGTTCTGAATTTTGTTTGGCTTTGCAATTCTTGAGCATGTTATATTGTCTATATGGTGAAGACTTAAGGTGCGCTTCTGTCTTCTTCCAGATATTGAATGAAATTTTACTTTTGTCTTTATTGATAGTAATGCCACATGGAGATACTCTAAAACATCATATGGCTTGGTTTAATGTCTGTTGAGGAAATATATGTGTTGCGTATAAGATTCAACTAGTTTGGGTTAAGGTTAGTTGAGTTGTCTAAGTTAGAGACAAATAGAAGACTACATTAAAACTGTGTTCTTTATTTGCAGGCCAACCAAAGAGGCACCTGCTGACCACGGGTTGGAGTGTATTTGTTAGCACAAAAAGACTCTTTGCTGGTGATTCTGTTCTTTTTATAAGGTATAAGATCCACATATGGTAGAAAGCAAATTCCTGCTTGATTATTTCTCTTCTGCTAGTTAGCTGAAATTATTTGGTTACATGTAGAGATGAAAAGTCACAGCTCCTCTTGGGTATAAGACGTGCTAATAGACAGCAGCCAGCTCTCTCTTCATCAGTCATATCCAGTGATAGCATGCATATAGGAATTCTTGCTGCTGCAGCTCATGCTGCTGCCAATAACAGCCCATTTACTATATTCTACAATCCAAGGTACTGCTATAACATTATTTTGGTGTCATGCAGTAACTTTTTGACAACAGGCTCTGAGAGAATCTAATTGGTTTTTTAGGGCTAGCCCTTCTGAATTTGTGATTCCGTTAGCCAAGTATAATAAAGCAATGTATACCCAAGTCTCCCTTGGCATGCGATTTAGGATGATGTTTGAGACTGAGGAATCAGGGGTTCGCAGATATATGGGTACAATTACTGGTATTAGTGATTTGGATTCCATGCGCTGGAAAAATTCACAGTGGCGCAATCTTCAGGTACTATTTGACTTTTCATGATGTTTATGTGAATGAATTGAGTAATCTAAGTTGATGTTGTGCATTTCTATGTCGAAAAGACATTTTTCCGGTTCTACTACTGATAAGCAAGAAGTATGTTCTTAATCATTTTTCGACTGCTTGGTCTCAACAACATAAACCCTGTTTTGATAGGCCTTGTTTTTAAATCTCGGCGTAGGTGTTGGTAGGTTAACATGGCCAAGGTCATACTATTGAATATATGCACCTAAATTGGCATGCTTATTGGTTTTACATTTCCTTTGAGCATTCTAGCTGGACTCATCTAAGTCCATATCCTATGTTGAAATTAAAATAGTTCTCACTTGATATGTGTTCATCTCAAAATATGATTTCTACTTGTCTCAACAACATAAACCCTGTTTTGATAGGCCTTGTTTTTAAATCTCTGCGTAGGTGTTGGTAGGTTAACATGGCCAAGGTCATACTATTGAATATATGCACCTGAATTGGCATGCTTATTGGTTTTACATTTCCTTTGAGCATTCTAGCTGGACTCATCTAAGTCCATATCCTATGTTGAAATTAAAATAGTTCTCACTTGATATGTGTTCATCTCAAAATATGATTTCTACTTACAACATCAATTCTAGCTTACCTTGTTGATATTCTCAATAGGTTGGATGGGATGAATCAACAGCTGGTGAACGACCAAGCCGAGTCTCAATTTGGGAAATTGAGCCTGTTGTAACTCCTTTCTACTTATGTCCTCCTCCATTTTTCAGACCTAAATTTCCCAGACAACCAGGGATGCCAGGTAAATAATTTTTTCCTTTAATTGTTCGACTTCAATTCTGTCTACCAAGTATTGCAAATTTCTAGGACCATTTCTCCATTGGCCTGGTATTGTTTCTATAACAGTGCCATTTATGCTACACTGGAAGGTGGATTTTCTATGGAAAATGTGCTAGAAACTTCTAATACATGATTTGTAAATTGTGCTCAAGTTCACACGCTACTCTGGCAATATTTTAACATTTCTAGTGTTCAACACCCTCATTTTAGTGTTGGCTTTGTCTGCCTCAAATTTTTAGTCTCCTCTTGTAGAAATGGTAGTTCAATCAGTGTTGCACTCCAGGAAATCTGCTTACATCGCCTGACATATCTCCCTTATTAGTTTTTACTGATCTCTGCAAATTCTTCTGCAGATGACAAGTCAGATATGGAGAATGCTTTAAAAAGAGCTATGCCCTGGTTCGGAGATGACTTTGGCATGAAGGATGCCCCAAGTTCGATCTTTCCTGGTTTAAGTTTAGTTCAGTGGATGAGTATGCAACAAAATAATCAGTTTCCAGCTGCTCAATCAGGATTCTTCCCATCCATGGTTTCTTCAACTACCCAACACAATAACCTTAGCACCGATGATCCATCGAAGTTACTGAATTTTCAAGCCCCTGCGCTATCTGCACCAAATTTCCAGTTTAACAAAGCAAACCCACTGAATCAAGTCAGCCAGTTCCCACAGCCACCTACTGCATGGCCCCAACAACAGCAACTGCAGCAGTTGTTGCAGACTCCTGTAAACCAGCAGCAGCCGCTACAACAACAGCAACAGCAGCAGCCGCTACAACAACAGCAACAGCAGCAGCCGCTACAACAACAGCAACAGCAGCAGCCGCTACAGCAGCAGCAGCAACCCCTACAACAGCATAAATGGCAGCAACTGCAGCAATCACAACATCCGCCACAGCAGCAGCTCCTTCATCAACAGCAGCCACAGCAACAGCAACAGCAACAGCAACAGCAGCAGCAGCTGCAACAACAACAAGCGCTCCTTCCAGCTTCGGGAAATAATGGAGTAGTTTCCTCTAACCATATCTCAAATCAAAATTTGCAGCAACCACTAGTATACGCTCAGTCCCAGATTCAGCAGCAGCAGTTACTGACAAGCAATACTCAATCCCCCCAGAGTATCCTCTCCGCTAATAAGAATTCATCTCAATTGACATCCTTAGCACAAGACTTGCAGTTTCAGCAACAAACGGAACAGCAGCCTAGCCTCTTACAGAGGCACCAGCAGCAGACACAATTGCAGCAGTCTTCACTGCATTTGTTGCAACAAAGCCTATCACAGAGAGGTCAGCAGCCACAAGTTCAACAATTATCACAGCAGGGTGTCACTGAGCAACAGCTTCAATTACAGCTGTTACAGAAATTGCAGCAACAGCAACAACAGCAATTGCTCTCTCCAGCAGGCTCACTCTTGCAGCCTCAGTTGTCGCAGCAACAGCATGCCCATCAACAAAACCAGCAAGTACAACAGCTGCCTTTGCTTCAGAGTCAACAGCTACCACTCAGCAGCAACAGCTTCTCGACATCAACAATCATGCAACCTCCACAGATTCCTGTCAACCAGCCCCAGGGACATAATAAACCACTTACAGCTATGAGAGCCCATTCCAGCCTTACAGATGGAGATGCCCCTTCATGTTCAACCTCACCCTCGACCAATAATTGCCAGGTTTCCCCATCAAACTTTCTGAACCGAAACCAACAAGGGGCAGCTCTATTGATATCTGATTCAGTGGTAGAGCCTGCAAGTAATCTGATTCAAGAGCTTCAGAGCAAGTCTGATATTTGTATCAAACAGGAGTTACCCAATTTGAAAGGTTCTGACCTGCTGAAGTACAAAGGTACATTGACAGATCAATTGGAAGCAGCTTCGTCTGGAACATCATATTGCCTGGATGCTGGCACCATCCAGCATAATTTCTCACTTCCCACCTTTTGTTTGGATGGTGATGTCCAATCACATCCTCGCACCAACCTTCCTTTTGCAGCTAATGTTGATGGCTTGACACCTGACACTGTGTTGTCGAGGGGATATGACTCTCAAAAGGATCTTCAAAACCTGCTTTCTAATTATGGTGGTACACCGAGAGATATTGAGACGGAATTGTCCACTGCTGCTATAAGCTCTCATTCATTTGGCGTGCCAAATATTCCTTTCAAGCCTGGATGTTCAAATGACGTTTCCATCAATGAAACCGGGGTGTTGAGTGGTGGATTGTGGGCCAACCAGACTCAGCGTATGCGAACATATACAAAGGTTTGTCATTCCAGTTATTCTTAAATGGTATATTTACCTACCTTTTATTGGTTCGTTAACTCAACTCAACCCGACTTCTTGTGATTGAGCTGCATTGGCTTGCGGCACATCAACATCAAATTTTTTATCGCGATCTAGATAATATATGAAGATTACAAGCTAAATATACCTCAACCGGAGGAAAAATGCAGAGATTTTTGTTGTGCGAAAATATACCTAAATAAATAGGTGAATAATCGTACTTGTTTTACTTGCAAGTGCACAAGGTCAACAGTGTAGTATAGTGTGCGAATGCAAGATCATCTCCACAGGGATTGGTAAAGTTCAGTTTAGAATTATATTCGCAATATAAAAAGATAGAAATAATAAAAGTGTTGAGAAATAATAAAGATAAAATACTAAGGATAAAGGCGTAGGGACTTGATATCCACCACTAATTATGCTACCACAATATAATAGTATGCCAATGCTTTATTCATGCCATGTATACCTACTGGTCGCCAACCTAAGGGCATGGTATCTACTCCTTAAGCTATTGATTTCCCTAAGCAACGAGTTAGGCATGGTATCTACTCTAACTCTTTTCTTCCTTAAGGGATTCAACATGGTATCTGCTTGAGTTATTCCTTAAGAAAACATAAGTACTATGGAAATCGACAACCACATGAGACCTAGGGCATGGTATCTACTCCCGGTTTCCCATGTTGATTAACCCGGGTATCCGGATAAGATATCCCTTGTTACTAATGTTAGACCCAGGACTCGGTCATCCAAATTGATCTAACTAACAAGTCCATACCACATGCACATATTGATCAGACATATACATATGAGGAATTTAAATAAAAGCAGGTATTAATCAAGTTTAAGCAACACAACATAAATATCGCAAAGGCGCCAATACTAAATTTATTGAGTAAACATAATTAGGGCTTCAACCAAGCCCTACTAAGAATTTAATTACACATAATAAAATAAAAAGGAAAGAAGAAACCCGAGAGAAGAGGCGTCAATTCTGCTCCACGGTCTCCTTCTCCAAGCTAAAGAAAAAGAGAAAAGTGTTTTCTATCTAAGGGTAAGGTGTCTTCTTGTGTGTGAGTTTACAAGTGTATTTATAGGTCCTTGAGAAGTCCTAATAGACTCATGAGTTTCTAAACTTTCCTAAAACACAAAACTCCTTTATTTCCAAAATAGGGTTATTTCCAAAATAAGGTTATTTCCAAAATAGGGTTATTTCCAAAATAGGGTTCTGCAGTTTACTATTCACGCCTGTACATTTGCGCTCGATCGCATGTGTCCTTGCGCTCGATCGCAGTGTGCGCTCGATCCTACAAGTGTGCGCATGATCGCATGTGCGCTCGATCGCATTGCATGTGCGCTCGATCGCACTTTGTCCAGAAAGTGCTCCAGGGCTTCTAGATTTCTTCCTTAAAGTTCCAAAACTGCTTCTTTTTCTCCAAGTCCCTATAAAAACATGTAAAACACACAAATGGAGTAAAAGATACCAAATTAACGTAATAAAGGATCTAACAAGTGTAAATAAGGGGGCTTAAATATGTATATTTAAGCGTCTATCAATTTTGCACTATGATATTCAGGACGAACATATAAATTCTCAGTTTAGGTTATATAATCTGTTTATTGAGGGCATGCAGTTGCTCTTGTGTGTTAGTAGGTGATAGTGTCACGGCCCGCGTCAGACCCACGTGTTCGAGGGTTTCCTAGTACACTTTGTGATTATAATGTACAGCATTGTACTGCATGCGACTGTGGGGTAATACCTTGTACTTTTGTACTACACTTGTAGTACACTTGTACTATTGTACTACACTTTTAGTACCGTAGGATTGTGACACTTGGCAAGATGGTAGCCATAGATGTAAGGGAGCTCTCCCTATATAAAGGGCCTCCCACCCTCACTTGTAAATCATTCACTCATTCATTCATTCAAGCAATAGCAAGCTCTCAAACTTTGTCTCATATTCTCTCTCGGCTATTTTCTTTGAGCGGGTCTAGCTTCGAGGGTGGTGCTCTTGAGTAGTCAAGAGGAAGGCTGACTTAGGCATTCCCACGGAGGTGTTTTCGAGCCTAAGGCCGCACGGTTAGCAACCTAGCTCATGATGTTCCAGAGACCAGAGGGAGGGCAGCCAAGAAGGCTAGCTCGAAGGATATGATGTTAAGCATGGATGCTCGCCTAGCTAAGGTGGAGTTAGCCGTGGGGGAAATGCGGGAGAGGTTCGAGGATATCGACGGTAGCATCGAGGAGCTAACCTCCATGAGGGAGGATCTCCAGGGAGCGATGCAAGGTGCCCTCAACGAGGCCGTAGACATGCTCACGCAAAAGAACGACACCGTGGAGGCGGTGGTTGTGTCCAAGCAGGAAGAGATGGAAGAGCTCAAGCAGGAGCTCTTAGCTTGCAAAGCAGTCGTCGGAGGTGGCATGCTTGCTATGACACCCAATCATAGGGTGGATGTGCTGAAGCCAAAAGAGTTCAAAGGCATCCGAGCGGCAAAGGATGTGGACAACTTTCTTTGGGGCATGGAGCAATATTTTCGAGGGATGAGCATCATCGACGACATAACCAAGGTAAATACTGCCTCTATGTATCTTGTCGATATTGCTCTATTATGGTGGCGACGTAGGTATGCGAGTGCTGCCATTACTACATGGGAAGAATTTCGGAGGGAATTTCGCTAACAGTTCTATCTCGAGTATGCGGAAGATGAGGCACGAGCCAAACGGCGAAGGCTTACCCAACGTGGGGAAGTACGGGAGTATGTGCGAGAGTTTTCAGAACTCATGCTCCAAATCTCCTATCTTGGAGAGAGGGAGGCTCTCTTCTCCTTTATGGATGACCTCAAACCATGGGCTAAGCAAGAGTTGCAAAGAAGGGATGTCGAAGACCTCACCCTAGCCATGTCCGTGGCAGAATCCTTGGTGGAGTTCAAACAAGAGAGATTCGACTCCTCCAAGAACAAGGGCAAAGGTGGGGGAGACAGAGACAGGCATCAGAAGGGTGGTTCGGGGAAACCACCCATCCACAAGTGGAAGTATGCCAAAGAAGGGGACAGAAAGAAGGAGCCATTAACATGCTTCTTGTGTGAAGGTCCTCATCGGGTGCGAGATTGCCCGAAACGAACCAAGATTGCTGCCATTGCCAGAGAAGAGGGGGGAACAGAGAGAGACACCCTCAAGCTTGGTTCTATCTTGCTCAACTCGATCAAAGCTAAAAGGTTTGGCAAGCAGAAGGAGCTTATGTTTACAGACATCGTGGTGGCTGGCACCAAAGTTAGTGCTCTTGTAGACACTGGAGCTTCCGATCTCTGTGTTCGATGAAATGTCAAAGAGATTACATCTCAAGGTGGAGAAAGGCAACGGATGGATAAAAACAGTTAACTCCAAGGAAGTCCCGACAATGGGTGTAGCACAAGGAGTGGAGCTACAACTTGGAGACTGGAAAGGCAAGGAAACTCTTGAGGTAATCCCCCTTGATGATTATGATTTTGTAATCGAGTTAAATTTCCTTGATCGAATTAATGCCTTGCTAGTACCATTTGCCAATTGTTTATGCATCCTTGATTCTCGATGCCAATGTCTCGTGCCGGTAAGACGAGACTCTGGCCAAGTTAGTCGAGTTCTATCGGCAATCCAACTAGCCAAGGGGGTGAGAAGGGATGAAGTCACCTACTTGGCCACCTTGAAATTGGAGGAGATCCTAGAGTCCAAGGAAGAGACTCCTCTAGAGGTACTTGAGCTGCTAGAGTCATTTGTTGATGTGATACCCCCGGAGTTGCCCAAGAAACTCCCACCTAAGAGGGGTGGATCATAAGATCGAGTTGGTATCTATTGCCCAACCACCAGCCAATGCTTCATACCGATTGTCGCCTCTTGAGCTTGGGGAATTGAGGAGACAATTTAAGGAGTTGGTTGATGCGGGGTTTGTGCGACCGTCCAAGGCACCCTACGGTGCATCGGTTTTGTTCCAACAAAAGCACGATGGATCGATGAGGATGTGCATCAATTATAGAGCCCTCAACAAGCTCACTGTGAAGAACAAGTACCCCATCCCACTCATTGCAGACTTGTTTGATCAACTTGGGGATGCCAGATGGTTCACCAAGCTAGATTTGAGATCGGGGTACTACCAAGTCCGGATAGCCGAGGGGGATGAGCCAAAGACAGCGTGTGTCACTCGCTATGGTTCTTACGAGTTTCTTGTGATGCCTTTCGGACTCACCAATGCTCCAACAACTTTCTGCACTTTAATGAACAAGGTACTCCAACCCTTTTTAGATCGCTTTATGGTTGTTTACCTTGATGATATTGTTATCTATAGTCGATCTCTAGAGGAGCATGTGAGGCACTTGAGACAGGTATTCCAAGTTCTGAGAGAGAACGAACTCTATGTGAAGAAAGAGAAGTGCTCATTTTCCCAACATGAGGTACCATTCCTTGGCCACATAGTTGGTGGAGGAAAGATTCGGATGGACGAGAGCAAGATCCAGGCTATCGTTGATTGGAGGCCACCAACCAAGGTTACTGAGTTGAGATCATTCATTGGGTTGGCGAACTATTAACGGTGTTTCATCAGAGGCTACTCAACCATCACCACACCCTTGACAGATATGCTCAAGAAGGGGAGTGTGGGAATGGAGGTCAGTGTGTCAGGGGGCCTTTGAGCAGCTGAAACGGGCAATCACAGAAGAGCCAGTCTTTGCCCTACCGAATCACACCAGGCCTTATGAGGTCCACACGGATGCATCCGACTTTGCCATTGGAGGGGTCCTGATGCAAGATGGTCATCCGATTGCTTTTGAGAACTGAAAGCTCAACGAGACCGAGCGATCGTACACGGTTCAAGAGAAAGAGATGACGGTCGTGGTTCATTGCTTGCGCACATGGAGGCACTATCTTTTGGGGTCTAAGTTTGTGGTGAAGACCGATAATGTGGCCACAAGCTACTTTCAGACTCAGAAGAAGCTCTCTCCCAAGCAAGCCCGATGGCTAGATTTCCTTGTCGAGTTTGATTTTGTGTTGGAGTACAAGCCAAGGAAGACCAACACAGTAGCAGATGCACTAAGCCGAAAGGTAGAGTTTGCTGCCATTAGCCGACTACAGGGGTCCTTGGTAGATCGCATTAAGGAGGGATTGTCCAATGACCCGACCACCAAGTCTTTGATGGAGTATGCCACAAAGGGGAAAACAAGGAGGTTCTGGCTAGAGGGAGACTTACTCTATACCAAGGGGAATCGGTTATATGTGCCACTTCATGGGAAGTTGCGGAAGGAGGTGATGCAAGAGTGCCATGATTCAAAGTGGGCTGGTCACCCGGGTGTGCACCGCACCTTAGCATTTGTGGAGGAACGCTACTACTGGCCACACTTGCGAGATGAAATTGAGGCCTATGTGAAGACTTGTCTTGTGTGTCAACAAGACAAAGTAGAGCAAAAGTCACTTGGGGGTCTCTTGGAGCCATTGCCAATTCCGGAGCGTCCATTGGAGAGTCTCTCCATGGATTTCATTGTGGGGCTACCCAAGAGTGATGGATTTGGGAGCATCATGGTCGTGGTGGACCGGTTTCAAAGTATGGAACTTTCATTCCGGCTACCAAAGAGTGTCCAGTAGAGGAGGCAGCCCGATTGTTTCTCAAGCATGTGGTGAAGTATTGAGGGGTACCACAGTCCATTGTTAGTGATCGAGATGGACGGTTCATGGGACGATTCTGGACAGAATTGTTCAAGTTGCTCGGATCGGATCTAAACTTCTCCACTAGTATCCACCCCCAAACCGACGGACAGACTGAGTGGGTGAATGCTTTGTTGGAGACATACCTCTGACACTATGTGAGTGCCTCGCAACGAGATTGGCCGAAGTTACTAGTTGTGGCTCAGTTTTCCTATAACTTGCAAAGGAGTGAGGCCACCAACCAAAGTGCCTTTGAGATTGTGATGGGACGGCAGCCCCACACTCCGGGTACTATTGCTGTGGGATACACAGGGTCAACTCCAGCAGCCTATAAGTTTGCCAAGGCGTGGCAAGAGCAGACCGACTTGGCTCGAGTTTGCCTACATAAGGTAGCCAAGCGTAACAAGAAGTGGGCTGATCATAAGAGACGGGATGTGCAGTACCAAGTGGGGGATTATGTGCTTGTGAAGCTACATTTGGTACTTCGCACCAAGGGGATCCATGAAGCATTGGTGCGCAGATATGAGGGACCTTTCAGAGTTCTTCGGAGGGTAGGCAATGTGGCTTACAAACTTGAGCTACCATCCAAGCTCAAGGTGCAACCGGTCTTCCATGTGAGTATGTTGAAACCATTCCATGAAGACCAAGATGATCTGGATCGAGGTGAGTCACAGTGAGCCCCTATAGGAGTTAGGGTCTCCTATGACCGAGACATAAAGAGCATACTGGCCGATCGAGTTTTGAGACGAAAGACCTACAAGCCGAGGCATGAGTACTTGATACGATGGAAGGGACAACCCGATAGTGAGACTAGTTGGGAACCAGCCGAGGCCTTGTGGCAATTTCAGACAAAGATCGACCAGTTTCATGCCGAGAGTGCGACGAGGGCGTCGCCAGATTGAGTGGAGGAGAATGTCACGGCCCGCGTCAGACCCACATGTTCTAGGGTTTCCTAGTACACTTTGTGATTATAATGTACAGCATTGTACTGCATGTGCACTGTGGGGTAATACTTTGTACTTTTGTACTACACTTGTAGTACACTTGTACTATTGTACTACACTTTTAGTACCGTAGGATTGTGACACTTGGCAAGATGGTAGCCATAGATGTAAGGGAGCTCTCCCTATATAAAGAGCCTCCCACCCTCACTTGTAAATCATTCACTCATTAATTCATTCAAGCAATAGCAAGCTCTCAAGCTTTATCTCATATTCTCTCTCTAGTGTTGGTTATTTTCTTTGAGCGGGTCTAGCTTCGAGGGTGGTGCTCTTGAGTAGTCAAGAGGAAGGCTGACTTAGGCATTCCCACGGAGGTGTTTCCGAGCCTAAGGCCGCACGGTTAGCAACTTAAGCTTGCAGCCCATGACCATAGCAGATAAAAGTATTTTGTCATGTTTCATCTGCATATTCATGTCCGGTGTTATATATTTATCATGGGGAAGATTTTCAATTTTTAATTGAAGCATCATATATAGAACCTATATATACAACCTATTTTTTCTTGTTCCTTATTCATGGAGCCCAATCCAAGAACTCATTTGATCTCAATTGGAAAGGCTTTGGCTTCCTAAACAGTGTCCCATACTCAATAGGTGCACTCATAATAGTACATGCTTCTTTACTTGCATGCATATTTAGAGGCATAAATATAAATGCATGTCCTAGTTATGTGCTAGTGTTGAATTTGCAAAGATATCCGTCAGTAGTTTTATATTTTGAGTTAAAACTTTTTGCAACTATGATCTGTTTGGCATCTTACCAGGATAATATAAGAGCAATGTGATTGGAATAAACCTAGATGCTTGTACTTTCAAAGCTTCTGTCATTTTGTCCTCATTTTTCTCACCTAATGTTTCTAGTATTGGAATGTGACCGCTAGAAATAATCTTTAATGTTTTGTTTCAAACTGTTTCTTCCCTCCATTCATGTTTTGGCTTTGAAAATAAAATTGGAGCTAGAAATTTTGGAACTCTAATTACAAATAAGATTCTTGAAGAGGCTGCACTTTATTGTATTAGGAGCACGGGGACAAGATATAAGATTTTAGATTCAAGCTATTACATGAAATTGACATAAGATTTAATTTATCATTTAGGTACCAAATGAGCATCATCATAATAATGTTTTCCCTCTGATATAAGTTATTACGTGCCAACTGTGCATATTGTCAATCAGGCCAAAAATTGTGTTTTAGAACTTTCATTTTTCAGATCTTTTGACCGGGCATTATTTATTGCAACTCCTGGCTCTTGTTTACCTGTTGATGACAACATCTTTGAGTTGGTCAATCTTGGAGAAAGTTTAGAACTAGTTGCAACTTTCTGGTGGGTGGGAAACTTTTGCCTTAAACATGATTGGTTCTTTTCTATTTATTTCTGCGTGCATAAAGAGTTTAATCTGAGATATATACTCTTGCGGTTTTTGTTTCATACTTGTATTTTAAGTGTAACACCAGTTTGAATTCTTGAAGGTCCAGAAGCGTGGCTCTGTGGGAAGATCAATTGATGTCACCCGTTACAAAGGGTATGATGAGCTCAGGCATGATCTGGCCCGAATGTTTGGGATTGAAGGGCAGCTGGAAGATCCACAAAGCTCTGAATGGAAACTAGTTTATGTGGATCATGAAAATGACATACTACTTGTTGGTGATGATCCTTGGGAGTAAGTCAAGGACCCCCAACGTCCTTGGTAGTTTCCCTTTTTTTGTCTGTTTGGTTTGTTTGTTAACTTTTCCTTTTATAATTGCTTGCAGGGAGTTTGTTAGCTGTGTCCAGAGCATAAAGATACTGTCATCTGCTGAAGTACAGCAGATGAGCTTGGATGGAGATCTTGGTAATGTGCCAGTTCCTAACCAAGCTTGTAGTGGTACTGACAGTGGGAATGCATGGAGAGGGCAATACGATGACAACTCAGCTGCCTCATTTAATCGATAAAACAGGGGGAAAGGCTGTGAGGGGGTTCGAACTTGTGCCCCTCACTAGAAGATTGAGATACCTTAAACAATGAACCAATTGGCTCCTTTAGTAAAGTATGTCGAGCAATATTTATTTAAACCTATAAAATCGTAAAAAAAAAAAAATGAGTCAAATCTACCTCTTCTATACATATCTGCACACTGCGGATTTTGAGAAGAGCATCGAGAGAGAGAAACGGGAAAGAAAGAGAGAAAAAGAGAGAAGGAGAGAGAGAGAGAAAGAAAGAAAGAGAAGGAAATGGAAGAGATTTTGAAAGTATGAATTTTAATCAAGGTATTCTTCCATCCCAACTTTGTTATTTTGATATTTTTCATGAAATCCTTCATTTTCATACCCATAGTCTAGACCAAGGAGTTTTGGTTTTTAGGTTGCTATATTTCCGGCGATGCTTCCGGAGATCTGGTGATTCTCCAGCCATGATATTTTAACTGTAGATTATTGCATCCATAAACTTCATTTTGGCTTTGGAATCACTTAACTCTGATTTGTATGTTGTGAGATATGATTTTTCAAAGTTTGACTCTTTCTCTGAAAATTAAAGTTATAGTTTTCAGCAGCTAATTTCTAGTCATCTTAAGATGCCTTTCCAGCCACCAATTTTTGCGTTTCTAGTGTCTATCTTGTAGCCTGTTACACGAGCTTTTCAACCATATTTAGATCTCTGCTTAACTTAAGTATTTTGTGATTTATGGTTCTTCAAAGTTGGGTATACAAGTCTGAAAAATTCTTGCATAACAGATTTTGAAAACCCAAAATCCGATTTTCGCGTAAACAATTACATGTGTTCCCAAAGTCTATTTTCTCTGAAACTTTGCAGAGAAGTTTGAATTTTGATTTCCTATTTTTCTATAAATTTTTTATAATTTTATAAAATCAGTAAGTATTTATTATTTCCGAAATTCAAAGAAAAATAATTTTCTAGCCTATGGAAACTCAGGAAATTCTTAAAATTTTACCAACCTATTTTTAGCACGTTTTGTTTGGAAATAAAATTGTCTCCGTTTGATACTGTTTGATAATTATTTGAAGTTTTGGGGCGTTGATCACGATACGTATTGTTATGAAGAATATGCGTAAGACTACCATATTTTTTTTCTATTTGTGTGAGGTCGGGAATTGATGTAAGAAACTAGGTAAATTAGTTTAGGTCATAGGTACATGCATATGTGATGGTTTTGAAATATTTTGATTTTGATGAGATTTTTGTTTAATTTAGGGGATTAATTTTGGATTTTGATTTTGTAATTTGTTTGGGATATCACATATAAGGTGCTACTGAAGATAACACCAAAGGCAAAGGATCACCCAAGAATAACTAACTAATTGTCGCGTGAATTCATATTAGGAGATAGGATCCTAATATTTAAATTAATTGGTAATTATAGGAACTCATATAATAAGGCTCGTGAGTAAATGGATAATTGGGTAGGTGAAAAAATTAATAATGATAATATTAAAGTTTAGTTAAATGAGATTGATGAGGTGAATTTGGGAATGTGTTTATTGGGTATGATTACAACATATGCACCATTCTGTTGGAAATTGTGTTTGCTTTATTTTCTTGATTTTTTTTTTTGTGATGAAAGTGTTGTAGGGCCTTCGGGTTTGAGAGCTGAGTTGAGTTGAGATGTGATGCTTAATGTACCGGTACATGAGGATACGTCTCCGTTGTGATTATTGAGATGAGTTGAGAGGAGCCGAGATGAATTGAGATAAGCTAAGATGAATTAGATGAATTGAGATGAGAGTGAGATGAAACTTGTTTGGTGCATGGTATGCTTATGAAGGAGAATTGTGTGGACATTATATTATATATAGCACCTTATATGATGATTGTATTTTCTATATATATATATATATATATATATATATATTTCTGGTTATGTAACTTAATTTGTCTTACGTTGTGCAAGTTATGTGAGATGTAACGGGTTGAAGCGAAGTGATGATGATGTATGTACACGTGATGTATTGCAGCTGCACTAGTGTCATGATGGTGTTTTGCTTGTGTTGCATTGCAGGTTAGGTGTTTGGTGCTTAAAGGTAATGATTTCGTCTCGGGTAGGGTCCACTTGAGGTAGGTCGTTACAGGTTCTTAGTAAACTTTTGAAGGCATGCCAAAGACTCTAATTGGTCATTGTTATCTCTTAAAATGAGAAGCCTCTTCTTTGAGCTTGTGATTTGGTAGCACGAGAAGAGATGATGAATTATGGAGAATATCATGGAGGACTCACCGTTGTGATTATCAGATGCTTAGAGCACAATTGACTAATTGGCAGGAAGTATGTATTCAACTTTCTTGATTGACACTAACCTCTTTTAACTTTCGGCCTCAGATGTATTTGATGAGGTGCAGCAAGTAGTAGGGACAAAAGGCAGCCGATATATAACCAAACTTCATTGAAAGCTGATTTGACACTTTATTGTAAATGCTGGGATGTAGAGCAAGTTATGCATAGGTGGCTGTAGCTATTACTCGGCCAGATGTAATAACATCATTTTTGTCCATCTTGCATAGAACTCTCCCTTCTTAGTGGATATCTCTTTTCTTAAATGAGGGAATCACACAATACTAACATTCTTGTAGTAGTATTCGATTTCAGTTTATGGTAAATGTATTCGCGTAAACTACAGTTTTTGGTGAGTTAGCGCTTTCGCATAAACTTATAATTTGGAGTTCTACTCTTTTCAATCTTGAAATGTGAGAGTTTGTGAGTTGTGACAAGACCGGTAAAACTGGGTGTCTCGTTCAGGACTATGCTGAATGAGTAGGCCGTGATGCTTGAATGACTTTTGGTGCCGTTTGGCCTAGCATAATAGTTTACAAAATGATTGATTTATGGTTTAAAGAACGGTTTTTGAAAGTCTTTAAAGAAACAGCACTGAGAACAAAAAAATGTTGAGCTGATAAGTTGCTAGCGAATTTTTTTTTTGACTTAAATTTAATTTCTAAGAAATTCAATTATCGATTTTTTTCATACGTTACTTTATTTAAAAAAAAAATGCATCACTTTGTAAGAAACAAAAACCATTTTTAAACTTTTTTAAAAGGTAAATTTTAATGGCCTCACACTTTGACACACGCCTATTGGCAGTCCGGTCTAAACAACTAGGTATCTTCTGAAGTTGAGTCTGTCCAAAAACCACTTCATCAAGGGTTGAATGTCAAACGTTCGATTCAATTAGATAGACTTTTAAATCTTTAACACAACGAACAGAACTTATCCCAACTGTAGAAAATCCTTTCTTGGCCGGGCCTAACTGGGGGAGTAATGGATAAAACTGGCATAACCATAAAAAAAAAAAAAAAAAAAAGATCATAAAAAAAATTCATTATTAAAACATTATAAAATTGATGATTCCCACCAAAAATTGGATTGCAGTACTTAAAAGCTTGGTAAAAATAACACTTAGGAAATTGAGCAAGACAGCAGAAATAAACTACTTCATTTTAAGCGAAATTACATTCAAAATCCCTGAGCCTTTTGAGGCAGCTCAGCCACAAAAAGCCAGTAAATTCCGTAGCAACACATAAAGCACATCCAAATACACAACTAAGAGAGCACGGCCATCACATCGGAAACTCTTAGAGCGATGTAGTCAGTGCCATCACTTCCCTTGAAGTCGTTTCCAGCATATTTGGAGTAGAGGACTGTGTTTCCAGGTGAGACAGATAAGGGTTTTCTGTTACCTTCCTCATCCAGAGGACCAGGTCCAACTGCTATTACCTGTTGCATGCAAAACAAGATTGATGCCTAAACAGATATTCCAAGCCCCTCTCCCTCAGAGCAACAACTCAGAAACCTAGGAGACTTATCTACTAGAAGTACAAGGCCTGTCTTACCGTGCCAATAGAAGGTTTTTCCTTGCTAGCCTCCGTTAGAAACAAACCTCCAGCAGTTTTCTGCTCAGCTTCAGCAACCTGTAAATGGAATTGAAAGACATCAAGTATTATATACCTTTAAATTGTCATGAAACGCGAGCAGATCTAGCATTTCATAAACAGTTTACCACGATGATGTTTGGTTGAAGACACCCCAACATAAGTTAAATACCAAACTAATAAACTTTTTAAAAGATGACTAACCTTGATCAAAACTCTATCATTCAAAGGCTTGAGATCCTTGATATCATCTGTCTCGAGAATGCCAACTATGTCATCCTCCTTGAGGATAAGATGATTTTCACCATTGAAGTCCAACTCAGTCCCTGCATACTTGGAGTACACAACTTGGGTGCCAGTCTATACAAACAAAGCATTTTGTTGAGTGAAAAGGGCATGTAATTGAGGCACAACAACTAAGAAGATATATAATATTTAAAAATCACCTTCACAGAGCTCTCCACCTTGGTCTTCCCGATTGTTTTCCCCTCACCAACAGCAACAACCTCACCTCCTTGTGGCTTCGATTGAGCTGTTGTTGGAAGTAAAATACCACCCTCAGTCTTCTCCTCTGCAGTTTTGATCTTCACAAGCACTCTATCACCCAAGGGCGTAATTGAAGTGTACTGCAAAAGTAGAAGAAAATCACATCAGCTGACCACAGAACACATATGAACTGGAGTGAAGAGCTAAAAACGTGATAGAAATGGATTCACAAACATTGCATTGGCAGTAGATCACTTTTAGCAGCAAGAGCTTAGAAGATGATAGAAAACTCAAGGCTACCCCTTCCCTACACCCAAACAAACGGAGAGAAAAAGAATAGCAGACCACATAACAATATCAGAAGCCTCCATAGTTGTGAGTCAAAACTCCTTCACTCTATTACTTTGTAAACATGTATGGAATTTATCATCATCAAAACAAGACCTGAACAGAGTATCCTGTCATGTAAAATTGTACACAAAAATACAAAATCGCCAAGAATTTCGGACAAGCTTAAGGAGGCGTTCATATTGGAAATGTTCTCTAAGTTTTTAGAAAACTTTGGCGAAAATGCTTTACAAATGGAAAAGTTTTCTAGAAAACTGAGAAATTACCCAAATCTCAACACATTTAATTACTCAAAAGACCATACAAAGATAATCACCACCTTCTAAAGTCCATAATTACACACAGGAATTCCGAGCTCATGTGGTTATACTTTAATTTAACCCATTTGCAATCACTACAGCTTATACCCAAACCGAAAGCTAGGACAGAGCATTACTCAAAATTTGAAGAAAGCTCAGACCAACTATAGACATCACATATTGCATTTATCATTAAATTCAGAATTCCCTATCCTCCTCAACCAAAAACCCAACACACAACACCATCAATCAACCTAACAACACTGGACCAAACGAATAAGGGCACTAGAGTAACAAAATTTGTTACCATCTATCTACTAGGGAAAAAATGAGGGTAAACACGAGTTATTGAAGCACTAAAGCGTAATAAAGATAACAAAAAGAGCACAACCAGAAAAAGGATTGGATTTAACCTTAGGGGCAACAACAGTGGAAGCTTTAACTACCAAGCCGCGAAACGACCTCTGGGTAAGAGCCCCTAGTCTCAACGTCGCAAAAGAAGAAAACTTGACAGTTGAAGGTCTTAGCCCTTCAAATGATGCCAAGTTCCTAGCTGATACTGCCACTGATGACGCTGTTAGCTGAGCTGTCGCCATTCCTGTATTCAAGCGCCAAACATTCTTACCCAAAACAAAAATTCCAAGACATAATCCAATTAAAATAACAATCTTTTTCCCCACATGAAAACAAAGCAAAATCTAAAAACCCTAGAAGAAAAAAAGGGTTTACTCAACTGAATCTAATCCAGTAAAGCTTCTACAAAACTTCCAGTTCTAATTTCATTTCTTCTTTCCATTAAAAAAAGGGAAAAAACTGGAATTGTAAAGAAAATGAAAAGTACAAATATAAGGAATTGATTACAAGTAGATAATTAAAAGAAAAAAAAGTAATATCGAAGAAGAAATTAGTACCTTAAGGAGCTAACGAGAATGTGACGATTTGTTGGTTGCTTTGGAAATTGAGGAAGAGTCGAGAAGATAAAACCCTAGAAAGCTAAGTGAGGAGGGTTTTATTAGACAATAAGAGACTTCTAGAATTTTTGGCGTGTAAGGTAGAAAGACTGAGATACACGCGCCTCTCTCGATAATGCGGGTTTCGGTCATATCCTCAAAGACCTGGAGGTAGAGGAGGGTTTAAACCTATTCGAGTTTACTCATGAGGAAAAAAACTTATTTCATGTATTAAAAAGATTGAATTTTAATTTAATTTGTAACTGAAACTTATATTTGAATTGATTTGCTTGTACCTCAACTCATCAATTAAGTGAGTTTGAATTTGAGCTTAAATTGAAAAATCAAAAATTTTAAAATAAAATAAATAAATATATATTTTTATTATATATATTAAATATAATATTTATTTAATTTATTAATTAAACAAAGTTAATTCTCGAGTTTGACATTGTTTAAATTCAACTCGATAAGTTAATAAAATCAAAATCATAATTTAAAATTATTTTAATTGAATTTCAAAAAAAATCTCGAGTGAATGAAATTACTCGACTCGTTTTCACTCTTAATAAATAATAATAGTATTATTAAATATTATTCCTACGTGCTTCATGGGAGCAGGAAGTGCACTTCACTGCCCAAAGAACACAACATACATAGAATTCTGGAAATGGTATCGTCACATGTCACAATTGGGGTGTCTATGGTTATTTATGGTAATTCTGCTCATTGCTTAGTAGTATTAGATTATCTTTTCTCTTTAGTGGATCATTTTAGTTTAATCGATCATGTTTAGTAGTAAACATGATTTGTCAAGCATGAGCTAAAATTGGATTGCCAGACCAGAATTGTTACCAAAGGTATGGTTTGAGCTAAAATTGAATGGTAAAAATATGATTTTTCACACTCTAAATTTTGAACTTTCTATCTTACATTAAAAGTTTCAACCCTCACCTTTGATTTTATTGCAACATACAAAGATCTCTCATCGTGAACACAAGATTATCATGTCAGACACATTTATCGAGAGGCTAACCAGTATGCAGATTAACACGCAAAACCATGAAAAATCTTAAATGGAACATTGTGTTATTGGCAGCAAGCACTTGTGAATGTCGCCATTCTGATAAAAAAATGATTTGGCTGAGGTTTCTGGCCTAGGGTTCTTGTTGTCGGGTGATCTTGCCCACTGCTTCAAACTAAAAAAAAAAGTTTTCATTTTTTCATACATGAGTTATTCGTTTATGTAGTGATTATCTTTTACTCAAGTAAAATGTGGCAGTATTGTGAATTAGTCGCATGATTCTATTGTAGGTCTATATTTTTGTATAGCATATTTTCACTAAAAGAAAAAACTAAACGGTTGATTTTGGAGTGTTAATATCGTTTACATTTTATTAATAAAGATTTAAGTGCGGTTTTGCTCATGAAATTGAAATAAAATTAGAATTGATGTAAAAATGCAAATGGGTTGATATTAAATAACAAGCCAATTTCTTACGGTTGATTGTACACTAGAAATAATCTACTTCAATTATGACTTTAAAGATTGGTTATATAGACTACAAATTTTATATGTATATAAAAAAAAATTATATTGTAATTACATTATGACATTTATTTCTTATCAACCATCAATTCAATTTATTATATTATTATATAATCAATATAACTTATATTTGTTTTAATAAAAATATAATTAAATAGTTAAAAAATAGCATCTACTCTTACTTATCTCTTAATAATATATTATTATTTCAACTCTAATGCATAGTTAATCACTTTATATTTTTTAGATTTTTAAGATTTTAACCAATTGACACATAGTTGTTAAAAGTATCAATTGATAATTGATTCTTTAATATCATTTTTTTATTTTTTATGTAGGTTTCAATATTTTTTCTTGAATTATTTCCATCAGAAAACCACATGACGCATTAATACTAAAAATCCATTTCAAAATTGATTAAATTTATATAAATGAATTTATTTTCAAAGATAATGTATTAAAAATAAATTAATTTACACATAACCCTTTACTTCTCATCCATTTTACCATATAGGTTAAATATATTAACCTATAAGTATTATCATCAATGATAACAATAAAAATTATGTAAAAATATAAATAATAAAGAATATGAAAAGGCAATCCAATCACCTCTAAAGAAATTCTATGATATATATACTAAAAATTATTAAAAGAAAAACATGTGCATAACCAAAGTATGTATACTAGTTATAATTGGAACGAATAATGACTCATACTTAAAGAAAACATGTATGATGACAGTTATCAACACAACACATAAACATGAATTACCCACACAAATTTAACAAGTTTGGTTTTATCTTGTTAAGATTTAATTGGATTGTCTCTGTTAACATAATTATTAAATGGAACAAATTTTAATTTACCCTTGTAACTTGAAATTGATATGATTAACTAATCATATCGTGTCAAACCGTTTGATAACGAGACTTGTATAGACAAATAACTCAATCCTATATATAATATAATGATTTTTTTAACGTAATGTTTGAATTGAATGTTCATATAATAATAGAAAACTAGGTATGTTAATTAGTGATAATTTTATCATTTTCAAATCATATAAATTTGTTTAATTACTAAAGTTTGATTGAAAAATAAATAAATAAAATTATTTTGTATCAACTGATCGTATCAACTCAACACAACGAGTTTGACTTGTTTAATAAATAGGGATAAACATGTATTGCAATTTGTACTATAATCGAATTGTGATTGGGTTGAAAGTTTTCCACCATTTATTAGGCGGATCGTGTTCAAGCCGACAAGAATCACACGATACCTACAGCCTGACACCACTCATGAACTTTAATCATCACCAATAGATGAAATATGATTTTTTTTTTGGGTGTACAAAGGAAGGAAACAAACAGCTTGAGGTCTAGGGAAGGAGACTTCCATTACACCTCTGGATGATGAATGCCTTATCTCTCCGTCACCACCATCTTCTGTATTATCTCAGCATAATTCATCAGAACCAATTGATATTCCTTTCGCTCTTCCCACTGATGATAATGTTTGTTTACCGAACGAGTTTTCTTCTTGTCCAATTCTCTCAGCAATGGTAGATTCTGATCGCTCTAAGAGAATTCGGCGACCACTATCTTATCTGAGTGATTATGTATGCATGGTTGCTCCTTCATCTACTTCTTTTCCTTTAGACAATTATTTCTCTTAGCACAACTTGAGTTCTTCTCATCGCTCATTTTTGTCTAATGTTGTTGATCATAATGAGCCTCAGACTTATTCTCAGGTTGTTCGCTATTCCGTTTGGCGTGACACCATGTCCGCTGAGCTTCGTGCTCTCGAATCCAACAACACGTGGCCTATTTGTTCCTTACGACCAGGTAAGACACCCATTGGTTGTAAATGGGTCTATAAGATCAAATATCGTTCTGACGGATCTATAGAACGACATAAAGCGCGCTTAGTCGCTAAGGGTTACACACAAATCGAAGGAGTTGATTACCATGATACTTTTGCTTTGGTAGCCAAATTAGTTACTGTTCGTCTTCTTCTTTCTATTGCTACCATTAAAAATTGGTCTCTTCACCAACTATATGTCAATAATGCATTTCTACAAGGTGATCTTTACGAAGAAGTTTTCATGAAACTTCCCCAAGGTCTTTCTCACCATAATGATAATCGTGTTTCCAAGTTGCATAAATCTCTTTATGGCCTTAAACAAGCTTCTCGTCAGTGGTTCTCTAAATTCTCTTCCACTCTAATCCGCCGTGGTTTTCGTCAATCCATTTCTGATTACAGTCTTTTTACATATATTCGTAATGAAATCTCTGTATTTGTTCTTATTTATGTGGATGACATTATTATCACGGGTAACAATGATGCTTTTATTTCAAGTACAAAACAATTTCTTGCCAAATCCTTTTCCATTAAGGATCTCGGGCCTCTACGTTATTTTCTTGGGATAGAAGTCTCTTGTTCTAAGAAAGGCTTATTTTTATGTCAACGCAAGTATACTCTTGACATTTTGAGTGATTCGGGTATGCTCGGATCTCGTCCATCCCCATTTCCCATGGAACAACACCTTCGCCTCCTTCCAGACGACGGAAACCCCTTGCCTGATCCGTCACTTTATCGACGCCTCATCGATCACTTCTTATACTTTACTGTTACTCATCCTGATATTTAGTATGCTATCAACAATCTCAGATAATTTTTACAAAATCCTCGTTCTTCTCATCTCGATGCTGCACACTGAGTCCTTCGTTATCTTAAAGGCTCTGTTGGTAACGGTCTTTTTCTCTCTGCCTCTAGTTCTCTTTCTCTCGTTGGCTTTGCTGACTCTGACTGGGCTGGTTGTCCCATCACTCGCCGCTCTACTACTGGTTATTTTACAATGCTTGGTTCTAGTCCAATCTCTTGGAAATCGAAGAAACAACCTACTGTTTCTTGATCCTCTGCTGAGGCCAAATATCGTTCTCTTGCTGCGCTTACCTCTGAAATATAATGGCTTCATTCCTTCTTATCTGAACTTGGTTTCACACCGTCCGCACCAATACCGATACATTGCGATAACCAGGATGCCCTTCACATTGCCGACAATCTTGTCTTCCATGAACGTACTAAGCACATTGAAATAGAATGCCACTTCGTTCGGGAAAAGATTCTCTCTAGACTTATCTCTCCTTCTTATCTCCGCTCATGTGACCAGCTCGCTGATATCTTTACCAAACCACTCAGTGCCAACACTTTTCAACGACTACTTAGCAAGTTGGGCGTGCTCGATATTTCTCTCCCGGCTCCAACTTGACGGGGGGTATTGAACGAGTCTTGCGGAGTCTTTCCCTTCTCGCTAACAGATAGCATGATTATAGGATTTAGTTTGTATATTCCAATATATCAGCTCTTGTATCTATCCTTTACTACCAATATATCAGCTCTTGTATTTATCCTTTACTGTTATTATTTCCTTGTATATTGAACTGCATATTTCTTTGCCTATATATATGGCACTATCATGAATACAAAAAACCTGTTTCAACCGTATTTCTATTCTTTCACAATGGGTTGTTAGCTTCACTAGAAACCTTGATATTAACTGTAGCGTTACTGCTGAATTAGTGGGTTTGAGGGAGAGGTTAAGGATTGCTACTGAGAGAGCTACTGCTAATCTCGAGATTGAAGGTGATGCTTCTTGTATTCTTTCCTTGGTTCAAAAAGCAAATTCTAATATGCACTCATTGGGAGCGGTTATTGATGAGTACAGGTACTTGATGCGCTCTTTTGATCGGTGCTCGTTCAGGCACGATTCTGAGAGAATAATTCTTGTGCCGACGCTCTTGCGAAGGTGTGGCTGTTGGTGGAGATCCTTTGCTCACCGTTTTTGTCTCATCACGCCTTTTGTGTTGCTTCTGTTGGATGCGAATTGTAGAGGTTAACTAAATTGAGGCTTAATAATATTTAAAGGTAAATTAAAGTATTATTTGTTTTTTATAAATTTACTTGGGCTTGATACTAACATTCATTTTTATGCATATAATTATACATCAATTAAATCTAGAATAACCTTAACATCCTTTTGTTTATTCAAGACTGGGCTTGCCTTTGGCAGGCCAACAAACGTGTCATGGAGGGATCCGTTCAAACTTGTTTTGCTCTTAGTGAAGTAGTAAAAAATAAAGCCTTTTGAGTTTTTTTTCATTCTTATTTTAGGTTTTTTTTAGATTTTTCTTTTCTTTTAATGTTTTCAGAATCGTGTTTCTTTAAGTCGACATTGTTTTGTTTCTTGGATTTAAAGGTTTCAGTTATTTTAATCATTAATCTGACATCAAAAAATCACTCTTCGATGATTTAAACTGAAAATTTTCATCTCAATTAAACTTGTGACAATAAAGTTCATGCACTACAAAAAAAATTGATCAAATAGTCGCATTTTTAAATGCATCCGTCTCCACTTTTAAATGACCTTAACACATCAATGACGTAAAGATCAAAGCCTCTAGATGATCCACTAAGTCTCTCCAACAAAGGACTAAGTTATTCAAATTTTGACTGCGTCTCAATCATGTTAGTATTCAATCCCTTGCATATGGCTCTCATTCTTGGATATTCTACTCTCATAGTTGTCATCCACGGCTTGCATCTGCTCTTTTAGACGTAAGGGAGTTGAATTTAATACTAGTGTTGTTTTAACATGAAAAAAAGAAAAGAAAAGAAGAAGAATGAGAAAAATAAAAGTAATAAGACATCTTTCTATAAATGATATTTAGTAACTGTAGTCAAGTATTGTTTGCTTCATGTTGCTTATAAAAATATATAAAAAATTATTTTGCTTTTAGTGAAAAAGGGCATTACGCGGAGGATTTGAATTGTTTCAAAATGTGAAATTTAGTGTTTAAATTGCTTCTTTTTTTTTAAACACTATAATCACATTAAATGAAAATATTATTTAATATATAAATAATTAGATATATTATATATCATATATTTAAAAGGGTCCGGCTGAACTAACCTGACTTATTTTTTAATTTCTCAAGCGTGACTCACTTTTAAATCGAACTTAAAATTTTACTCAAAATAGTTCCATTTATAGATTTTCTTTATTCAAACTTGTAAAAACTATTTCCTTATTTAATTAGAAGATGACCCAAATGAGTCGGACGGACCAACGGCTCGATATCAGCTCATAGCTAGTACCATGTTTTATGAAGTTGTTACTCAAATAAAGTGGTAAGCACAGGTGGTATAAATAAAAATTTTTTATTTAATACAGTGTCATAAGAAATACATGACACAAAAATTTATTTTAATTTTAAATACAAATAAAATATATATTTTTTTTTTATACCATTTAATAATAAAATGAACTATTATATTATGCATCTATCTATCATGACATTGTCCTCACACCATGATTGATAGTACTTGAATAATGTTAAATGTTCTTAATTGCCGGTCAAATCGAAGGATATATGAAATGTATTTTCCTTATCCTCTCATAGATATATTGTAAGTTTGACAATATATATAGCTTTAGTTGAGGTACTAAGTAGATAGCTCCATGAGATATGAGATTAGCTTTAGTTGGAGTACTAAGTAGATAGTTCCATGAGATATAGGACCAGTGATTACGTAAGCCAAAAGTTGAATCGTCTAAATTTTGTCATGTAAATCAGTATTTCCAAGAAGCTGGTTAAAGGAACATGTACTACTCGTACTATCGTGATCATCAGTTGTCAAACCAACTAAAAAGAATAAGAAAATTCTTCTCTTATGTCTTTTCTCCACATAAATTATATATATATATATATATAGCTTTAGATGGAGTACAAAACAGATAGTTCCATGAGATCTGAGGCCAGCGATTACGTAAGCCAAAACGTTGACTCGTCTGAATTTTGTGTAGTAGTTCCAAGAAGCTGGGATGTCTGTTCAAAAGAGCAGTACTAGTAATATATATGATAATCATTAGTTGTCAAACCAACGAAGAAGAATGAGAAAGTTTCCCTTACTATGTCTTCGCGTTTCTGGGCTGGTAGAGGCGGACAACCGTTTCTCCGCATAAATTGAATGGCCTTTCAAGATAACTACATACCAGTCAAATTTAGTCTGGTAAAACCCATGGGGGCCATTTTCAATAAATTAATGAAAGTAGGGCCAAATGAATGGCATGGCCTATCTGTTTTTGACTTGAGAGATTAGCTCATCAATGACGTAACTGTAGTCTATAGGCGAGCGTGTGTGCGTGAGAGAGAGAGAGATGAAGAGAGAGATGACACGTTATTTGGTGGTATATTTAATCTGTTTAACCCATGTTTAAGTTGATTTAAGTAAATTTAAATTAATTTGTTTAAATTTTTTTTAAAATAAAAAATTATGATGATTAAATTTAAATAAATTTATTTAAATTTGACCACAAACAACACAATAATTGATAGAATTAAAGTATTATACTTGAAGCATAAATTAGTACATTATGTTGCAATTAAGTTGGACCAAAATTATCCTTGATTATTTAGAAACACCTCATTCAAGTATGAACTTTTTTTTTTGGCATTGCAAATCTTTCCTCTCGCCAAAGAAAACAAAGTGCAGAACTAAGAATTATGTGTGATAAACAGTGCATGGGACACGTGCAGCCGATTCCAATGAAAATCGGCCATTGAAATTTGCAGACTGTTAGATCAGAACATCTCCGACGTAAATGTGGTGATAGTTTCAAACAATTATCGCTAAAGAACACTGAAACTAAATGGTTGGAAAACGAAACTTTTGGACGGTGCTTGAAGTCATGTGCGGAGGCGAGTGGTGGCAAAACGTCATCAGAACGTAGATCAACGGATTTGGACTCTAACGATGTCGACGGTGCACTTTTCCTTCCATCTCTTCATCGTAAATCGCAATAAGTTTCCAATGAGTTAAAGTAAAAAATAGAAAGATTTATTAACTAACTATAAAATATATATTTTTAAAAATACTAGTATAAAATAACTAAAAAATAATTTTTTATTAAAAAAAAAGTAAAATGTAAACTTTTAATATTTACAATGGCCTAATATACTGCATGAATAATTCTGTCATAAAGAGTTAAAATGATTAATGTTATACAATACATTGAGAGTTGTGATTCAATTATTTTGTTGTTACCATTAATATATAAGGATTATAATTCTCTCCAGTAATTTGGATAAAATTTTTCTCAAATACACAATTTGACGAATGCCACGAGTGTATTTAAAAAAAATTTTGCTCAAATTATTAAAGAGGATCTTCAACCCGTTTTTATTTGTCTTCGTTGTTTTGTGGGGGTACATGTTTTGAAAAAATTTAAAATTTTAAAAGTAAAACATGATGTTAAAAGTAAGTACACATGAAAATTTATTTAAGTTAAAAAAATTTACAATCTTACTCAGTTTTAAATGGTATAAAAGTTTTAATAGATTATTTTAGATTTAAATATAAATAAGATTTTTATTACTTTGAATCTGTGACGCAGCGCCATGTTGTGATTTGTCCTCACTCGTTTAAAAAACTCCAAGTCTTTAAGATGCTGCGCAAAAAGGGTCAAAACCTCTTTTCACACATGCTTCAAATCCCTCTCACCATTGCCGCGTATGACACGTCATATCACTTTCAACAACTGCCACGTATGTTGATCCTTCGTCCTTTTTCAGCTTTTCATAGAACGCGCCTGTTGGGTTTTGACCCCTCCACACCAGTCACAGTACACTCTCTACATATAGTATATATACACAGTCAGCCGTTTCTCTCATCGTCCTCTTCAAACCCAAAAAAAAAAAACAGAAACAGAAACAGAATTAAACAGTTTTGTAAAACGATAATGGTGAAACATTCGATCGAAAAGCAGGCCGAGAGAAGCGACTCGAAGTATAAGGGTGTCCGAAAACGAAAGTGGGGTAAATGGGTGTCCGAAATCAGACTACCCAACAGCAGGGAGCGAATCTGGTTAGGATCCTACGACGCACCCGAGAAGGCGGCGCGTGCCTTCGATGCGGCTCAATTCTGCTTACGTGGGCGTACCGCCAATTTCAATTTTCCCGAAAACCCTCCCGAAATCGCCGATGGCCGGTCTCTTGCACCCCACGAGATCCAAGCGGCCGCTGCCAGGTTCGCAAATTCAGAGCCTCCTAGGAGCCAGTCGGATCAGTTGGTACCCGAATTGCAAAAGGAGTCTCATTCTCAATCTCCTCCGTCTCCGTTGATGTCAGATATTACTATCCAAATAGATAGTAGTAGTACTGATTTTGGGTTGGACTGGTCGAACTTGGATCTACTTACGACAATGGGTTCGGGCAATTACCCGTCGGATTACGGGTTGTTTCCCGAGTTTGATGATCTGTCAAATGATTTTTTTGCACCAAACTTATCAATGCCGGCTGCTGATTATGGAGATGAGAATTTTGATGGGATTTTGCCTCAAGAGTCATTTCTTTGGAATTTCTAAATATGCTCATTGCTCAGCATAATAATTTGGGCTTGAGTGTCTGAATCGGGTCAAAATTCTGGACGTTTTTAGAATCCAGGATTTACTGACAATTAAATTTAATTTTAATTTTTAAACCAAAAATTTTGAGTCCGAACTTGGATGAACGAAATTTTTATAAGGCGATCTTTTCCCATTCTATAATTTCGGGTACAGTTCAATCATCAAATGTAAAGGCAGCAGCGTAGATTTTGCAACTTTTTGGACCACCTTATTGAATTGAATTGAAAATTGCTGTTATGGATTTTAACTATACAAATATCCAAATGGAGACCACATGTTTATGGTGATCTTATCTTTTTCTTTTTCTTTCTATTTTATGAATGTAAGTGGACCACATCGTCAGCGTTAGCTCATAAACTGACAAGCTGCAAAATATATGAATGTTGAAATATAAATTATATTTTTTTTAATAGATAAATTGAACTTATTCCGAAAGGAAATAGAGTAGTTGAGCTGCAAACAAGAAGGCAGACGGCAGAACTACAAGCCTTAATAGCATTACAAAAGCAGGGCGTTACCTATAAACCAAGCAAAACAACTAAACAAGATACAGAAAGACTTACGTCTACTGCATGTTGGACTCTAATGACCTACAACTCTCTGAATAGAGACTTTGTATCTTCTCAAACTAAACATTCTATTCCGAGTTTGTTATTTAATGTCAGTGGAACGATGGAGTTAAGTTCCTATAAGATCGAATATCACGTCATTTAGTAAAGATAATCTAAATTCAAGTTTTTCATGGTAATATTTAATTTCACTATAAATTTTAAGGGTAGACATGATTCGGTAATCATAAAATTTGGTGAAACCATAATCACAATCAAAATTTTAATTTGTCTAAAACTTTAACTTTAACCATAAACCAAACTATTTCTTTTGATAATCAAATTTTTAGTTCAGTTGTTATCGAAATTTTGTAAGTAATATTTAGTTAGAAGTAAAAACGGTTTTTGATTTATAATTTATTTTTTGAAACATTATAGTAAAATACTAGTTGAGCTATCCAATTTTATGTTTGGTAAAATGACTATAAAAATATATATATTTTTCTATAAATTCAGTTTTTTTAAACTAAAATTCATTTCATAAACTTTTTTAAAATTTGTTTACCCTAACTTTTCGGTGAATGAAAAAAGCTATTTTATACTTTCACAACTGCATAAGAGAATTTATCTGGTGTTCTTAACCTTGTAGAATAGTGCTCATACTTTTAGTAACTTATTGAAACTTTATTAATAATTCTTGAAAACTCAATTAGTAACATTAATATAATATTTGATAACTGATTAAAGCTTTAATCAATAAATATAAACATTTTTTATTTTGAATTTATTAATTTAAATATGTTTTAATTAATTTTTAAACATCACTTAGAAAATATTTAAGAAAATTATAAAAATTACTATTAAGTTTTCCAGCGTTAAAAATTGAGTTTAAGGAATTAGAAAAAGGGTTGACGCTATTACATTGGGTTGGAAAGACCCAATAACTTCTCACTCGATAAGGGATTTCCCTTCGGCGACAAACCATTGGCTGACCTTCTAGAAACAAGTCAACATGTGTTATCGCGGCGGTATTATCCACGTGCCTCCTCAACAAAAATCATTACCACGTGTATAGCCTTTAGGAATCTCAATCAACATCAACTGGTCCACAACGTGTAATCCTCACCACCCCATCTAATCAAAATCTAAGCGACTTTGCCTAAAACTCCAACGTGGAACTGACAGACGAGCCCACGCACTGATATCTTTACTCGTACGTCTCCAAACTTCTCTGTCCACAATCCACCATGTGCGCACTAAAACCACCGCTTATTTAAAACCCTAGGGCACATTACACCGCCAACAGTTCCGTACTCTCTTAGCGAAGAAGATGGTGAGATCCAGAGGAAATAGGGAACGCATAGACGGCCTAAATAATGGCCGTTACAAGGGGGTGAGGATGAGGAAGTGGGGCAAGTGGGTAGCAGAGGTACGACAACCAAAAAGCAGAGGCAGAATATGGTTGGGATCTTACAATACCGCAGAGGAAGCCGCGAGAGCCTACGACGCTGCCGTTTTCTGCCTGCGCGGACCATCTTCGACTCTCAATTTCCCGACTGATCCGCCTGATATTCCTTTCGCCGGAGAGCTGTCTCCGTCGCAGATTAGGGAGGCGGCGTTCAGGCATGCGAGGAGGTGCGAACCGGAAACGCAAGCAGCGGTTGGTTCGGTGGAATTGAGATCTACAATCCCTGAGTCTGGTCCTTCCTGTTTTGGTGGGTATTCGATGAGGGACTGTTACTTAGGGGCAGAGCAGAGAGCGGAAGATGACGAGGGTATTTCGTGTTCAGGTGGGGCATTTTATCATACACCTTGTATGTGGACCTTTTAGAGCCCAGAAAAAGAAAGGAAAAAAGTGATAGGAGTATAATTTTGACATAAAATCGGTAGAGTTGACATTACAATACATGGTTTATTAATTTTCATGCTCTGTGATAAGTGGAGCAAAATTTTCGTTGGGTTAAGTATGGACTTGTAAACAGATTTTATGTCTTTGGTATTATATGCTATTACTGGTACTAGTATGCGTATTTGAACTGTAATGAAATACGTGGTGCTCATATGTCCATCTGTGTGAATCTTATACAAGGTTATGCTTGCTTCTATGGAAATTCATTGTTTTTTCAATAATTTAGTTTTGAAAAGAAAGGAATGATCCCAGTTTAATTCTAATTTCAAGCTTCAATTCCATACTATCGTGATAGATTTTCAATTGATTGGTAGCAAAACACAGTTTCTGGTGGAAGTCAGACTTCAGTGGTTACTTATGTCAGGTTGCTTAGAAGATCTTAGAATCTCTTTATTCTTTTCCCCTCTTATTTTCTTTCTCAAAATTGTTGAGCTTGTGTGGTTTTGTTTGATAAGGTTGCGCAATATGACAAGATTTGTTATTCATTAGTATCAGGGACTGGGGTGCATGCTTGCTGGCTAACTATTGGGGGAATGGAATGGAAGCAGAGGTGAGAAACAGTTGGAGTTTATTGCAAAAGTTATCTTGCCAGTCTCTTTCGAATTGTGTATTTTCTTGCCTAAGGTACCTGGCTGCTAGCAATTAGCATCATCAATGGAGTACAAAGCATGTCATCTCTCCTCCTAATTCCGAGTTACACAAATTTTGCACCTCTTTTTTGGCTTCAAGATGCTTATTGTACATTTCAATTGCAAACAGCTTGCACCGCCAGCCTCATGGTACTATTGTTTATGTTGCTTACTCCAAAAGCTGATTGTGAGACCGTAATCGAGCAGCTTTCTTTCCCAACGCATGCCTATAAAAAACAAAGTAATTTTTCAAAAAAAGTTACAGTTTGATTACCTAAATGAAATATCAAATAGGGATCTATGTTTTTCACTACCTTCTCCACCACAGCCTTGCTATGAGTGGCCTCAAAGGAACCTTGCTTGTAAGAGCCGCATGATCCCTGGGGTTTTCCATAGCTAGCAAATAAGATATCTGAGATTGTTCTTCCACCACCTTGGCATGACAATTCCATTGCGCTCCCTTCTTTTGCATATCCACAGATATTTACAATGCTGACAACCAGGAAAGAAACCTTCGAAGTGTCTCCCCCGAATTCTTCCCACAAAATCAATGTGTTTGTGCCATTTTTGAAGAATGATCTCGGAATATGGTACCTGAAAACAGTTCATTTGAGTATTTCGCCATTAGATCTTGATCAGAAATTCGTTCATTCAGCAAATTAATCGAGTATTTCTAATTAGTAATAACTACCATCTTTGAGAAGGATTCCCACAGTTTCTTCTGCATTTATCGGGCTTGAAATCTCCACGGTAATCACAAGTGTTGACACATCCATCAGTACCAGAACCTTGCTTCGGCCAGAAGCGTCCGATGCTGTTCCCATTAACCCAGGCATGCCCTTTACCCATTCCTTGCAAGTCTACCACCACAGGCTCTGTGCCTGATGGAGCTGTGAAAGTTGTCTGCACAAAAATAATTACAATGTTAACAAAGTTAAGAACTGAATGGAAGATTTGCAGAGCCATTGATGATAAAGGAAGTAGTACCTTATACCATGTAAAGGGTCTATCCTTGGGAAGTTTATTTGTATACCAGTAGCGATGGGCTGCAGCTGGATCATAGAGTCGTTTGGCCTCACCATTCAGACCAACCTTCAATCAAGGAATCAACATAAGTTCACATGAAATTAGTCTCATCAAGGGTGATATATCCTGCTGTTCTGAAGAAGAAGCTTACCTTGAAAAACCACTGGTTTGATGTTAAATCAATAGTTTTACTCCCGGTTGTATCATTACTGATCAACTGAACCGTCTTCCCCACTAAACCAGTAGGTTTCATATCATATCTTGCACCATAATTCTGCCCAGATTAAAGAAATAACAAGAAAAATAATGTCACCAGATGTTTTTGAGCCTGGACTTGTCAAAACAAAGTTTGAAGATTTGCAAACTTTCATTTCATAGTCAGCAGTAGAAACGGTTTATGGCTTATGAAACAACTTATGATAAAACAACAGTTAGGTTATGAACTGTTTATTGTTTGGTAAATCCGTAGTGATCAAAACAGTTTTTTCCGAGATAATTCAATTTTTTATAAGTAAAAACAATTTCGTAAACTATTTTTAAAAAAAAGTGTTTGGTCTAGTTTCTGTTTATAGCAAAGAAAAACTATTTCATAAACTCTACTAAAGAGCTGAAGAAAAAGCAAATGAGATTAGAGAAAAAAGTGGTGAAAAATATAATTAAACTTACCGCCAATCCAACTGTTGCACTGAGTAAACTAATGTTGTTAGTCCCTAATTTCAGAACCACAGGTTTGTTGAACTCGAAACTGTAGTCGTCTCCACTGAATGATTGTTGACCATTAGCTGAACCAGCGAACTGGGAACCTGTTGTTCCATCAAATTGAACGTGGAAATGAGTAATCTGTTTAATGAGTTACCTGTCACAGCGTTGTTTGAGTCAAATTTAAACAAACTTAAATCAAGTTGTTGAAATCTTTTCTAAGGCAATTTTTGCCTTGAAAATCCACATCGAACATCGCCACACCAAATTAAAGAGAATTTTACCTACGAGTCTTCTGTTAACAAAAGCATGGAGACCATGGCCATTTGTGGTCACACGAAGAATCGCACTCGTTGGCGTTGTTCGATCGATGTTAACACTGTGTCAATGTGTCAACAATGTTAGTAACCATTATTTACTGGTCCTGGTGAGCAGAAGCACCAAATGAGAAGAAGAGATTACCTGGTCATGTACCAGAAGTAGTCACTGACATCAAAAGTTGCTTCCTTCTGATCAAGAAGCTGAGCTGCTTTAAATCTGCCCTTTTCGGCGAGGTTGACTTTCATGATCTCTGGTAACCAAACCCAGGAGAGGTTAGCTGGTTGGCTTTCCTGTTCTAAAAGTTGAGCAGGTTCACGTGTGGTCTGAGTCTCATCTTTTGCTACTTTCTTTACAATCAAAGAGGTCTGGGTGTTAACCTGTTGACAACAGGAAAATTGAACATGAATTAGCATTATTAGGAACTTACTCCATGTCTTTTTTAAAGAAAAAGAAGATTTATCTTATATATTACCTTTGCGGAGTTGTAGATTTCGTTTCTGCAGTCAAGAAGAATACTAACAGACCAAGCCGGCACATGGTACTTGCCATCTTGTTGCAAGTCGATACTGGCATCTTTGGATGTGTCATTGTTGCTCAAGAAACAGAATCGCTCCCCAGTGGCATTGTTCATGTATGCAGTCAACTGATTAAAAACACAAAATTCAGATTATTTGTTTTACTTTTGAATCTAATTAAAGAGATTCCTATACCAGTTTTGCCACTTACATCAACACCATTGTCAAGATTCTTGGTTGTCACTGTGCTGTTAGTTAGAACCCTCTCTCCCTTTTTAAGAGCTTCATGGAGCTTCTTCAGATGCCCCCACTTGGGCTGATTCAAAATTCCTGAAAAATTTCGACATTTTCAAAATCCAAATTGATTCACTGATATGTTAGTGATAAAAGTCTAATGATTTTGTATTAGTATGATTTAATTACCATATTCATTAATTGGTGCATCATAATCATATGATGTTGTAATATATGGACCTCCTGCTGTGCGTCCGAAGTTTGTTCCTCCATGATACTGTATTTTGGAAAGGAAAAAGAAAATAATGTCAACAAATAAAAAAATGTGCTCATTGAAATGATTCGGAGATAAACTCGAGGCAATGATAGAGATATTTCACTATAATCAAACGGAGTAAAGAAATGCCGAGGAATAGAACTCTAACTATACGTTATAGGACTAACCATGTAATAATTGTTTAAGATACCGCCACTTTGGAAGAAGCGTGCAACTGCGTACGCCAAATCTTCAGCAGGTCTAAAGGGTTCATTGTTACCCCAAAGCTTGAACCTACAATGATTATAACAATAATTCATTTGAGCATTTGTTCAGATTTAAGTCTTATCAGAAAAATAAAGTTCGTGATTTTTGGGAAAGATGATGAAATTAGCCCCCCCACCCACCATCCGGTCCAGTTTTCAGTCCACATTTTTGGACTGTTTGGATTGCTTGGCGTGAATTTGTCACAGTAAAATCCGTTGCATGCATTGATCTGTAACAAGACACAAAAACCATTGGTTTGGATGACCAAAATGGATTGCAAAAAGGGGGGTCTATAAATATTTACCGAAAATTAAACATAAAAAAATTGAATACCATTGGCTGTGGAGCATCATCTTGCTGGCACATAACCCATGGGACGCCAATGTTCTGGGCAGCAGCCATTTGCGCAGCCCATTTGATGTATGATTTCCCTGCTTCTCCATAATCCTGCATTATATTTCCATATTCATTCTCAATCTGTGCCATGATGATGGGCCCTCCTTGTGGTGCAAAGAGCTTAGCCTCTTTGCACATGTTTACAATCTTGGTGGTAAAAATTTGCATCTCATTCTGCATAAGAGGTGAAATTTTGAAATTAGAATGCTTGCTGTCAAAAAACTGATGAAAGTTGCAAATGGAAAAAAAAAAAAAATCAAATAAACCTTGTAAATCTCATTATCTGTCCTCAACTCAATCCCAGGAGTGTTGTGAAGCCACACAGGAAAACCTCTGGAGAGAAAAAAATTGAATTATTAGCACTCATTTTCATTCAGGCAAGTAAGTAAATTCCGAGTGAAAATCCTCTGTAGTAAAATAGAATAATTTGTGGTGGAGCAGTGCTAGAGGAAGATGACTAAATTGATAAATTATTGTTTTACCCTCAAAAGAATCACTATTTGATACTGTAGTAAATAAGAAAGATGATTTTTATTGGTTATTCGTACTGCCAAAATGGGTGACTAAAATGAGAAGCTCTAAATTATTGCCTTTTGTGGTGTGGTATGCTCTTTCTAAAATAAAAAGAGGCAAGGAACTTATTTTGAGAGAATTTTACCCATAGTTCCACTCAGCACAGACATAAGGACCAATACGTAGAATCCCATAAAGTCCAGCTTGTTGAATGAGCTTGAAAAACTTTATAAAGTCTCTATTCTCAGAGAAATCATACTGTAGTCATCACAAAAGCAGATTTAGATAACAAAGGTCAGCTTGGCAAGGCAGTCTCATTTCTTGAACTTAAAAAGTACATTTAAAAAAATATTTTATAAAATTAAAAAAAGAATTATTCAAACCCCGCGGCGGCGAGGCTCATGGATATCCCAGAAAATATATGTTTCAACGGCATCAAGCCCACCGTCCTTTGCCTTCTGAATCAGATCCGGCCACATCTGTTTCATGTATTGAATTAGCACAAATTGTTTCATATCAAATATGAATAATATTAATAATTAGAAACTGAAATGCTATTATTTTTTTGTTAAAAACTATAATGTCACATCTTTTGTTCTTGCTGTTGAGAACCATGGAGACAATAACTTGAAGAGCAAGTTTCTCTTCTTCCAAAAATTTTTGTTCGCATAGGGAGGAACTTACTACATACTCAATTAAGTGAAATTTTTAAAAATTATCAATTAAATTTTCACATGGTTCAATTAAGTGAAATTTTCAAAAATTATCAATTAAATTTTCACATGATACAAGTAAGAATCTTTCTTATCCTAATCTCAGAATATATTGTTTAAACAGAAAATTAGTTGGGTAACGATATCGTTAATGCTGGAGCAAATTTTCTATCTAAATTTTAAATGGACAAAATTACTCATGTTCAATTTTAACCTACAATTCACGATTATAAAGTAAATTTGTCAATTTAAAATTAAAAACTTATTTTGCTCTTACATTAACATTTTATGTTTTGATCGCTATCCAATTAATTTTGTTTAAGAAAAATTACCTCAGTGGTGCTACGCGGATAGTGGATTGAACCAGAGTTAATGATTTTGCGTTGCCCATCGATGATGAGGGCATTTGCATCGTATTGAACAGTTATCGCTGAGCATGAGCAGAGCAAAGCTAAGCTTGCAAGGAGAAGTAACTCAATCCGATGACGCGACATCATTATCAACAAACAGAAGCTCTCTCTTTAATTTTCTCAGTGAAAGGAAGAAGAAAAGATGTGCTCATAAAAAATTATCCTAAGGAAACTACAAAAGAAAAAGAAAAAGAAAAGAAAAGAGGAAGGTGGGTGTTGCACAAGCTTTCTTGCAGAAATCTGTGACTAAACTTTCTTTCGAAGAACATCTATGCTTAAATAGGGAAAACCCATCAGCAAAAATCATCAAACAATCTACATTTGCCCAAATTCATGTACTAAAATTTTCAATATTTAATATGCCACATCAAATCATTATCTGTAATTATTTTCCTGTAATATCCGAATTCAGTTAAATACACGCTAGGAGTCTGAATTTTAATTCACTAGGTGACTTTGGTGCAGCACCACAGTGGATATCAACTCCTGATAAAATTGTGAAGTAAAGTAATTACATATAAATTTTAATTATATAGTAGTCTCACAAAATCTTAGAATTTAAAAAATTCAAATATCCATATGTAAAAACCATATATTGCAAGATTTTATTTTACAAATTTTACTATAGAAGAGTTGATATCTGCAACTCCATATTTATTACCAATTTATGCACCCATATTCTTTATTTACCGATGGAGGATTTCATTGAGATGCAATGAAAACCACGTCAGCATGATAGAGAATTAGATTGAAAGAAGATAATGATTAAAGAAAAATGAAAATTTTCATATATTGGAGAGGTGAGCTGAATGTAATTAGTCTAACTTTCCTTAACAATTTTAATTATACTAATCTTTGTAAATGGTAGAGAGACAGCAAATGAAAGCTTATACAACTAAATAATGTATCTCTTTCAAAGTAAGGCTTAAAGAATGGCTCAGCACGAATATTTCAAAGCTTTTTGTGTTTCAAAGAGTACAATAACTTGATTGTGTGAGTTTAACTCTTTTTGAATATCTCAAGCTCTCTATTGAATGCTCAATAGAGTGGGTTTATATAGCCATCAATTAATATGGCCGTTGGGACTTTAATTCGAAAAGATTGTGTCTTTAAAAGTTCAGATTTCGTGTCCAACGGTAATATTTTTTGAACTACCAGTCGACTAGGTCGTGATACCAGTCGACTGGGTTCTCTTGAAAAATCTCATTTTTAAAGCTTCTGGGGTACCAGTCGACTGGGTTATTCTTACCAGTCGACTGGGGACTTTCTATCCAATTTACCAGTCGATTGGTATATGTACCCAATCGACTGGGTTGTCTTCCAACCCAGTTTTTCTGTGTTAAAAAAGTTTTAACTTAAAAACGTTTGACTTAAAAAGATCTGTTTAAAAAACATTTTGTGTGCGAGCCATTGAACAAGTTATTACAATGTACAAGTGAGACTTATATTGGTTTTAAAACCTTAGACCTATACTAGTTCTTCAGTCTTCACTTGAAAGATTGATTTGGTTTGAGTTCTTGCACTTTGATTCTGGGTTGAATGCTTTTGTTGCTTACTACACTTAGATTGTACTGTTAGTATAATAACAGTTGTGTTTTGTTATCATTAAAATACAGGTGAAGATCAACAATCTCCCCCTTTTTTATGATGACAAAACTAATAATGTGAAAACAGTTTAAAAAACTAAGGGCATGTTTGGGGAGGGTTTTCAAAAACCCTTTTCAGTGTTCAAACACTGAAATCTCTTTTCAAACTTTAGTTTTGTTGTTTGGCTGTAGTTTTGCAAATTAGTTTTGTAAAACAGTTTTCATAAATTCAGTGTTCAAACACTGATTTTAGAAAACTCCCAAACGGGGTTTTTGGTTTTCATTTTTTACGCCTAAAATACTACTCAGAGTTCACCCTCTTCTCTCTTCTCTCGATTTCGTTCCTCATCTCCCTTAACTGTTCTCATCTCACTCTCAGTCTTCTTCGTCTTCTTTTTGGGGTTTGATTTCTTTCTTCGTCTGATTTTGATTTCTTTATCTCTCCATCTGAGTTTGATTTCTTTATTCGTCTTCTTAGTCTGATTTTGATTTCTTTATCTCTCCAATGTCTTCTTCTTCTTCGTCTCAGTCTCTCTGTTTCGTCGATCTCTCGATCAGTAGTGGAGGCAAAGCAGCGGCGATGGTGGCACCAGTAAAGAGGCGAAGCAGCGGCGATGGTGGCACCGGTAAAGAGGTGAAGCAGAGGGAAATGAGTGCAATTTTTCTGTATGTATACTCCATTTACGAACAATAGGTTTCGGGTGAGTGATTTATTTTTGTTTATGTTTTCCATGTTTAGTATTTGGGTGCAATTTTTTTAACAAAATCCCTAGAGCTTTTCTTGGAATTTCTTAGGAATCAGTAGCCCTTAATTTATTAAATCACTTATCTTCTGATTTGTGTTACAAGGTCAGATTATCAAGTGGATTTTGTCCTTGTTTTTGTCACCACCAGCATCCGAGCAACCCCAAATTTTCGGTAACAACATCCCTTTCCTCTTTGCCATTGTTGGTTTCAAATCTAAGATAGTTTAAGATGTTTGTGTAAATTAATCTAAATTTTGTTTTTGAACATTTTTCTCTGTAAGTAGTTTTGCTTATATTTTAATTTCTTATAATTTATCTATCATTGCTATATTGATTTACCATTGCTCTACACTTGTGTGTGTGCATGCGTGTTTCAATTCGGTTGTAAATATTTTTTATTTACTCTGAGAAACTTTTTGTAGGCAATCATAAATTCTGCTTGCTTGTAAATTTCAGGTTCCTTTTTTTTTTTTGGTTCATTTAAGTCTTTTGTTTGATGTAACATTTCCCTGGAGTTTAGGCAATATAGTCTTTTGACAAAGTTTAGTTTGGCATTATATCTTTCTAGCCATTCGGTCACTAAATCATTTTCTTGTGCATCTCATGGTTATGACTTGTGAAAACTAAAAACTATGCTGGGTTAGCAAATTTGAAGCATGGACATTTATGGAAGATCTTATGATAGAACACAATTAAACTTGCAAACAGGTTTATGGTTAAACACTATTTATTATTATCTCTTATAATACCTTTCATACATGTGTATACTTGTTTACATTTTTAATTAAAAAAGCTTAATGGGCGTACTATGGTCATTTATCTCTTGCAAATGTATGTATTTTGGTATGAATGTCATCTTATGCAAGTTTCAATTGATTTTGTGTATGTTTAGAGTCATGAAATTTAGTGTTCTTACTATAATTCATGGTGATATTGAACTGGACTCATTTAGCAGTTCATCATTCAGTTGACGCTCGTTAAGTTGTTTAGAAACTAGGGCTTTAATTTGTTCTTAGGCATTGTTTCCTAAGTATACTTTATTTTTTTCTTTCTTTTTTGTTCTGTAATTTGCATGATTCATATGCTTAGTGGTTGGAGAAAGGTATTCTGTTGTGCATTTTGTTGACATATTTGGGTATAGTTCATAGTTTTGCTTACACTTTCTGTTGCTGTCCATTATTGCCAGTTCTGGAACTGTCTTAAGCTTTTCTCCACTCCCACAACTAATTCTACTCTGTTTGGAGGTGGGTTGCTAGGCTATGTAATGTATGATGTCACTCATTACTACCTGCATCATGGTCAGCCCACAAAAGAAGTACCTAAAAATCTTAAGGTAAGGGCAGTCATGCTCTGCTAATTCTCTAGCTAGTTTTTTACTCATAGTTGTTTACATCATACATAATGTTGTGGATAATTAGTACGACTAAGTTTTTGGGAGTCCCACAAAGTTCAAGACTTTAGAACCTTGTTGAACACTATTAATATTTGCATATGCAAGGAACCAAGCTACGACACCAGTTTGTCAAGACGACATTTGAGTTTGCTTTCCAATGCAAATAATTCAACCTTGAAGAATCATAGGGCTTCAAATATATTTTTTGGGCTTTTAATTTATTTTTTTATTTTTAAAAATGACAAGGTCTGTTAATGTTCAGAGCAGGCTTTGTCAAAGTAACAGTTTGTTCGCTTTGTACTTTTGTAGAAATATCACTTAAATCATCACTTCGGGATTCAAAATAAGGGCTTTGGGATCACTTCATCACTTTGGGATAAAGTTTTCGGCACACTTCCTCAGAAAAAAGCAGCTGAGAAAACTAAATAATTTAACCGGAGTGGTAGAAACTGTTATTTAGTCACAACTTGTAATGGTCAGAAAGTTTTCTTCTCAAATATTCTTTGTCTTTGGTGTCTATTTATTCTCTAGTATGTCACTTTAGATGAGATGACATCTTCCAGGGTTAGCATTTGATGCATGGATTGAAGTCATTTTTTGTGGTGTCATTTCTATATAATGGGCTCTGTATAAATGGAAGTGATGATGTTCCCATATTTATTGTTTGTTTATGAAGGAAAAGATACATCCACTGGGTCTGTTGGATGTTTGGTAGGGAGACATTGTGTAGTGCCCAAAATTTTGTGACATTTGCAATTTTTGGAAAGAAATTTACAAGGGGTTTAGTAATATGCTTTTGTTCTTATACTAGAAGGTAGATATATATTCTGACACTTTACATATCTATTTTGAAATCCTTTTGAAATTGCCTTATCAGACTTGTATTTTTTTATTGTGTCTCCACCCGCACATGGGGCATTTTATAATATAAATGTTAAATGAGTCAATATTTTGTTTTATAATTTAAGTTTTTAAGATAATTGATGTTCTGTGTTTATTCAATCGTGACTTAATAAGAAAAAAAAGCTCAATTTTTTTTTTTTTGAAGTCAAAGATGAAAGAATAACAAAGAAGAGTAAAAGGATTAAGGGATTTCAAGTAAATGTGTTTTAGTAGAATTATATATAAGTATTATTTCATGATTTTATTTTTTTTTAAATTTTCTTTATTTTATATTTAATTATTTTTTCTCATTTTTCACGTGTGATTTTTGAATAAATTTTAGAAAATAATGGTATATTTAACATAAATAATCTTTAAAATAACATCTCAAATTAGTTTGATACAATGAGTAAAATAATTCAAATAGGATAAAGATGATAAAATGGGGAAAAAATAATATTGTATCTGATCAATTAATATTGGGCCGTTCATTTTCTTTTTATCAATTTATCAAAGTTGTATTTTATCAATGAATATTGTATCTTAAAGTTGTCCTCAACGAACTTATTTTTAAGAAGAAAAGTATTATGTCATCTTTTAGATATTGAACAAACTTGAATATTGTATTTGATGGGTTGGTTGTTCATATTTTATCAAATTGTGAAAGTTATATTGTATTTTTTATTTTTAAGAATTTATTTAACAAACAAACATGACATGACCAAGGGGAAGAGTGTTGTCATGTTTGATTCATGATATATAAAAAATACTAACATTTTAAAAATAAAATAATATTAATTATTTCCAAGTATTTGGTATATACTTAAAAAAATATATTTAGTAAATATGAGAAATAAAATTAATTTTAGATATTAAAATTTAAACTGAATACTGGAAACTGAAAGCTGAAAATAATTACAAGAAAGTGTAATCCAAACAGTTTTATATTTTCAAAACAGTTTTCGAACACTGATTATCCAAACAACATTTCACTGAAAACTGTTTTGGAAATAGTTTTCGAACACTGTTATCCAAACATGTTTTCAAACACTGAAAACTGAAAACTGTTTTCAGAAACTCTTTTCGAAAACACTTTTTGAATACTGAAAACTGTTACCAAACATGCCCTAAATGTTTGGTTTTTTAGAAAAAACAGACAGAGTTTCCTATGTTTTTCAAGTAAAACCACCCTGTAAACAAGCAAATGCAGTTTATATTTTTATTTCAAGCAATCAATAACAACTCAACTAATTAAATGAATCATTTTCAATATTCTTTGGAGCAGTGCTTCCCCTAAATCTATGCATTGGTTTCTGTTTACATAGTTTTTCTCGTTTTCTCATTTTTCGCCCCCGTTTTGACAATAGCAACCAAAGGGGCCAGAAACTAAAAAAAAGCTACTTATCTACCAAAGTCATCTAGAGTATGCTTAAACAAACTTGTACGTGAAAAATTTGGCTTCATTCGGAGTTCGAAAGCCTTCCCGGGAAGAACCGAAAGTTTTCGTACAAGCACAACCAATTTCAAAGCATATTCTTAAATAAAAGCAGTTAGAAACTAGGCAAGCATATCAAAAATAGAGTAAATAGATGCATGAATTATGACTAATGAAAAAGCATCAAACATATATAAAAAGTCAATACACGAACGGGCTTCATAGAGCCATATATAAGACAGAAATACATAGGTATGTCCGTGCTACATGCTAAGAGCTGGAAACTACTATATACATCAAAATATCAAAGAAAATTACTCAAGGAGCAGGAGAGTCTGAGCCGTCGCGAATGAGATCCCGTATCTCAGCTAATGAACTCTCTATATGCTCTCTGTGTAAATCGAAATCGTCCAATAAATGCTCGATGGAGGAGCTCAATCTCTGGTACTCTGACTGTATGGTCTAGAACCCGGACTGCATGGTCATCTGGAGGCTCGTGATAGCCTGTAGTAGATCGCCATACCCAGCCTGACCAGTACTCGAGTCACCAATGGGAGGTGCTCGGGTATCCGTGTCCATGTCAGCAGTATCAGTAGCAGCCTCCTCATCATCACTACTCTCATCCTCCCAGATCCGAATGTGCTTCCCGGCCGTTGAATAAATGAAGCCGTTACGAACCGTGCATCCCATCTTCTTCAGTGATGAGATGTTGATGATGTCCGTCAGTCCAATATCCTGAGCCTCGAAAGCAGGAAGAGGCACCCAGAAGTGCTGGAGTATGAGTGTAATGAGCATCCCGTAGGGTAGACACCCAGAGTCACTCGCTTCGCCGTTAATCATGTTCGCGAGCAGTAGGAGATATATATTGAAGTGGTGCCTTCAATACTGTATCTATCTTAAATAGATACCCCTGACTCCCGAGTCTCGGGTGGATGATCCAACTCACTATTAAGTTGAACAATTTTGAGTCCAGGGGCATATCATTACATGTGTGAAATGTAGTGGGTCTGTACACATAGTTAGGGTCGCCCCTGACTATCTAATGGGCTGCCTCGACATCAAAATTGTCTGGCCATCCGTCCAGACTCCATTGGATCTCTCTTATAGGGATCCTCAGTATACTCATGAGGAGGTCAGTGTTGACCTCAAACTCCACACCCTAGACACTGGTTCTGAATCTCAGAGCAAGTGGACTGGGTTTCACCAAGTTCGTATAGAACTGGTGAATCAGTCTCTGGTAGTATTTTTTATGCACTCTGACTAGTGGGGTCAGATGTATTGCCTCAAAGGCTGGCAAGATATCGAAGTTGCCATGACGAATAGAGTCGAAATCGACAACTCTACCTGTCATGATCTTCTTATGACGGATTACTGAGTCATACCTCGCTTTGGCTGTAGGACTGGAAAACAGAGCCTCATCAAGCTCTGTTCTGGGCTTTTTGCTTGATGAGCCCGCCACGCCCTTCCCTCTGTGTATTTGGATCCATAGGTTTGGTGGACCTTGGCCTTGTTGGTGCATTTGGTCCTCCGGTTGTGTATTTGATACGGATTCGATCAGACATTTTTAGGAAAAATGGGGTTTTTGGGGAAAAAGATTTTTGGTGAAAATGGAAGATTTTAACCGTAGAAAGTTGAAAATAATGTTTGAGATGAGCAGATCGGTGTGTTTAGATGATGTTTGGAAGGTTTTTGGATCAAAATGGTGAAATTTTCTAGAGAGAGAAAGTTAGGTTGCTTGAAAATGGCGTAAAAATCAGGAAAAAAAAAATGAACAATCTATATATAGAATCGCGATACCAGTCGACTGGATAAAGATACCAGTTGACTGGGTCCTTTCGAAAAGATGAATATTTTTCACACCAGTCGACTGGGTCAATGTACCAGTCGGCTGGGTAATCTGGCAGTAAGATACCAGTCGAATGGGCAGTTTGTACTAGTCGACTAGATGATAACTGAATTTCAAAAAAATTGATTCCAAATAGGGTCTAGAGGTACCAGTCGACTAGATAAGATCTACCATTCGACTGGAGGAATTGGCAGAGACTTACTAGTCGACTGGATTATATTTACCAGTCGATTGGAAGAATAAGCAGTGACTTACTAGTCGACTGAAATAGATTTACCAGTTGACTGGACCTTTATGAAAATTTTCAGTCTTGAATTGTAGCATGAAATTTGTTTATCTATGACATTTTGAGTGTGGGAGATATTTAAACAAAAATTAATACTCTTTCACTAGATGTCAAACATGCAAATGATGAAATGAAGGAGCAATTAGATATTCAGTTTATCATAATCCAAAAATCCCATCAACATTCTAATCTTACAAAAACTAGCTTCACTTAGGGGTTTTGTAAGAATGTCAGCTATTTGATCTTCCGAAGGTATGAATTCTAGTCTTATATCATCTTTTTGAGCATGGTCTCTTAAGAAATAATGTCTGATTTCTATGTGTTTGGTTCTAGAGTGCTGAATAGGGTTCTTGGTTAGGTTGATAGCACTAGTATTATCACAATGTATCGAGATGCCTTTTAGGTTCATGCCATAGTCTTCTGGTTGTTGTTTCATCCATATCACTTGGGCACAACAACTTCCAGCTGCTACATATTCCACTTCAACGGTTGATAGTGCAACGAAATTTTGTTTCTTGGAAAACCAAGAGGTTAACATTGCACCTAAGAATTGGCATGTTCCACCTGTGCTTTTTCTATCTAACCTACATCCAGCAAAATCAGCATCTGAATATCTTACAAGCTCAAAAGATGAATCTCCAGAGTACCATAATCCTATGGTTTGGGTTCCCTGTAGATATCTAAGGATTCTTTTTACTGCAACTACATGTGATTCCTTAGGATTAGCCTGAAATCTAGCACACATGCATACATTGAACATTATATCAGGTCTACTTGCAGTCAAATAAAGTAAAGCACTTGTCATGCTTCTATAATATTTAGTATCTACAGTTTTACCTCCTTTATCAAGATCAAGTTTTGTTGTTGTGCTCATAGGAGTTCCAAGTGGCTTTGAGCTTTCCATCCCGAACCTTTTTAGTAGGTCCTTAATGTACTTTGATTGATTGATGAATATACTTCCTTTTAGCTGTTTGATTTGAAGTCCAAGGAAGTAGGTAAGTTCTCCCATCATGCTCATTTCAAATTCACCTTGCATGCACTTTGCAAACTCTTGACACATAGATTCATTAGTAACACCAAATATAATATCATCAACATATATTTGAATTATCAAAGTGTCATTTTTATGAGTTTTTGTGAAGAGAGTTGTGTCTATTCTACCTCTTATGAAATCATTGTCAATCAAAAATTTACTTAGTCTTTCATACCATGCCCTTGGAGCTTGCTTCAACCCATATAGAGCTTTAGAAAGCTTGTAGACATGATTTTGAAGACTGGGATTTTCAAATCCAAGAGGTTGCTCAACATAAACCTCTTCTTCTATAAAGTTATTTAAAAATGCACTTTTTACATCCATTTGAAATAGCTTGACTTTATTAAAGCATGCAAAGGCTAATAACATTCGAATAGCTTCTAATCTAGCTACGGGAGCATAGGTCTCATCAAAGTCTATTCATTCTTTTTGATTATATCCCTTAGCAACTAGTCTAGCCTTATTTCTAGTTACTATTCCATTTTCATCCATCTTATTTCTATATACCCATTTAGTTCCAATTATTGAATAATTATTAGGTCTTGAAACTAGTTTCCAAACGTTGTTTCTTTCAAATTGATTTATCTTTTCCTACATTGAAATTATCTAATCATTATCCTTCTCAGCTTCTATAAAAGTCTTAGGTTCTACTTGAGACAAATAAGCTACAAAATTGAAAATATTTCTAATAGAAGAGTGAGTTCTTACCCCTTGTGAAGAATCACCAATCACTTGATCAAGCGGGTGATAATTTACATACCTTCAATATTTGAGAAGACTATCCTCTAGTTGGCTTGTAGATGGTTGGTTCAAATTGTGAGTTTTCATCTCTTCATTTGCTAGAGGTGGACTCTCCTTTGGGTTAACAATGGGAGTAGTAGTTTCCGTTCTTGGAATAAAATCTGTATCATCTTTAAAGGAAACTTCTCTACTACTAATAGGGTTAGACTCATCAAGAGTTACATGTACAGATTCTTCTACCACTAGAGTTCTTTTATTGAAAACTCTATAAGCCTTACTAGATGTTGAATATCCTAAAAATATCCCTTCATCGGTCTTAGAGTCAAATTTACCCAAGTTTGTTTTATTGTTATTTAGAATGAAGTATTTGCACCCAAAAGTACGAAAATATGAGATATTAGGCTTTTTACCTTTCCATAGTTCATATGGAGTTTTATCAAGCATAGGCTTAATTAAAAATCTATTTAAGATATAACAAGAAGTGTTCACAGCTTCAGCCCAAAAGTATTTTGGTAAACTATTTTCACAAAGCATTGTTCTTGAAAATTCTTCTAGAACTCTGTTTTTTCTCTCAACAATTCTATTTTGTTGAGGAGTTCTAGGAGCTGAAAAGTTGTGATCAATTCCATTTTCATCACAAAATCTTGAAAAGCTTTGATTTTCAAATTCTTTTCCATGATCACTTCTTATGCTTGAAATACAAATTCTTTTTTCATTTTGAACCTTTTTGCAAAACTTTTCAAATCCTTTGAAGGCTTCATCCTTGTAAGCAATAAAAATAACAAAGGTATATCTTGAATAGTCATCAACAATAACAAGAGCATATTGATGGCCACCTAGACTAATGGTACTAATTTGACCGAATAAGTCCATATGCAGAAGTTCCAAAGGTCTAGTAGTTGAGACTACATTTTTTGCTTTAAAAGAAATCCTTGTTTGTTTTCCCATTTGACAAGCATCACATACTTTGTCTTTTTCAAAATTGATTTTGGGAAGTCCAATGACTAAATCTTTTCTTGAAATGATTTTTAGCAAGTTCATGTTCACATGACCAAGCCTTCTATGCCATAGCCATGGATTTTCACTAAATGAATGAAACATTTTTCATTTTCAGAATGCAAGGATTTTAAATCAACTATATAGACATTTTCATGTCTATGGCCAACAAACTTGATCTTGTTGCTCTTGATGTCTATAACTAGACAATGAGAGGTCTCAAATGCGACTTTGTTGCCTTTGTCACATAGTTGACTAATGCTTAGTAAATTTGGCTTAAGGCCTTGTACTAGTAATACATTATCTAAGGTTGAGAAATCATTACTGACACCATGCCCGATAATCTTAATTTTGGTGTTGTCTCCAATGGTGACATATCTACCATCTCTTAGAGTTAGCTCATTGAATACATTTTTATCACTGGTCATGTACTTTGAGCATCCACTATCAAGGTACCAACAGTTTCCTTTCTCCTTGGTGTGAAGATATATCTACATCACACAAGGATATACAATTGCACTTTTAGGTACCCAAAATTTCTTGGGTCCTGTGGGGTTAGTCCTAGAAAACACAGTTCCTTTTGGAACAAATACTTTCTTAACAGTATATGGTGATCTAAGGACATGTTGATAATGCACAATCCTCGGATAATAACTATTGATATTTCTGGGATTTCTTACTTGTGCATATCTATAATTCTTGGGATAGGAGTTCCTAGGATACATGCTTCTATGGTACGAAATATGAAAATGCATGTCATTTCCAGAGAATGTATGATGATGCATTCTAGGATACATGCTAGTATTATTATGAGTATGAAAATTATTTCTAGGATAACCATGATGGTAATTCCTAGGATGTGCATGTGCAGAGTGCATATTTTGATTATACATATTGTTCCTAGAATGTACATAATGGTTATTTTTAGGATGTGTATAGGCATTTCTAGAGTGTGCATACACATAAGCATGTGTATTTCTAGGATGCTTCATTTTTGTATGAACATTTGAATTTCTAGATTTCCTAGCATTTATTGAGGGAGTGCTTTTAACCTTGCTAGGGGTTTTTGAAGTAAAGACTTCATTCACACATGAGGCTTTCATGAATAAGCTCTCTTTTGATTTTTTGCTTGCTTAATGGAGAATAACCTAACCCTGATTTTCCTCCACTTAATCTTTGGCAAGAAAGCACTTCATCAAGCTTTTCTTTTCCAAGCATAAGTCTTGATATAGTGCTATTCAATTCAAAAATTTTATTTTTTAAATTCTCATTTTCATCTTTGAGAAAATCTTGAGAAGAATCATACAGTAAAGATGATAATTTTTCTTTTTATTCTCTAAGACTTATCATCTCTTTAGAGAGAGATGATACCTCCTTGTTAAGAATTGAATTTCTAGAATCGAATTTCTTCAATTCATCATGCATTTCATTTATTACTTCTAGCAGTTCTTCAGTACTATTCACAATATTATTCTTAGAAGAAGGAGAAGATGTTACCTCACTTTCATCGTCGATTGCCATCAAACAAAGGTTGGCAATTTCCTCATATCCGACTTCTTTGTCCGATGACTCATCTTCTTCTTCGTCATCACTCCAGGTAGTTTCTATCATGGCTTTCTTTTTAAAGCTCTTGTATGGTTTGTTTGAAACCGGACAATCAGCTTTAATGTGACCGGGCTTCTTGCATCCATAGCATATAAGTGGTTCCCTTTTCGAAGTGGGATCCTTTGTGTAAGGTTTCTTGTTTTTCTTCAAGAACCTGTGAAATCGTTTGGTGATTAAAGCCATTTCACTATCTTCCTTGCTACTCTCTGCTTCTTTTTCTGTTTCCATTTCTTTGCTACTCATAGAAGCTTTGAGAGCAATTTGCTTTTTCTTCTTCTCATCATTATTGACGATGGGAGACATTTATTCCATCTTGTATGTCAACAATGACCCAAGCAGTGTCTCAATATCCAGTTTGTCAAGATCTTTGGCCTCTTGTATGGCTGTCTTCTTTTCTAAGAATAAGCCTAGATATTGTGCCATTTAATTCTAATATTTTATTTTTTAAATTCTCGTTTTCATCTTTGAGGAAATCTTGAGAAGAATCATACAGTAATGAAGATAATTTATCTTTTTCTTCTCTAAGACTTATCATCTCTTTAGAAAGAGATGATACCTCCTTTTTAAGAGTTGAATTCCTAGAATCGAATTTCTTCAATTCATCATGCATTTCATTTATTACTTCTAGCAACTCTTCACTACTACTCACAATATTATTCTTAGAAGAAGAAGGAGATGCTACCTCACTTTCATCGTCGATTGCCATCAGACAAAGGTTGGCAATTTCCTCGTATCCGACTTCTTTGTCCGATGATTCTTTTTCTTCTTCGTCATCACTCCAGGTAGTTGCTATCATGGCTTTCTTCTTGAAGCTCTTGTATGGTTTGTTTGAAACCATACAATCAGCCATGATGTGACCGGGCTTCTTACAGCCATAACACATAAGTGGTTCCCTTTTTGAAGTGGGATCCTTTGTATAAGGTTTCTTGCTTTTCTTCAAGAACCTATGGAACCGTTTGGCGATTAAGGCCATTTCACCATCTTCCTCATTGCTCTCTGCTTCTTTTTTCGATTCCATTTCTTTGTTGCTCGTAGAAGCTCTGAGAGTAATCTGCTTTTTCTTCTTCTCATCATTATTGACGATGGGAGTCATTTCTTCCATCTCATATGTCAACAATGACCCAAGTAGTGTCTCAACATCAAGTTTGTCAAGATCTATGGCCTCCTGAATGGCTGTTTTCTTTGGTTTCCATGAAGGTGGCAAGAATCTCAAGATTTTTCTTGTTAGTTCAAACTCCTCAATATTCCTACCAAGCAGCTTTAAACCATTTACAATAGTTATGAACCGTGAGTGCATTTAAGAAATTGTTTCGTTATGAGACATTTTAAAGGATTCATATTCATAAACTAGCATATAGATTTTTGATTTTTTGACCTCACTAGTTCCTTCATATGTAATTTGCAGTTTATCCTATATCTCTTTAGCTGAAACATATGCATAAATTTTATTATATTCAGATATATCTAAAGCACAATGTAAAATACTTGTTGCTCTGCTATTGAGAGACATCATTCTACAATCCTCGTCAGTGTACTCAGTTTTGAGTTTAGGTATTTGTTGATCCTCACCCGTATTTTAATGATGACAAAACACAATTGTTATTATACTAACTAAGTGTAGTAAGCAACAAAAGCATTCAACCAAGGATCAAGGTGCAAGAACTCAAACCGAATCAAAGTATCAAGTGAAGACTGAAGAACTAGTATAGGTATAAGGTTTTAGAATCAATGTAAGTCTCACTTATACATTGTAATAACTTGTTCAATGGCTCGAACAAAAAAAGCTTTTCTAAACCGATCGTTTTTAAACAAACATTTTCAATTAAAACAGAAAAACTAGGTTAGAAGACAACCCAGTCGACTGGGCACACATACCAGTCGACTGGTATATGAGACAGTATGTCTCCAGTCGACTGGGTCAGACATACCAGTCGACTGGTAAATGGACAGTAAGTCCCCAGTCGACTGGATGAAAAATACCAGTCGACTGGTAACCCAGAAGGTCTGAAAACGAGATTTTTTCAAGTGAACCCAGTCGACTGGTATCATGATCCAATCGACTGGTAGTTCAAAAATATAACCGTTGGATACCAAATTTGGATGTTTTAAAGTAAATCTTTTTCAAAATTAAAGTCCCAACAACCATATTATTTGATAGCTATATAAACCCATTCTATTGAGCATTCAATAGAAGGCTGCACACATTCAAAAAGAGTTGATATTACACAATCAAGTTGTTATACTCTTTGAAACCCAAAAAGCTTTGAAATATTCTTGTTAAGCCATTCTTCAAGCTTTACTTTGAAAGAGAGACATTATTCAGTTGTATAAGCTTCCATTAGCTGTTTCTCTACCATTTACTTTACAGCATCTTTTGTAAAGGGATTACTTCCGAAAGGGAGGGGATTACTTCCGAAAGGAATGAGATAGCTTCCGAGAGGAAGGGATTGTAAGGTTTGTACAACACCGGGAAAGTTGTACGACTAAGTTACTTAGTGGATTACTTCAAAGAGTTCCTTGAAGAGAGTGGATGTAAGGTCGGAATGAATCCGATATTACCGAACCACTATAATCTGAGTTTGCATCCTCTTCTCTTTAAACTCTTTATTTACAGCACATTACTTGTCTTAATTGCTTGCTGCTTATTCATTTTTATAAACTTGTATTAATTCCGCAAAAATTTTTAAAAACCCAATTCACCCCTCTCTTAGGTTGAAACCTCGATCTACAATTGGTATCAGAGCTTCGTTCTCATATTTAGGCTTAAAATCCTTGAGTTGATCCAATGGCAGAAAATAGCTACTCTGAGGGACACTTTTATACTAGACCACCTTTGTTCAATGGCTCCAATTATAACTATTGGAAAAACAGAATGAAAATCTTTGTCGAAGGACAATATTACAATCTGTGGAGAGTCATTGAAGAAGGTCCTAGAATTCTTTCAAAAGAAATAACTATTGGAGAGACCCATCATACAATTCCTAAACTCAAAACTAAGTACACTGACGAAGATTGTAGAATGATATCTCTCAATAGCAGAGCAACAAGTATGTTACATTGTGCATTAGATATTTCTGAATATAATAAAATATCTGCATGCATTTCTGCTAAAGAGATATGGGACAAATTACAAGTCACATATGAAGGAACTAGTGAGGTAAAAAAGTCAAAAATTTATATACTAATTTCTGAGTATGAATCCTTTAAAATGTCTCATGACGAAACTTTTTCTGAAATGCACCCATAGTTCACCACTATTATAAATGGTTTAAAACTGCTTGGTAAGAATATTGAGGAGGTTGAACTAACTAGAAAAATCTTGAGATCTCTGCCACCCTCATGGAAACCAAAGAAGACAGCCATATAGGAGGCAAAAGATCTTGACAAACTGGATGTTGAGACACTGCTTGGGTCATTGTTGACATACAAGATGGAAGAAATGTCTTCCATCGTCAATAATGATGAGAAGAAGAAAAAGAAAATTTCTCTCAAAGCTTCTACGAGTAGCAAAGAAATGGAAACGGAAAAAGAAGCAGAGAGCAACGAGGAAGATAGTGAAATAGCTTTAATCACTAAACGATTTCACAGGTTCTTGAAGAAAAGTAAGAAACCTTACACAAAGGATCCCACTTCGAAAAGGGAACCGCTTATGTGCTATGGATGCAAGAAGCCCGGTCACATTAAAGCTGATTGTCTGGTTTCAAACAAACCATACAAGAGCTTTAAAAAGAAAGCCATGATAGCAACTACCTGGAGCGATAACGAAGAAGAAGATGAGTCATCGGACAAAGAAGTCGGATACGAGGAAATTGCCAACCTTTGTTTGATGGCAATCGATGATGAAAGTGAGGTAACATCTTCTCCTTCTTCTAAGAATAATATTGTGAATATTACTGAAGAACTGCTAGAAGTAATAAATGAAATGCATGATGAATTGAAGAAATTCGATTATAGAAATTCAATTCTTAAAAAGGAGGTATCATCTCTCTTTAAAGAGATGATAAGTCTTAGAGAAGAAAAAGAAAAATTATCATCTTTACTGTATGATTCTTCTCAAGATTTTCTTAAAGATGAAAATGAGAATTTAAAAAATAAAATTTCAGAATTGAATAGCACCATATCAATACTTATGCTTGGAAAAGAAAAGTTTGATGAAGTGTTTTCTTCCCAAAGATTAAGTGGAGGAAAATCTGGTGTAGGATACTCTCCTTTAGGAAAGCAAAAATCAAAAGAGAGCTTATTCATGAAAGCCTCATGTATGAATGAAGCCTCTACTTCAAAAAAACCCTAGCAAAATTAAAAGCACTCCCTCATTAAATGCTAGAAATTCTGGGAATTCAAATGTTCATACAAAAATGAAGCATTCTAGAAATACACATGCTTATATGTATGCACATTCTAGAAATGCTTATACACATCCTAGAAATAACCAATATGCACATTCTAGGAACAATATGTATAATCAACATATGCACTATGCTCATGCTCATCCTAGGAATTACCATCATGGTTATCCTAGAAATAATTTGCATACACATAATAATGCTAGCATGTATCCAAGAATGCATCATCATACATTTTCTGGAAATGACATGCATTTTCATATTCCTTACCATAGAAACATGTATCCTAGGAACTACTATCATAAGGATTATAGACATGCACATCTAAGATATCCTAGAAAATTCAATAACTACCATCCTAGGATTGTGCATCATCAATATGTCCATAGATCACCATATACTGTTAAGAAAGTATGGGTTCTAAAAGGAACCGTGTTTTCTAGGACTAACCCCGAAGGACCCAAGAAATTTTGGGTACCTAAAAGTGCTATCGTATATCCTTGTGTGATGTAGATATGTCTCCACACCAAGGAGAAAGGTAACTATTGGTACCTTAATAGTGGATGCTCGAAGCACATGACCGGTGATAAAAGTGTATTCAAGGAGCTAACTCTAAGAGATGATGGACTTGTGACCATTGGAGACAATACTAAAATAAAGATCATCGGGCATGGAAAAGTCGGTAATGATTTCTCAACCTTAGTTAATGTATTGCTAGTACAAGTCCTTAAGCCAAATTTACTTAGCATTAGTCAACTATTTGACAAAGGATACAAAGTCATATTTGAGAGTTATAGGCATCAAGAGCAACAAGATCAAATTTATTAGCCATAGACATTGAAATGTCTACATAGTTGATTTGAAATCCTTGCATTCTGAAAATGAAAAATGTTTTCTTGCTTTTAGTGAAAATCCATGGCTATGGCATAGAAGGCTTGGTCAGGTAAACATGAACTTGCTAAAAATCGTTTCAAGAAAAGATTTAGTTATTGGACTTCCTAAAATCAACAAACTAGGATTTCTTTTAAAGCAAAAAATGTAGTCTCAACTACTAGACCTTTGGAACTTTTGCATATGAACTTATTTGGTCAAATTAGTACCATTAGTCTAGGTGGCCATCAATATGCTCTTGTTATTGTTGATGACTATTCAAGATATACATTTGTTATTTTTATTGCTTACAAGGATGAAGCTTTCAAAGCATTTGAAAAGTTTTGTAAAAAGGTTCAAAATGAAAAAGGAATTTGTATTTCAAGCATAAGAAGTGATCATGGCAAAGAATTTGAAAATCAAAGCTTTTCAAAATTTTGTGATGAAAATGGAATTAATCACAACTTTTCAGCTCCTAGAACTCCTCAACAAAATGGAGTTGTTGAGAGGAAAAATAGAGTTCTAGAAGAATTTTCAAGAACTATGCTTTGTGAAAATAGTTTACCAAAATACTTTTGGGCTGAAGCCGTGAACACTTCTTGCTATATCTTAAATAAAATTTTGATAAGGCCTCTGCTTGATAAAACTCCATATGAACTATAGAAAGGGAGAAAGCCCAATATTTCCTATTTTCGTGCTTTTGGTAGTAAATGCTTCATCTTAAATAACAATAAAACTAACTTGGATAAATTTGATTCTAAGACCGATGAAGGAATATTTTTAGGATATTCAACATCTAGTAAGGCTTATAGAGTTTTCAATAAGAGAACTCTAGTGGTAGAAGAATCTGTACATGTAACTATTGATGAATCTAACCCAATTAGTAGTAGAGAAGTTTCCTTTAAAGATGATGCAGATTTTATTCCAAGAATGAAAACTCCTACTCCCATTATTGACCCAAAAGAGAGTCCACCTTAAGCAAATGAAGAGATGAAAACTCCCAATTTGGACCAACCATCCTCAAGCCAACAAGAGGAAAGTCTACCCAAAGATTGGAGGTATGTAAATTATCATCCAATTGATCAAGTGATTGGTGATCCTTCACAAGGGGTAAGAACTCACTCTTCAATTAGAAATATTTGCAATTTTGTAGCTTATTTGTCTCAAGTAGAACCTAAGACATTTATAGAAGCTGAAAAAGATAATGATTGGATAATTGCAATGCAGGAAGAAATAAATCAATTTAAGAGAAACAATGTTTGGAAACTAGTTCCAAGACCTAAAGATCATTCAATAATTGGAACTAAATGGGTATATAGAAATAAGATGGATGAAAATGGAATAGTAACTAGAAACAAGGCTAGACTAGTTGCTAAGGAATATAATCAAGAAGAAGGAATAGACTTTGATGAAACCTATGCTCCCGTAGCTAGATTAGAAGCTATTCGAATGTTATTAGCCTTTGCATGCTTTAATAAATTCAAGCTATTTCAAATGGATGTGAAAAGTGCCTTTTTAAATGGCTTTATAGAAGAAGAGGTTTATGTTGAGCAACCTCTTGGATTTGAAAATCCTAGTCTTCCAAATCATGTCTACAAGCTTTCTAAAGCTCTATATGGGTTGAAGCAAGCCCCAGAAGCATGGTATGAAAGACTAAGTAAATTTTTGATTGACAATGATTTTGTAAGAGGTAGAATTTACACAACTCTCTTCACAAAAACTCACAAAAATGACACTTTGATAGTTCAAATATATGTTGATGATATTATATTTGGTGTTACTAATGAATCTATGTGTTAAGAGTTTGCAAAGTGCATGCAAGGTGAATTTGAAATGAGCATGATAGGAGAACTTACCTACTTCCTTGGACTTTAAATCAAGCAACTAAAAGGAGGCATCTTCATCAATCAATAGAAGTACATTGAGGACCTACTAAAGAGGTTCGGGATGGAAAGCTCAAAGCCACTTGGAACGCCTATGAGCAAAACTACTAAACTTGATCTTGATGAATGAGGTAAAACTGTAGATTCTAAATATTATAGAAGCATGATAGGTGCTTTACTTTATTTGACTGCAAGTAGACCTGATATAATGTTTAGTGTATGCATGTGTGCTAGATTTTAGGCAAATCCTAAGGAATCACATGTAGTTGCAGTAAAAAGAATCCTTAGATATCTACAAGGAACCCAAACCATAGGATTATGGTACTCTAGAGATTCATCTTTTGAGCTTGTAGGATATTCAAATGCTAATTTTGCTGGATGTAGGTTAGATAGAAAAAGCACAAGTGGTACATGCCAATTCTTAGGAGCTACGTCAACCTCTTGGTTTTCCAAGAAACAAAATTCCGTTGCACTATCCATCGCCGAGGCGGAATACATTGCAGCCGAAAGTTGTTGTGCCCAAGTATTATGGATGAAACAACAACTAGAAGACTATGGCATGAACCTCAAAAACATCCCAATATTTTGTGATAATACTAGTGCTATCAACCTAACCAAGAACCTTATTCAGCACTCTAGAACAAAGCACATAAAAATAAGACATCATTTCTTAAGAGACCATGCTAAAAAAAGGTAATATAATACTAGAATTCATACCTTCAGAAGATCAAATAGCTGACATTCTTATAAAACCTCTAGGTGAAGCTAGTTTCTGTAAGATATTAATGGGATTGCTGGATTATGATAAACTGAATATCTGATAGCTTCATAATTCATCATCTGCATAGTTTGACATCTAGTGAAAGAGTATTAATTATTGTTTAAATATCTCCCTCACTCAAGATGTCATAGATAAACAAATTTCATGCTATAAATTAAGACTAAAAATTTTCCTAAGGGTCCAGTCGACTGGTAAAACTATACCAGACGACTGGTAAGTCACTGCCCTTTCATCCAGTCGATTGGTAAATTTGGTCTAGTCGACTGGTAAGTCTTTGTCTTTTTCTCCAAACGACTTGTAAATCCTATCTAGTCGTCTGGTTCCTCTAGACCTAGTTTGGAGCCAAATTTTGAAAATCAATTATCATCCAGTCAACTGGAACAAACTTTCCAGTCGACTGGTCTTTTACTGCAAGTTCACCCAGTCGACTGGTACATGAACCCAGTCGACTGGTACATGAACCCAGTCGACTGGTATGAAAACTGTTCATCTTTTCAAAGGGACCTAGTCAACTGGTAACTCGACCCAATCGACTGGTAATGCGACTCTATAAGAGGGACTGTTCATTTTTCTGATTTTTTACGCCATTTTCGAGCACCCCTGCTTTCTCTCTCTAGAAAAATTCACCCTTTTGATCCAAAAACTATCCAAACTTCATCTAAACACACCGATCTACTCATCCATAATGAAATTTTTAACTTTCTACGGTTAAAATCTCTTATTTTCCTTCAAATCTTTTTTTCCCGAAAACCCCATTTTTCCAAAAATGGCCGACAAAATCCGTGTTAAATTCACAACTAGTGGACCAAATGCGCCTAAAAGGCCAAGGTCTACAAAACCCTCGGTATCGAAGTCACGGGGGAAGAGTGTAGCGGGCTCATCAAGCAAGACGCCCATAACAGAGCTTGATGAGTCTCTGTTTTCCAGTCCAGCTGCAAAGGCGAAGTATGATTCGATTATTCGCCATAAGAAGATCATGACGGGTAGAGTTGTCGACTTCGACTCTATTCGTCATGGCAATTTTGATATCTTGCCAGCTTTTGAGGCAATACACCTGACCCCACTAGTCAAAGTGCATGAAAAATACTATCAGAGACTGATTCACCAGTTCTATGCAAACTTGGTGAAACTCAGTCCTCTGGCTCTGAGATTCAGGACCAGAGTCAGTGGTGTGGAGTTTGAGGTCAACATTGACCTCCTCATGAGCATTCTGAGAATCCCTTTAAGGGGGATTCAATGGAGTCTAGATGGATGGCTATACAGCTTCGATGTCGAGGCAGCCTGTCAGATAGTTAGAGGAAACCCTAACTATGTGTACAGACCCACTACATTCCATACATGTAGTGATATGCCCCTTGACTCGAAAATGTTTCAGCTGAAAGTAAGTTGGACCATTCACCTGAGACTCGGGAGTCGAGGATATCTATCTAAGATAGATATAGTATTGATTTGGTGCCTTAAATCTGGGCACCATTTCAATATATATCCTCTGCTGCTCGCCAACATGATAAATGGAGAAGCGAGCGACTCCGGGTGTCTTCCTTACGGGATGCTCATTACAGTCATACTCCAACACTTTCGAGTGCCTTTGCCTGCCTTCGAGGCTCAAGATATTGGACCGACAGACATCATCAATGTCTCATCATTGAAAAAGATGGGATGCGCAGTTCGTGATGGCTTCCTCTATCCGAAGACCGGGAAGCGCCTACGGATCCGAGAGGATGAGAGCGATGATGACTATACAGTCTGGATTCTAGTCCATGTAGACGGAGTACCAAAGATTGAACTCCTCCATTGACCACCTACGGGACAACTTCAAGTTACATCGAGAGCACTCTGAGGGTTCCCTAGCAAAGATTATGGATCTTCTTCGTGATAGCTCGGATTCTCCCGCTCCTTGAGTCATTTTCCATATTATTAGCGTTTTCCAGTTCTTACCACATAGCACGGACATATTTTGTATTACTTCTGTATTATATATGGCTCTATGAAGCCCGTTCATGTATTGACTTTTTATATATGATGTTGCTTTTACTTTAATCATATTTCATACATCTATTTACATTATTTGTGATATGTTTGCATAGTTTCCAACTATTTTTATTCACGAAAATGCTATGAAAATGATTATACTTGTATGAAAACTTTCGGTTCTTCCCGGGAAGGCTTTCGAACTTCGAATGAAGCCAAATTTTCGCGTACAAGTTTATTTTAGCATACTCTAGATGACTATGGTTACTAAATAGCTTATTTTTCGATTTCTGGTCCTTTGGTTGTTGTTGTCAAAACGGGGGAGAAATATGAGAAAAACGAGAAAAACTAAATAAACAGAAACCAATGCATAGATTTAAGGGGAGCACTGCTCCAAAGCTTATTAAAAATGATTCATTGATTGGTTGAGTTGATTGTGGTTGGTTAAAATGTATATATAAATTGTGTTTGCTTGTTTACAGAGTGATTTTATTTGAAAAACAGAGGAGATTCTGGCCGATTTTTTCGTAAAATCCAAACACTTAGCTTTTTTATCTGTTTTCACATTATTAGTTTTGTCATCATCAAAAAAGGGGAGATTGTTGACCCTCATCCGTATTTTAATAATGACAAAACACAACTGTTATTATACTAACTAAGTGTAGTAAGCAACAAAAGCATTCAACCAAGGATCAAGGTGCAAGAACTCAAACCGAATCAAAGTATCAAGTGAAGACTAAAGAACTAGTATAGGTCTAAGGTTTTAGAACCAATGTAAGTCTCACTTATACATTATAATAACTTGTTCAATGGCTCAAACACAAAAAGCTTTTCTAAACCGATCGTTTTTAAACAAACGTTTTCAATTAAAACAGAAAAACTGGGTTGGAAGACAACCCAGTCGACTGGGTACATATACCAGTCGACTCGTATATGAGACAGTATGTCTCCAGTCGACTGGGTCAAACATACCAATCGACTGGTAAATGGATAGTAAGTCCCCAGTCAACTGGATGAAAAATACCAGTCGACTGGTAACCCAGAAGGTCTGAAAACAAAATTTTTTCAAGTGAACCCAGTCGACTGGTATCATGACCCAGTCGACTGGTAGTTCAAAAATATGACCGTTAGACACCAAATCTGGACGTTTTAAAGTAAATCTTTTTCAAATTAAAGTCCCAACGGCCATATTATTTGATGGCTATATAAACCCATTCTATTGAGCATTCAATAGAAGGCTGCACACATTCAAAAAGAGTTGATATTACACAATCAAGTTGTTGTACTCTTTGAAACCCAAAAAGCTTTGAAATATTCTTGTTGAGCCATTCTTCAAGCTTTACTTTGAAAGAGAGACATTATTCAGTTGTATAAGCTTCCATTAGTTGTTTCTCTACCATTTACTTTACAGCATCTTTTGTAAAGGGATTACTTCCGAGAGGAATGGGATAGCTTCCGAGAGGAAGGGATTGTAAGGTTTGTACAACACCGAGAAAGTTATACGACTAAGTTACTTAGTGGATTACTTCACGGAGTTCCTTGAAGAGAGTGGACGTAGGGTCGGAACGAATCCGATATTGCTGAACCACTATAATCTAAGTTTGCATCCTCTTATCTTTAAACTCTTTATTTACAGCACATTACTTATCTTAATTGCTTGCTGTTTATTCATTTTTATAAACTTGTATTAATTCCGCAAAAAGTTTTAAAAACCCAATTCACCCCTCTCATGGGTTGAAACCTCGATCTATAGCATTATATGATTGATCTCTCTAACAGTTATCTCTTTTGAAGGAATTCTAGGTCTTTCTTCAATGACTCTCCAAAGATTATAATCTTGTCATTCGAAAAAAAAATTCATTATGTTTTTCCAATAGTTATAGTTGGAGCCATTGAACAAAGAAGATCTAGTATAAGAGTGTCCCTCAGAATAGCTATTTGCTGCCATCGGATCAACTCAAGGATATTAAGCCTAAAATTGAGAACGAGGCTCTGATACCAATTGTAGACTGAGGTTTCAACCCAAGAAGGGGGGTAAATTGGGTTTTTAAAACTTTCGCGGAATAAACTAAAGTTTATAAAAACATATAAGCAACAAGTAATTAAACAAGTAATGTGCTGTAAATAAAGAGTTTAAGGAGTAGAGAATGCAAACTCAAATTATAGTGGTTCGATAATATCGGATTTTTTCCGACCCTACGTCCACTCTCTTCAAGGAACCTCCTGGAAGTAATCCACTAAGAAACTTAGTCGTACAACTTCACAGGTGTTGTACAAACCTTACAATCCCTTCCTCTCGGAAGCTATCCCCTTCCTCTCGGAAGTAATCCCCTTCCTTTCGGAAGTAATCCCTTTACAAAAGATGTTGTAAAGTAAATGGTAGAGAGACAGCAAATGAAAGCTTATACAACTGAATAATGTCTCTCTTTCAAAGTAAAGCTTGAAGAATGGCTCAGCACAAATATTTCAAAGCTTTTTTGTGTTTCAAAGAGTACAATAACTTGATTGTGTGAGTTCAACTCTTTTTGAATATCTCCAACTCTCTATTGAATGCTCAAGAGAGTGGGTTTATATAGCCATCAATTAATATGGCTGTTGGGACTTTAATTTGAAAAGATTGTGCCTTTAAAAGTTCAGATTTCGTGTCCAACGGTCATATTTTTTGAATTACCAGTCGACTGTGTCGTGATACCAGTTGACTGGGTTCTTTTGAAAAATCTCGTTTTTAAAGCTTCTAGAGTACCAGTCGACTGGGTTATTCTTACCAGTTGACTGGGGACTGTCTGTCCGATTTACAAGTCGACTGGTATGTTCCATCCAGTCGACTAGGGACTCACTATCCATTTTACCAATCGACTAGTATGTCTTACCTAGTCGACTGGGGACTTACTGTCCCATATACCAGTCGACTGGTATATGTACCTAGTCGACTGGGTTGTCTTCCAAGCCAGTTTTTCTGTGTTAAAAAAGTTTTAACTTAAAAAAATTTGACTTAAAAAAATATTTTTAAAAAATATTTTGTGTGCGAGGCATTGAACAAGCTATTACAATGTACAAGTGAGACTTACATTGGTTTTAAAACCTTAGACCTCTACTAGTTCTTCAGTCTTCACTTGAAAGATTGATTCGGTTTGAGTTCTTGCACCTTGATCCTTGGTTGAATGCTTTTGTTGCTTACTACACTTAGATTGTACTGTTAGTATAAAAACAGTTGTGTTTTGTCATCATTAAAATACAGGTGAGGGTCAAAAATCCTATTTTTTGATGGTGGGTGATCTCGAAATTGAAATTTAACATGATCTAGGTGAAATATGCTTTGGACCAAGTGAAAATCTGATGATCAATAAAAATCAAATTTTGGAAAAAAAATTTCCAATTTTCGAAGGTCTCACGTTTCTTTGTTGCATTTTCACTAAAATAGTTATGAATCTCATTTCCTTTGAAATTTTTCCATGAACTAGGTTTCAAAAAGTTACATCAAAACCAAAGTGATTATTTCCCAAAACAGAGCCCCAAAGGTCAAATTATACCCTCTAGATGTTTTGCTTGTGTTAATCGAATTCTCTCCCTCTTTCCCACAATTTGTAATGCACTTTAATCCTATTTTTTTTTATGGTTGGTGATCTCGAAAGTAGAATTTAACAAGATCAAAGTCAGATACACTTCAGCCCAAGTGAAAAATGGGATGGTCAAGAAAATTCAAATTTTGGAAGAAATAACCCATTTACGAAGGTATAGCTTACGTTTTTTGTGCATTTTCACTAAAATAGTTATGATGGTCATTTCTTTCGAAACTTTGCCATGAACTAGGTTTCAAAAAGTTACATCAAATCCAAAAGGATCATTTCCCAAAATAGATCCTTGAAGGCCAAATTATACTCTCAAAAAGTTTTGCTTGTGTTAATCGAATTCTCTCCATCTTTCTTACAATTTATATTACACTTTTGTCCTATTTTTTAATGTCAAGTACCTTGAAAGTGAAATTTGACATGATCTAAGTGAAATACGCTTTGGCCCAAGTGAAAAATGCGATGGTAAAGAAAAATCAAAATTTGGAAGAAACTGACCAATATCAAAGGTTATAGCTCATGTTTTTTGTCCATTTTCACTAAAATAGTTATGGTGGTAATTTCCTTTGAAAATTTTTCATGAACTAGGTTTCAAAAGGATACATCAAAATCAAATGGATCATTTCTCAAAACGAAACCCTAAAGGTCAAATTATACCTTATAGAATTTTTGCTCGTGTTAGTCGAATTCTCCCTATAATTTGTAATGCAATTTTAACTTAATTTTTATGGTTGGTGACTTAGAAAGTGGAATTTATCATGATCTAAGTGAAATAGGCTTTGATCCAACAGAAAAATGGAATTGTCAAGAAAAATCGAATTTTGGAAGAAACTGCCCATTTTCGAAGATAGCTCATTTTTGCGAATTTTCGCTAAAATAGTTATGATGGTCATTTTCATTGAAAATTTGCAATGAACTTCGTTCCAAAAAGTTACATAAAAAACAAAAAGATCAGTTCTCAAAACGGAGTCCCGAAAGCCAAATTATACCTCAAGAAGTTTTGCTCATGATAATCGAATTCACTCCCTTTTCCTTACAATTTGTAATGCACTTTTAACTTAATTTTTATGGTTGGTGACCTCATACATGGTATTTATCATGATATAAGTGAAATGAAATTTGGTACAAGTGAAAAAAGTCATAGTCAAGAAAAATCAAATTCTGGAACAAACTGACCATTTTCGTAGGTTAGCTCACGTTTTTTGTGCATTTTCGCTAAAATTGTTACGATGGTTATTTCTGGTGAAAATTTTCCATGAACCAGGTTTGAAAAAGTTACATCCAAACCAAATGGATCATTTCCCAAAACGGAGCCTTGAAGGTCAAATTATACTTTCTAGAAGTTTTGCTCGTATTAATCGAATTATCTCTCTTCCCTACAATTTGTAATGCACTTATCCTATTTTTTATGGTTGGTGATCTTGAAAGTGGAATTTAACATAATCTAAGTGAAATACGCTTTGGTCGAAATGAAAAATGGGATAGTCAAGAAAAATCAAATTTTGGAAAAAACAAGTCATTTTCGAAGGTTACCTCCATTTTTTGTGCATTTTCACTAGAATAGTTATGATGGTCATTTCCTTTGAAAATTTGCAACAAACTAGGTCTGAAAAAGCTACATCAAAACTAAAGGGATCAATTCCCAAAATAGAATCCTAAAGGATAAATTATACCCTCGAGAAGTTTTGCTTTTATTAATCGAATTCATTCCATCTTACTTACAATTTGTAATGGACTTTTATCCTTGTTTTTTTTGGCTCGTGACCTCGAAAGTGAAATTAAATATGATATAAGTAAAATACGCTTTGGCCCAAGAAAAAACTGAGATGGTCAAGAAAAATCAAATTTTGGAAGGAACAGGCCATATTCGAAAGTTATAGCTCAAGTAAATTGTGCATTTTGGCTAAAATAATTGTGATGGTCATTTCCTTTGAAATTTTTCCAAGAACTAGTTTCAAAACGTTACGTCAAAACCAAAGGGTTCATTTCTTAAAATAGAGCCCTGAAGGTCAAATTATGCCTTCTAGAAGTTTTGCTTGTGTTAATCGAATTCTTTCCATCTTTCCTACAATTTGTTATGCACCTTTATCTTATTTTTTTTTTATGGTTGGTGACTTTGAAAGTGAAATTTAACATGATCTAAGTGAAATACGCTTTGTTCCAAGTAAAAAATGGGATGGTCAAGAAAAATCAAATTTTGGAATAAACTTGTCATTTTCGAAGATTGTTCACATTTTTGTTCATTTTCGCTAAAATAGTTATGATGGTCATTTCTTTTGAAAATTTTCAACAAACTAGGCTTCAAAAAGTGACATCAAAACCAAAATGATCATTTCCCAAAACAAAGCTCTGGAGGTCAAATTATACACTTCAGAAGTTTTGCTCGTTTTAATCGAATTCTCTCCCTCTGTCTTACAATTTGTAATGCATGATGAGAGTCGTAAAATGCATCTTAACAGTACTTAACTGTTATCACTTTAGGGTTGATCTAGGTTTTAATTACACTTTTATACGTTAACAACTCTAAAGTATCATTCTTGGATCATTGATCTATTTCGGTGCATTTTCAGGTACTTTAAGCTCAAAAGAGGAGGAAAAGTTATCATTGCTTGAAGCACAAAGACTCGAGGCATACTGGAGTGAAGGAATGCTTCCGAAAGGACAAGATGAAGGGCTTAAAAGAGCAACAGCTGCTGCCCGCACTTGAAAAAGCCCAAAATCACGCTGAAATCCCGCACAGCCTGACCTTTATCTACTAAAACTGCCATAACTTTCTCTAGAAAAATCCTTTTGATGAACTGTAAAATTCTCCAGAAAATAGACTTCCGGATCTTTCTAAGCATATATAACTTATCTCCTGGTTCTTCTTGTATCAATACAGTTTAATTTTCAAAGATGATTGATCTGTACGGGCAATTCTCGCAATTTAGTGAAACTCTTTCCAGTGCGGGCAGCAGCTGTTGCTCTTTTAAGCCCTCCATCTTGTCCTTTCAGAAGCATTCCTTCACTCCAGTATGCCTCGAGTCTTTGTGCTTCAAACAATGATAACTTTTCCTACTCTTTTGAGCTTAAAGTACCTGAAAATGCACCGAAATAGATCAATGATCCAAGAATGATACTTTAGAGTTGTTAACGTATAAAAGTGCAATTAAAACCTAGATCAACTCTAAAGTGATAACAGTTAAGTACTGTTAAGATACATTTTACGACTCTCATCAATGCACTTTTATCCATTATTCTCTTGAATAACTACAGAAAATTTTCTTTCGCAAATGTTTTTTTATTTAACATTAACTGATTTATTTTTTTAGGGAAATTGTTCAAGAAACACGTAATTGGAAAAGTATGTCAAGATCGACTCATTTCGATATCCATTTTGCCGATTTTGATATTCCTCATCTCGAATCCACAAAGTTAAGTGTATAAAAGTATTAAATAGATAATATAATCAAATTATGTAATAAATTACCTTTTATTGGAAGGTAATAAATTACTTTGAATAAGATATCCAACAAATGAAATTACTAAATCATATCCTAAAAAAGATTTTAAGTTCATGTGGCTTTATTTTATTTTATTTTTTAAATTACCCAGTTTTGGTATTTGTACTCATGTGAGATATATAAAATTCAATTTGTAAACCTTAAGAAGATCTAAAATAATAAAGATGAATATGTAAAATGCCCAAACCTATCACAAAAATGTAATAAAAATATACTTAATTATATGAACTATGTTTTTTGGTTGCATTATGCTAACAATTATCTTTTACCTATAAGCATGCTAAGCATAATGGTCGCACATTCTCTATTAGAAAACTGAACCTGCAAAGAACCCCCAAAAGAAGAATAATCTGGTTAGAATCACCAAAAAGAAATAATAACGATTGAAAATGTGAATAGGGTTCTGGCTTTATTAATATTATAGAAGCATAGATAAACTATAATAAGAAATGGGATGGTCAAGAAAAGTCAAATTTTGGAAGAAACTGGTCATTTTCGAAGGTTGTTCACGTTTTTGTTCATTTTCGCTAAAATAGTTATGATCGTAATTTCTTTTGAAAATTTTCAACAAACTAGGCTTCAAAAAGTAACATCAAAATCCAAATGATCATTTCCCAAAACAAAGCCCTAGAGGTCAAATTATATCCTCCAGAAGTTTTGCTCGTTTGAATCTAATTCTCTCCCTCTTTCTTACAATTTGTAATGCACTTTTATCCATTATTCTCTTGAATAACTAAAGAAAATTTTCTTTCGCAAATGTTTTTTTATTTAACATTAACTGATTTATTTTTTTAGGGAAATTGTTCAAGAAACGCGTAATTGGAAAAGTATGTCAAGATCGACTCATTTCGATATCCATTTTGCCGATTTTGATATTCCTCATTTCGAATCCACAAAGTTAAGTGTATAAAAGTATTAAGTAGATAATATAATCAAATTATGTAATAAATTACCTTTTTTTGGAAGGTAATAAATTATTTTGAATAAGATATCCAACAAATGAAATTACTAAATCATATCCTAAAAAAGATTTTAAGTTCATGTGGCTTTATTTTATTTTATTTTTTAAATTACCCAGTTTTGGTATTTGTACTCATGTGAGATATATAAAATTCAATTTGTAAACCTTAAGAAGATCTAAAATAATAAAGATGAATATGTAAAATGCCCAAACCTATCACAAAAATGTAATAAAAATATACTTAATTATATGAACTATGTTTTTTGGTTGCATTATGCTAACAATTATCTTTTACCTATAAGCATGCTAAGCATAATGGTCGCACATTCTCTATTAGAAAACTGAACCTGCAAAGAACCCCCAAAAGAAGAATAATCTGGTTAGAATCACCAAAAAGAAATAATAACGATTGAAAATGTGAATAGGGTTCTGGCTTTATTAATATTATAGAAGCATAGATAAACTATAATAAGAAATGGGATGGTCAAGAAAAGTCAAATTTTGGAAGAAACTGGTCATTTTCGAAGGTTGTTCACGTTTTTGTTCATTTTCGCTAAAATAGTTATGATCGTAATTTCTTTTGAAAATTTTCAACAAACTAGGCTTCAAAAAGTAACATCAAAATCCAAATGATCATTTCCCAAAACAAAGCCCTAGAGGTCAAATTATATCCTCCAGAAGTTTTGCTCGTTTGAATCTAATTCTCTCCCTCTTTCTTACAATTTGTAATGCACTTTTATCCATTATTCTCTTGAATAACTAAAGAAAATTTTCTTTCGCAAATGTTTTTTTATTTAACATTAACTGATTTATTTTTTTAGGGAAATTGTTCAAGAAACGCGTAATTGGAAAAGTATGTCAAGATCGACTCATTTCGATATCCATTTTGCCGATTTTGATATTCCTCATTTCGAATCCACAAAGTTAAGTGTATAAAAGTATTAAGTAGATAATATAATCAAATTATGTAATAAATTACCTTTTTTTGGAAGGTAATAAATTATTTTGAATAAGATATCCAACAAATGAAATTACTAAATCATATCCTAAAAAAGATTTTAAGTTCATGTGGCTTTATTTTATTTTATTTTTTAAATTACCCAGTTTTGGTATTTGTACTCATGTGAGATATATAAAATTCAATTTGTAAACCTTAAGAAGATCTAAAATAATAAAGATGAATATGTAAAATGCCCAAACCTATCACAAAAATGTAATAAAAATATACTTAATTATATGAACTATGTTTTTTGGTTGCATTATGCTAACAATTATCTTTTACCTATAAGCATGCTAAGCATAATGGTCGCACATTCTCTATTAGAAAACTGAACCTGCAAAGAACCCCCAAAAGAAGAATAATCTGGTTAGAATCACCAAAAAGAAATAATAACGATTGAAAATGTGAATAGGGTTCTGGCTTTATTAATATTATAGAAGCATAGATAAACTATAATAAGAAATAACTTTTTTCTAAGAGACAACTTATAAACATTGCAGAAACCCAAAATAAATAACTATATATTTAACTAATAACATGATTTTCATATGTTGAATATATGAAATTGTAATTAAAATATAAAAATAGAAAATAAGAGCTTCCTCCATAAATTTAATTTTTAAGTTCGGTATATATTGAATTCCAATACTGTAATATTTTTGTAATTCTCTACGTGTTTTATTTTAATTTTTTAATACAACATATTTTTGTCTAATTTTTTTTGAAAAAAAATATTGAAATACTAATTTTATATTTAATTATTTTATATTCTTAAGTTCGGGTTTACTTCATATATATTATTCTCTCTTTTTTATCTTTATTGGTTATGAACAATTAACACTATATAGTTGCTTCTTTCTTTAAATTGATGTTATCCTATTCCATATCTGAGGAGAATTTAATATAAAAAAATACTTAATTTCTAGAATCCAGACCGTAGGCTGGTGAAATGGTTGCACCGTTTTCTTAAAAAAAAAAAAAAAAAAAAAAAAATTGCACCTCAAGAATTATCTGAAGATACCAAGTAAATAGGCTATATATTAGACATCTTAATACATAAATAATTTAAAGACTATTCAAATTTAAAGATACATTTGGGTTGGGATAAAACTTTTATCTTATATCATTTAAACTAATTCAAATCATGTAAGGATAATCACAAAATTATCTTTGGATTTATTCTCATAATTTCATGGCCCTTATAAATACAAGTAACTTGATTATTTTGTTTCGTGTTTTTCCCTTCTTTACTTTCTTGAAAAGAAAAATGGTCTCTTTAAAACTTTCCCCCATTTGTTTATGCTTTATTTTTCTTATATTCACTACTTGTGCTTATGCTACCATTGTTTCTCATGATGGAAGAGCAATCACAATCAATGGTGAACGTAGGGTATTGCTATCTGGTTCAATTCACTATCCACGAAGCACTGCAGAAGTAAGTTGTCATTCTTATTCTTTTCTTTATATAGCACATAAATATTCAATGTGTTTAGTTCCCTACTAAGATGTACGTATACATGTACCTTTCAGATGTGGCCGGATCTCATTCAGAAATCGAAGGAAGGTGGATTAGACGCAATTGAGACATATGTGTTTTGGAATGTTCATGAACCCATTCGTCGTCAATATGATTTTACTGGCAATCATGATCTTATAAAGTTTATTAAAACTATTCAAGATGTAGGACTCTATTCAGTTCTTCGAATTGGACCTTATGTTTGTGCTGAATGGAATTATGGGTATGTGTTTTTTATACTATTTATTTTCTTTTATTACTGTCATTATATTATTCAATTATATATGTTACTAGCTTATAATTTAACTTGTCCATAATTAATAGAGGGTTCCCTGTATGGTTGCACAACATGCCTGGTATTGAGTTCCGAACTGCAAATGATGTGTTCATGGTAATTAATATTTCGTTTTGCCATTGAATTTTTTTTTTTTTTTAGATTATGTATGTATGTTTTCAATTTTTTAACTTTTTTTTGGGTTTTTTTGTTTTCAGAATGAAATGCAAAACTTTACAACCTTGATCGTGGATATGCTTAAAGAAGAAAAGCTTTTCGCCTCCCAAGGAGGTCCCATTATTCTTGCTCAGGTATATGCTTTTTTCCTAATATATATACAATTAATAAAATTCTAATACAGTATTAATTAAATTTTCTATTTGTTTCTTAATTAGATTGAGAATGAATATGGGAATATCATATCACAATATGGTGATGCTGGCAAAGCATATATTAACTGGTGTGCAAACATGGCTGAATCACTTAACATTGGGGTTCCATGGATCATGTGCCAAGAAAGTGATGCTCCACAGCCAATGGTATATATATTTTTATTTTGTAATAAGTTATAAATTAAATTAAAGTTTAAGATTTTTTTTTGTTCCAATAAAAATTAATGTTATGCATTTTTTATCATCCTATCAGATTGACACATGCAATGGCTTTTACTGCGATTCTTTCACTCCAAATAATCCCAATAGTCCAAAAATGTGGACTGAAAATTGGACAGGATGGTGAGTATTGTTAATTAATTATTTCTCTGCTTAAACTATTTAATTTAATTTAATTTGTTGATTTTTCATTTGGAATAAAAATTAGTAACTTTACCTAAAATTTCACCTTTTTAGGTATCTAAATTGGGGTGGAAAACACCCATTTAGGACTGCTGAGGATGTTGCGTTTGCTGTTGCAAGATTTTTCCAATATGGAGGCACATTTCAAAACTATTACATGGTTGGTTTTAATTTTTTTTAGATTGAAATAACTACTCTAGTAATTATGCTAAAAAATATTCTTGTTATATCTTACCCAAAAAAAATGTATAAATATTATTTCTTGCAGTATCATGGTGGTACTAATTTCGGTAGAACGGCAGGGGGTCCATACATTATTACTTCGTATGATTATGATGCACCTCTTGACGAATATGGTATAGTATATATACTTCAACTCCCTTTAAAATAATTGGATCTTAAATTGTTAGTAAATTTTTTACGATTTTGATTATATATAGGTAATTTGAATCAACCAAAATGGGGTCATTTGAAACAACTTCATCAAGTTTTGAAGTCAATGGAGAGGACTCTTACTTATGGAAACATTTCTAGTGTGGATTTCGGAAGTCAAGTCACGGTAAAATCAATCTGTTTTTGTTTTCTCTTTTTAAATTATGCTATATAAAATATTTTTTTTATAGGATATAGGAATTAAAATATGAGATTAATAGAAATATTTAATGTAATTATAAGGTTAATGTTATATTAATTTGTATATGTCATATATAGGCCACCATTTATGCTACTGAGGACACATCGAGTTGCTTTTTGGGCAATGCAAATGCCAGTGCTGATGTTCCAATCACTTTTCAAGGCACTGATTACATTGTTCCTGCATGGTCTGTTTCTATTCTTCCTGATTGTAAAAATGTAGTCTACAATACTGCAAAGGTAATTTTGGAAACTATAATATGTTTCATGATGCACTCCTATATAATAAATAATTCTTAATTATTGTCTATATATGATCAGGTGAATACTCAAAATTCAGTGATGGTAAAAAAATCAAATCAAGCTGAAAGTGAACCTGCTTCACTTCAATGGATGTGGAGGCCTGAGATAATTGATCAAGCCCTTCTTCAAGGAAAGGGAGACATTTCTGCAAATCAACTTATTGATCAAAAAGATGTTGCTAATGATGCTAGTGACTATCTGTGGTATATGACAAGGTAAATACTTCTATTTTTGTACATGTTATACATAATATTCTTATTTGGTTACTGATCAATTTATTGTACTTTGAATAGTGTGAACCTTAAAAGTGATGATCCAATTTGGAGTGACAACATGACTCTTCGAGTTAAGGGCAGTGGTCAAATCCTTCATGCATATGTTAATGGAGAGTATGTTGGTAATATACCAAAAACCCTAAACCCTAAATACTATAAAATGTAGATTTAAATTATCTTTCAAATACTGACATTTTTATGTGGTTTAATTAATTTCAGGTTCTCAATGGCGCAATTATGATGTCTTTGAGACGAATGTCAAATTAAATTCTGGACCTAATCGATTTGCATTGCTTAGTGTTACTGTTGGATTGAATGTAGATATATCAATCTATCTAGTGATAGTCAAATCTTTCTTTTTTTCTTTCTAAATTTAGATCATAAAATAACAATTTTTTATTACTTTGTTTGAACAGAATTATGGTTATCAGTTTGATTTGGCTCAAACTGGAATTCCTGGTCCAGTTGAAATAGTTGGGAGAAATGGTGATGAAAGAGTAGTTAAAGATTTGTCTTCCCATAAATGGAGTTATAAGATTGGATTGCATGGCTTTGAGACCAAACTTTTTAGTCCAAATTCACCTAGTGCTTCAAAGTGGTCAACAGAAAGTCTTCCTTCAAATAGAATGATGACATGGTATAAGGTATGAGAAATTAAGAATATATTATTTAGTATATATTTTATTATTCTCTTTCTTTTTTGACAGAAATTAATTAAGATAACTCACTTATAATTGATATGATATGATATTTTCAGACTACTTTCAAAGCTCCTTTGGGAAAAGATCCTGTTGTTTTAGATTTGCTTGGCCTTGGTAAAGGTGAAGCATGGGTTAATGGCCATAGTATTGGTCGTTATTGGCCAAGCTTTCTTGCTGATGAAGATGGATGTAGCAATGACATTTGTGATTATCGTGGTTCATACAATGGCGACAAATGTCCTTCCGGTTGTGGCCAACCAAGTCAGAGATGGTATGTGAGACATTAATTAATTTTTTGGATCGAATTTTAATTGTTTTATCTGAAAGTTTATTCTTTATAATATTTTGTTAGGTATCATGTTCCTCGCTCATTTATGGATAATGATGTGAATACATTGGTTTTATTTGAAGAGTTTGGTGGCAATCCCTCACAAGTAAATTTTCAAACTGTTGTGATTGGAAAAGCATGTGCTCATGCTTATGAGAAAAATACATTGGAATTGTCATGCCAAGGTCGACCTATTTCGGAGATTCGTTTTGCCAGTTTTGGTAATCCACAAGGCATTTGTGGATCATTTGAGATAGGCACTTGTGAAAGCAAAAATGATGCATTGTCCATCTTGCAAAATGAATGTGTTGGAAAGGAGAGCTGTTCTATTGATGTTTCAGAGGATAAATTTGGTTCAGCTGATTGTGGTGACGTTGGAGTTAAGAGGCTTGCAGTGGAGATTGTCTGTTAGAATAGAATTAGTTTATGTTACTGTTTTGGGATTTTTAGCGTTAGATTTTTCTTTTTTTTATATTTTTCTTTAGGACTTAGTATGCTAGTCAAGTATCTTTGTAATATCAATTATCCTCTTGAATAATTGAATAAAATTTTCTTCTTTGAGTGGAAATGTTTATTTCTATTTAACATGCATTGATTTATTTATTTATTAGAGAAACTGTTCAAGAAATACACACTATTGTAATTAGAAAAGCATATCCCATTTCGATATATGTTTTGTTGGTTTTGGTAATCCACAAGGCATCTTGTGAATTGTTTAGGGTTCAGTCGATTATGGTGATTTTGGAGTAAAAGGCTTGCTTAGTTTATGTTAATGTTTTAGGATTTTTGTTTTACAATTTGTTTTAAAAGTTTTACAAGGCTTTTTGGTAGCTAGTAATGTATTATCCATTATATATCCTCTCAAATAAATGAAGAAAAAAAATTTTGTATTATTTTTTTTATTTTCTTTTGAGTGCAAATGTTTGTTTTCTTTTGAGGGAGATAGAAACTCAAAAAAATTCATGCATATCTTAAGGACAAGCAGCCTCATCCTCCTTTAAAACTAAAGCTTGAGGATGGATAATTATGAGTTATGTGGTATTCCTGAAGAAGCTGAAATTTCGCAAGCAGTTCAAGCTCTTGATCCTAACAGTGCCCCTGGACCCGATGGCTATACTTGTCATTTTTTGTTGAGATGCTGGAGTATAATCAAGCAAGAGGCAATAGATGTTGAAGATTTTTTTCATGGAAGAATATTTACCTAAATCCATTACTGCTGCAAGCCTAGTTCTGTTGCCTAAAGTTGCTAATCCATCGTCTCTCTCAGATTTAAGACCTATTAACTTGTTCAATTTTCCTTACAAGATTGTTGCTAAAACTTTGAATGAAAGATTAGCCAAATTCCTTCCAAGAATCTTATCGGTTGAACAATCAGGCTTTGTTCGCATAAGGATCATTCATGAGAACATTGCAATGGCTACATTGATAAAAAGACCTTTGAGGGAAATATGCTTTTGAAGGTAGATATGGTCAAGGCTTACGATAGGCTTGAACGGAGTTTTCTTCTTTAAACACTAAGAAAGTTTGTACATAACTTAAGTCAGTCTAGGAAGGTATCCAAAGATCTATCCTTTGTGTGTGTAAATTTCTAATAAATAAAGTTTCCTGTTTGATGCCAAATAAATAATTGTTGTACTGCGACATTAAATTAGTTCAACCCAGAAAAGCTTCATCATCATACCAAGGTAAAGAGGCCCATTTAATGCCCTTTGTTAACCGTCAGCGAGAAGAAGGAAATGAGATATTTAAGAGTTCCATATCTCTGAGAAAAAAAAAGATGATAACAAAACAAGGAAACGAATCAGTGATGAGCCATAACTTATTTTTAATTAATTGTTGTGTTTGTTAAGAACATGTATTACATTGATTAGTTTTTGGACATTACAATTTAGTTTTTCCTGTGAAGTTTGGTTGCTTCTACCCTTTTTGGATTTGATCCAATATTGATTGATGTTATTCTGCTTACTTTTTGTAACCAAAGAAAATTGATAACTAGATTTCTATTTGGTGCGAAGGTAGTTATGGTATTTTTGCTCAATAGAAGAAAAAAAAAATAACAATTTTGTTGTCAAAGTGTTAATGATATAACATTTAGTGTGTTTTTCTTTAAGCTGAAAAATAAAAAGAAAAAATAAATCTGATACTAATAAAAAATTTGAGAAAAGAAGCTAGAGTGCATAATTTGAAGCTTTTATTCAATTCTAATTTTATATAACATTGTGCATTATGTAACATGTTGTTAATTTTCAAGTTATTTAAGTTAAATACATATTTTCATCATATAATTATTGTTCGAATTTTATTTTGATCACATAACTTTCAATTGTATCAATAAAATCATACAATTTTGTTTGGTTTCTCAATCCGATCTTTCCAGTGAATTCGGTGTTAAAATCTCGTTAGATTTTCACCTCAGTATCAGGTCAGCGCTGAGATGGTTAATAAACAACAAATAAAATGCTTGAAATCGAACATCACTTTAGCGCAAGCTGGTGCTAAAGCGAAAATCAGTTTTCTAATGGAGAATATGTGAACATTATGTTTGGCATTCTTATAGGTAAGAAGATAAGAAAAAAACAACAACATAAAAAACTATTATTATTATTCCTACTAAAACAACCAACTATGCAATATTCATCTAATTAAATGATTAATTTTTTTAATTTTAAATTAATAAAGTAATTAAAATTTTACAGATGCAGTTTCATATAGTTTATAAGTATTCGAAAATTATATTTTATAATTTTAAATTAATAATATATTAAAAAATTATAATTAAAATAAAAATAATCAAGTATTTGATATCTTCACTTCAGAATTCTTGAAGTAAAACTATTTCACTGCCGTATGTTCTAGAAACTTCTTTCTTTCTTTTTTTTAATGGAAGTAATGATATATATAAACAGTGTTTTTTCAGAGAGGTTCAGCGAATCATTTTGCTCTAATAAGACGATACGTAAACCTCGAAACATTGAGACGTAAACCTTTTGAAATGTTAAGGTGTTTTGAAATTCTAATAAATAATAATAAGTAATTAATTAAAATAATAAAAATTATATAAAAATAAAATAATAATAATAATTAAAATTTTAATTAATTAATTTTTAACAAACTTTAATAATTTTATTAACTCTATTGCAAATAAATTATAATCAAAATTTTATATATATTTATATATACATTATATATATATATATATATATTATTTTTAATATTGTTGTAACTCGTACGTGATTAGTTAAATAATTTGTAGTTATTATTAAACCAGATAACATGTAATAAATATTCATGAAGTGCAATGATATTACAACAAAAACAATTAGCTCTATATTCTTACTCATTTGGGCATTGGTTTGAATCTTAGACTTAATTTTTCCGATTTCTAAGGTTTTTATAAAAATTTCAACATTGGTAAAAAGTGTACATCTTGAACAATTTTATTTTATTAGTTGAAAGTTGAAGCCTAATATATATATATATATATATATATATATATATATATATATATATATATATATATATATATAAGTGTATTAAAAGGCGATGATCTATTAAAACGTCCCGAGGCGTCCCATTTAGGTGTTTTGTCTACTGAGCGTTTGCTCAGGCACCCGAGGCTTAATTTTTGCCCCCCTCCCCTCCCGCGCGTACACTCCGTAAAGTTCTTTTAAAAAGCTTAAAATTTAGAAAAAATGCAAGTTAAAGGCTCAAACCATGACCTAAGAGTCATAGAACCACTAAGCCAATGTTCTTGTTGTGATATGATTACACTTCATAAATATATATTATATGTTATCTAGTTTAGTAATAGTTACAAACTATTTAATTAATCACTTACAAGTTACAACAATATAAAAATATAAGTTATACTCCATATAATTTATATATAAATATATATTAATATTTATAAAATTATAATTATCATACTATAGAGATGATAAAAATTAATTAATTTAAATTATTTTTATTTTTATTATTCTAATTAATTTATTATTATTATTTTATTAAAATTTTAAAAAACCTCAACGTATTCAAAAAATTTACGCTCCAACACTTCATCCAACGCCTTCGCTTATATATATATATATATATATATATATGAGATAGTACGTGTGTTCTAATATGTTACAGAAAAATTATTATTTTGAAGATAAAAAGCAATACTTTTTTCGCAGAGAGAAAAGTATCTTAATGTAGCTATCATTAGATATCATTAGCGAAAAAAGTATCTTAATGTAGCTATCATTAGATATCATTAGATTTCATTTCTTAAATTAATCAAATGCTTACTTTATTTTTCTTCTAAAATTTAAATAAAAAAAGCATTTAAACCCATTAAATAGAATAAAATAAAATAAAATAAACTCTTTAAATAAGTCCAACAATGGAGTGTATATAAAACGTAATTTTGTTGTCAAAGTGTTAGTGATATAATATTTAGTGTGTTTTACTTTAAGCTGAAAAATAAAAAGAAAAAGTAAATCTGATACTAATAAAAAATTTGAGAAAAGAAGAGTGCATAATTTGAAGCTTTTACTCAATTCTAATTTTATATAACATTGTTCATTATGTAATATGTTGTTAATTTTCAAGTTATTTAAGTTAAATACATATTTTCATCATATAATTATTGTTTGAGTTTTATTTTGATAACATAACTTTCAATTGTATCAATAAAATCCTATAATTTTGTTTGGTTTCTCAATCCGATATTTCCAGTGAATTCGATGTAAAAATCTCGTCGGATTTTCATCTCAGTATCAGGTCAGTATTGAGATAGCTAATAAACAATAAATAAAATGCTTAAAATCGTACGCCACTTTAGTGCAAGCTGGTGCTAAAGCGAAAATCAATTTTCTAATGGAGAATATGTGATCATTATGTTTGACATTCTTATAAGTAAGAAGATAAGAAAAGAACAACAACATAGAAAACTATTACTATTCCTACTAAAACAACCAATTATAAATTAAGAAACCACTTTCTTCAAACAATTAAAAATCCTCATTGTGGGTATTTGAACCAAAATCTCAATTAACAGTTACAGTGCAATATTCATCTAATTAAATGATTAATTTTTTTAATTTTAAATTAATGAAATAATTAAAATTTTACAAATGCAGTTTCATAAAGTTTACAAGTATTCGAAAATTATTTTTTAAAATTTTAAATTAATAATATATTAAAAAATTATAATTAAAATAAAAATAATCAAGTATTTGATATCTTCACTTCAGAATTCTTGAAGTAAAACTATTTCACCGGCGTATGTTCAAGAAACTTATTTCTTTCCTTTTTTAAATGGAAGTAGTGATATAAACCAGTGTTTTTTCAGAGACGTTAAGCCAATCATTTTGCTTTAATAATGCCATACGTAAAGGACATAAACCTTTTAAAATACTAGGGTATTTTAAAATTCTAATAAATAATAATAAGTAATTAATTAAAATAATAAAAATAAAATAAAATAAAATAAAAATTTTAATTTTAATTAATTAATTAATTTTTAACAAACTTTAATACTTTTATTAACTCTATTGCATATAAATTATAATCAAAATTTTATATATATATATATTTATATATACATTATATATATTTTATTTTTAATATTGTTATAACTTGTAAGTGATTAGTTAAATAATTTGTAGTTATTATTAAACCAAATAACATGTAATAAATATAACAAAAACAATTAGCTCAACAGTTAAGGTTTGTATTCCTACTCGGACCAAAAACGCCAAGGCGCCCCCATTGAGGTGTTTTATCTACTGGGCATTCGCCTTTACCGCCGTGAAGTTTTTTTAAAAAATTTAAAATTTAGAAGAAAAAAATGCAAGTTAAAGGCTCAAACCCATGACTTAAGAGTCATAGATCTTAAACACTACACTAGTGTTCTTGTTATGATATCACTACACTTCATAAATATATATTATATGTTATCTACTTTAGTAATAATTACAAACTATTTAAATAATCACTTACCAGTTACAACAATATAAGAATATAAGTTATACTCCATATAATTTATATATTAATATTTATAAAATTATAATTATCACGCTATAAAGAATTAGTAAAGTATTAAATTTTGATAAAAAATAATTAATTTAAATTATTTTTATTTTTATTATTTTAATTAATTAATTATTATTATTTTATTAAAAATTTAAAATATCTCAACGTATTCAAAAGACTTACATCCCAACACCTTCGCTTTTAAAAACACTTATATATATATATATATATATATATATATATATATATATATATATATATATAGTATGTGTGTTTTAATGTTACTGAAAAATTATTATTTTGAAGATAAAAAGGAATACTTTTTCAGTATAGAAAAAAAGTATTCTTAATGTAGTTATCATTAGATATCATTAGAATTGATTTCTTAAATTAATCAAATGTTTACTTTATTTTTATTTTAAAATTTAAATTAATAAAACAGTTAAACCCATTAAATAGAATAAAATAAAATAAACTCTTTAAATAAGTCCAACAATGGAGTATATAAAACATAATTGTTATGTATTTTATTACTTTTAAACCAAGTCCAACTATCTTGACATCTCAAATTATATAACAATAGTGTTTTAAAAGATTGGGAAACTTAGTAATTTAAGTTAGGGATAGCTGTCAACATCTTAGCACCCTACAAGCAAAGATGAGTTGGGTGTCATTGTCACTTGGTGGACTCGCCTCCACATGGCTTTAATCATCAAAGTTTTGTTTTAATTTCAGTGGGGACCTTTTTTATCATTCAGTGGGCTGCCGGTTCTTATGTTGCAATGCAATGTCGACATTATTACAAATATGTACTAGTAAATTTCACTTTTTGTTTTAATAAAAATAAATATTTAATAAATATTCATTTGAGTTTGAATAGAGTTAATATTTTATTAAATTATTTGAGAATTTTTTAAAGTTAAATTTTAAAGTATTTAAATTTAATTTTTAAACTTTTGATCGAATTCGAATTCGAATAACTCAATAAAAACTCGACTCAATTCGATTCCTACTTTATCTCTTGTGAATGAGATTATTGAATCATTTAAGTAAAAGATTTGATTCGAACGGATATCAAATCTAAAAGATCAAATAGATATACTTTCAATTTTAAGAATTCAATAAAAACATGAAATAAATTAAAAAAATTAAAAAATAAATTTACTAAATACAGAATTAACTTTACATTAAAAAAAAGTTTATTCTCTCTTGAGATTTTAATTTTTAAGTTTTTAAGTAAAAAAAATTTAAGCTCACTTATATAAAAATAAATAATTTTATCAATTAAATTAATTATTAATAACATAATTTTTCATTCGACCGGGAATATGGACCACAGACATATTCCATCGGAGAAAATAAATAATTGCTTTATAATATCCCTTGTGGACAAAAATGTATGCTATACCGTTTATGATCTACAAAACATATGGCCAAAAAAGTTGTTTTCGCCCATTGATAGGTAAACCTTTTGCTTTTTCCCCTTTTTTGGAGCCTTGCAAGGGTGTTTTAGTAACTTGCATACTCAACAAACCTTTTGAAGTGGGCCCATAACCACATCGCTTTCAATGCACAGAAACCAGTGGTCCCTCAATTTCAGTGAGTGGGCTTAGCGTTTCAGTAATTATTGCAGTTGTATCACATTCGTTAGATTTCTGCCACGTACTCCAATTCATGAACGGTGATACTGCATAAGGAATCTTTTCTTTATGACACCATTGGCCTATTTGTTGTGGGCCAGACCCCGCTCAAATCAATTTAGATATGGACATTTTTAAATATTTGGCCCCACCGACAAGTGATTTTTTAGAAAATTATTTTTCGAATACATTACTTTAATAGTATGGATTATTTGTATCAAAAGTCCTTCAATTATTATTCTTTAACATTTAAATCCCTAAACTATTGTATTGTGATCAAAGGTTCATAAACCTTTGATTAATTAAAATATAACATTTTTAAGCATCATTTATTAACGAAATTATCTTAAATATATAACAATATAAAAAATTTAATATTTATTTTTTATATACATATAAAGATAGATGTGATATATTATTTAAAAAATATATAAAATTAATTTTTTTTTATTTTCTTACAATTAAAAAGTGAAAAACAACAAAAAAAAATAGCATGCAAGAAAAAAATTCTCAAAAATTATTAGATGACCTCAAAATAATTTATAAAATTTCTTAAAACTTATATTTAATGTATTTAAAGTGAAAAAAATAAATATTATATTGATAAAAATTATAATATTATAGTTAATTAAAAATTTAAAATTTTTTTATAATAAATTTATAATTTAAAGATATAAACGTTAAAGAATAACAATTTAAAGATTTTTTATGCACTTTTTCTTTAATTGTAATAATAGTGGGAAATAATTGATTGATATGATATGTTGGTCTTTTTTAGTAAGAATCATCACCCGTATAATTCCAAACCAAAACCAATGGGCTAAGACTAAGAGGTCTAACCACTCCCATCATAAATTATTAGAAACCTAATATATTAGCTTTGTGGAGATATTATAAACACTGCCCCAATTCCTCCCTTTTTCATAAGAAATTTTTTTTTTATTTTAGTCATGTTAAGCAAGAGACCTCATCCGATGATCGGAAAATTGTCGGAATTATTGGTTTCCGGCAACCGTGCCGCCGTCTTTTCCGATATTGCAACAAGCCCAAGAGGTCCATTAGACTTCAAAATTCAATCACCAAGAGGATCAAAGAAGTACGACCTTGGTGGTGTTGGATTGGGCATTGTTGCTGCGCTAGAGAAATCTAGTGATTATGGTAGACGTGAAATTTTGGCAAAATATACAATCTGTGGATCAAATTCGAACAGATCAGACCCAATTCCATGTGGTAAAAATTGTGAGAAATTAAGGAAAGGTTTCGAGGAATTGGAGATGGAGAGTAATTTGGAGGAGGATTATACGTATGTGACTTGTCGTGAACCTAACAAGAAGTCTTACACTAAGGTTTACTATGATGGAGCTCAACATCGTGACAGAATTGGTGTTGATAGGAGATTTAACGACGTCGGTGCTGTTGTTAAGGAATCACCAGCAAGATTTGTGGAGGATTTTTCAAGATACCCAACTTCGGATTTTCTCAGTTCATGTCATTTATGCAGGAAAAACCTCCATGGCAAAGACATATACATGTACAGGTAAAATCAAGTTTTTCCCCCTTTTTTTTGTTGTTCTTTTTAATTTTGCCTTCTTTGTATCTACTTGATCCTTGGATTTCATTTTCATCCCTTTTGGGCAATCAAGATATCTTAATTTAAATCAAAGTTTGCTGCAAAATCATTGAATTCTAGTTCATGGAATTAACCCCTCAACTCTTTGTTTCCAATGCTTTAAAGGGTCTTTTTTTTAAAACAAAATTGTTTACTTTGTCTAGGCAAATTACACATTGATTTTAGTTGGGAGATCAAGTGAGACTAATATATCCTTTTTGTTTATGGGAAATATGCAGAGGTGAGAAAGGATTTTGTAGCACAGAGTGTCGATCAAGGCAAATAATGATGGATGAGAGGAAAGAGCAATGCAGAACAGAGGTTTCAAGATCTGCAAAGGCTTCAAGCTCACCTTATTCCACGGGCCAAATTTTCTCAATGGGTATTCTTGCAATTTAGGCTAAAGCACAGATTTTTGGCAGCAAGAGCAAGGCAGTAATCAGCCCAACTCTGCATATGATATAGTATACAAAATACATATGAGAATTGTTCCAATTCTATGCGAAACCCATAAACAAAAAAGAAAATTTTGATCACATTTAAGAGTAGAGTTTTATGCTGTTCTGAGAAATAATAATGCAGTTTCATACAATAAAATAAAGTGAAAAGGCCTTTTCTTTTTCTTTTTCTCCTTTACTATTTTTTTTGTTATAAGTAATTAGAAAATGAATGTATTTTGTTCCTCATATTCATAAACTCCATGTTAGGTAATGATTTGCAAAGGTTAAAGGCCTGAGGCTGATTCTGACTCATCATGAATTGTTTTCAGCTCATAATTCATAAAAGCTATAATAACATGAAATAAACCATTCCACAGGCATTTGATGCTTCGAGTTTCTTGGAAGCGATGCTCATTGTAGCACCATGTTTACTAGGGAAACTAAGGAGAAGGAGAGAAAGTAGGTGAAGGTGCGCTTGCTTATGGAAAACGTTTTTTTTTTTAATATTTTTATCAATAATTTACATATATTTACCATAACTTAAAAAATAATATTTTTTATTTTTATTTTGTACTAAAGAGAATGAGAGAAAGTAGGTGAAACAAAAAAGTGACATTTTCGTTCTCATCGTAGTTTACATAAACTATCTTTATCTCGTTTTTATTTTTTATTAAGATTTTTCTTTTACTTTTCGTCCCGTTCAAATAGGGATTTTCAAAGACCTAAATTTTGTCTTTGTCTCAATTTCCAAGTGAGGACAGAATTTCCTATTAACAAAGCAAAATTTTTTTGCTGATTTTATTTTTTTATTTAAAAAACTCAATTACATTACATTCAAATAAAAAAGTTTACTAAAAAAATATCATAATAGATATTCAATTTTCATAAACACTAATAGAGATTGTAGTCGAGCACAAAGATTAATCAAATCAAAAAATATCACCACTGGGAAAAGTATCGGATCCTTGTCGAGGACAAGGTTTTTGCGATCCCTATTGTAAGCAAATGCTTTCCTTTAGAAAAAAGTTTCTTCTATGGTAAAGGGTGGCGATATCTTCAGGAAAAATTCTTCAAGAACTTCTCTATTTCCAGAGCAGTAGTTGTTAAGGTCAGAGTAACAAGTTTCAGTGTTAAAAAAAGAGAAGAAAAAACAATTTGTAATTCAAAGAGCTATCATGTATAAGCGATGTTTGACAAGTAATTTAAACAAGTTTATTTTTGGCTTGAACCATTTGATTAAAGTGATTTACTCGCTAAATATCATCATAATCTCTTTTTATAACCAAAATTAGAGAAGAAAAATGCCCAAACACGTGCAAAGTTGGGATCTAGAAATCAAGAGGGAGGCTTGCAGTTGTTTTTGGTTGAGAGATGGAACCACGTGCAAAGATGAGACGGTGAGGATAGAGAGGAAAGGTTAAGACGAAGATGAGACAGTGAGGACAGAGTTGTGCTTTGGGAATTGTAGACATGTAGAAAAGATGGAGTAGAAGAAAAGGTTGAGAGAGGAGGAAATAGAGTTCTCCGGGTCACTTTTTTTGGGTTGCCGTTGAAAAATCCAAGAGATGGATCTGCCTTAAATTTTGCAATATATTGTAATTTATGTGTACCTTAGATTTTATTATAGCCTTAGTCCGACCATATCACCGGATAAAAATCATTCTCTAAATACATTATACAGTAAAAGAATTTGGAAGAATGAGAGAGACAGCACAACCAACTGGCACAAGAAAACAAAAGTGCAAAGCCAAAATCTGTGTCAAGTTGTCAACCCTGTCTCAAGAGTATCGATTAGAACGGGTCATGAGATTGACTTTACATCTTAGAAATGAAGAGTGAGTTTTGGGTTGGTTCTGAGTTTAAAATATTGGGTTTAGATCAATTTTTAATTTTTGAGTCTCACATTTATATTAATATTATCAATAAAATTCTTTAGAATTATCAATAAAATTTTTCAATTGAGTTTAAATCCGAACTAATTAAAAAAAATTATTTAACAAATCTCGCAATCGAAAAAACACACCATGTACACTTGTTTCCGAACGAAGAGGATTATAATCTTTTTATATATACTTTGAACAATAAGCACTACATTGATCTAGGAAGCCACACAAAAATAGAGATCTTGATAATGCATTAATCACCTAAGGTTACCAACCATTCACAAAGGAGTAAAGTCACAAAACACCAGATGTAGAGGTAATCTAGCCAGATGATCAAAGACAATATTCAAACTATAACCCTTTGGATTTAAAAGTAAAACAAATATTTCATTTCACTTTTTATTTAAGTGTATTTTGAAATTTTTCTATAATTTCTACTAAAATATTACAATATAATTATTTTATATTTTTTAAAATTTTAAGAGAACTTGAAAATTCATTTTTTCTATTCAACTAAATGATATGAATTATACATTATCTTTATTATTTGATGTTTTAATGATAATTATTTTATTATTTTTTTTACACATTCATATAATACATATAAAATATGTAATTTGATAATAAGACATAATCTCAATTTACATTTATACCAAAAAAAATTATAATTGATTTTAAAACAAAAAAATTTGAATAAAATTAATGTATATTTAAATTATAATTGTTTTTTATAATTTATATTTATAATTATATAATTTTTTAAAATATATATAATTTGACATACGCATTTAAAAATACCGTCAAATCCGAAACAGCACACCAAAACCAAAACATTGTCTGACGCGAAATTTACAACCTTGCATAACAATATTATATAAGATCCCCCATATATAAGCTTAAGTTTAGACAGCGTTGTTTTTAATATAAATATGTAATCATTCCCTGCGGAAAAGAGGTAAAAAAAAAAAAAAACAAATTCCATGCACAGAAGGTATGCAACAGGGAGCAATGGGGGAAAAGGTAAAGGAAAGAGAGAAAATATCTTTCATCAGTTCTCCAAAGACTTGTTTCTCCCCGCAAGCATACAAGGGGAGTTGTTATCTCATTATTGGTGATAGTACATGAGCTGCTGCGTCGTTGCAACATTGTGGAAGCCACCGTCATATATCGCCTGACTAGCTCCAGCAGCACCCATTCCCATGGCTGCCTGCTTAAGTGCATGCTGACTCTGGGGGTGCATCAGCAGCTGTGCACCACCCATTTTGCTCAATGCCATATGCCTTTCATAGACTGCAAGGTCAGTGGCAGAAAGAACAGCCATGTGCGGAGCAGCTGGTGGCGGAAGGGGGGTAGAGCTTGCTCCAGGTGGAGTAGGTTTGCTACCCCATGAGCACTGCAAGACAAATATTGGACAGTCATGCCACATTCGAAAGATCTATAATAAACATCCGTGCATTACTCAAAAAATAACAAGTCTGCATGAAATAGGAACTATATACACTCATAACAGTCATATCCTTCAACCCAGATTAAATTATATCTATAGCATGTTGATAATGGAGACTCCCTCCGACCAGAATGTTTCACTGAAACTAGACAAAATTAACCAAACCAGATAAATTCTCATTTCAAAATTTTCAGATTTGACCAATCACCCAATAGAGGCAGAACAACTTTTTATTCAAGAACAGGGCTGGTCCAAAACTAGTGTTCAAATGATTTATGGTTTCCACAATGACCAATTCTTCCCAAAAGTCACATAATCAATTCTATCTTATAAGTTCAAATATTATGATTACTGCTACCACATTATGGAAACTCAATCTGACACCAGAGGTCCTAAAATTTTAGTTTATAAACTCAACTATGGCTCAATCATGAAATTTTAATTTGTTAACTGCCTAGCAAAAGAAGAAAATAATCATTAATCCCCAAAACCATAAGATTCCTGCTATTGGGTTGAATGGTTGATTAGACAACATGATGCATATATAACCGAATACAGAATTATAAATTTAATATCTTTATGAAATTTTGTATGCATTCGAAACAGACAAGATTTAATAACACGCTAATCTTTCAATGTTAACATAAATACCGTAATCGGTTTGCCATAGAGAATCCGAGCATTCCCCATCTGAATAGCCAGCGCCGCCTCAGCATGTGTGCTGTATCTTACAAACCCAAAACCCTTGTCTCGTTGCACCCGTACATCTTCAATAGTTCCAGCACCAAGGGCATGGAAATGCCGGTGGAGATCAGTTGAAGTCACCTGCAATTTATCTACTAATGAGAAAAACCAACAAGAAGAACGTTTGCAACATAACGACTTGGCTATATTTATTGTTTGCAAAGGAACCATTAAAAAAAAGAGATTCAGAAAGAAGAGGAATCGATCTTATTGAATGTCGAGCAGAAGATATCTGATGTGAGCAACAGTTTGCTATAATTACTATAAAAATCAAACCCACCTCATACCATTGTCACACTATCAAGACTGCTTTGCTCATTAAAGCCATTTAACTAATTATATTAGCTGCAAGTACATCTGCACCACTTAGATTGTTTACAACTTCACTTAGATGTTGTATCTATAGAATCAACCGATTAAGGACACCATAACAACAATTGAATTAGGCTAAGACATGCTTTGGGGGTTAAAAAAACCAGTAATCCACTGATCCACAGATCTTTGACCACATCATTTGAATATAACAAAATTACAAGTAAAAGGAAAAGAAAAAAAAAACCTTACCTCTGGTGCAAGATTGCCAACATAAACAGTGGTGTACTGAGGATTGTTCTCTGGAGCATCATCATTAGCCCTCTCTTGACCATCCTCTGCATGAGAAAAAAAATACTACAATTGTAATATTCAACATTGCAACAACAAAGGATATAAGAGATGCGTGATTCATAAGAAGAGAATAAAGGCAACAATGACAACAATAATAAGGATGAAGACTAACCAGAAACTTGAATAAGAAGGATAATGTGATACAAAGGACTTGTAGAAGAAAGTAAAGATCATTTTATAACAATTTAAAGAAGATGAAAAAGAAGACAAAGCATTTCGATTTCCAGCTACTACATGAAGACTAAACAATAACATCAAAGGTTAAAAATATAAGAAAAAGTAATGATTATACCTACAACATCCATATAGGAAGATGGCGACTCCAACATAGAACAGCCATAGAATGACGTTAAAACTTTTTATTTATTGGAATGACATTAAAACTTAAAGATACGAGATAGACACTAGGAAAGGACAAATGTTAAACCCAAATTGTATGTTTCAGAACAATAACATGGAAATAAAAATTGATATAGAATTGTAACGTCATAAGGAAAGATTTCTGTTGCCACATGAAAACTATATTTATTTTTTATTTGTATAGAAAGCACCAAGGAGGTGCAACCCATAAACAAGGGACTATCTGTAAAAAAATCTATATAATCAAGGAACTCTTCCTCATTTACAAAATAATTCTCATTAAACCAAAAACAAGGGTATAGACTACCGAAAACTACAAAGTTCAAGAATCAAGATTCATCTTTGCAGGAAAAGACGAGAAAATTAAAACATGAGTGCAAATTCAAATAGATACACTTATGGTCTAAACATTAAATCCCAAAACAGAATGGAAAGGAAACTTTCTTACAATTTATAAATGTAAAAGGTAAGGAGGACCTTAAAACTTCTAAAACTAATTTTTTTACTACACTTGTAAGAGGTAACAGTCGATGCTCCTAGGTAAGCTTACCTGATGTCCCATTTGTTAGTTCTGCAACGCTTTTGGAGTCTGAACTCTTCTTGTCATCATTGGCAGCTGCACCTTTCGAAGCCCAGTTACAGCGGATCTGTCTACTTCCAAGCCACTTTCCTGTAATATCAAGCAGGAACAAAATTATGCTAAATTGAATTGGTTGATACATATTCCCAAATTTACCACAATATAATTGGTATGTTAAACCTAAACAAAATCAGATTTAAAAATATTACAATCTCTCTTCACAGATCTAAGGAATTGAGAAAGCTCTAGCCTTGATTCCTATCTCCATCTTTTGGATCGTGTGGAATGAAAGAAAGAGGAGAGCTTTTGACGGGTTAGAAAAGTCACTTGTTTTCATCAAATATGTGTCTTTATACCATAATTTTTTGGTTTAATAGGCATTTTTTGTAAATTAAGAAGCATTCATAGATCATAGAAGTAGTCATGTAAGTAGCTTCTTTTGTACATGGGTTGGCATGAAATTAAAAAATTATTACAATCTCTCTCCTACCATTCCACCTTTCGAATTAGGGGTAGACTCGAGCTGATCCCAAGCATAGGGGTGGTCGGGCATGGCTCCTAAGAGATATAGGCAAAATTGAGCGAAGCCGAACTCAAGCTCAACTTGGACAAGATATTAGGAGCTCGAGCTCGGATCAGTCTCGACTAAGCCTCGAGCCAATTCAAGCTCCCAAGCCGAGTCCAACTCGAGCTCTAGCTGTTAACAATTGAGCTTGAGTACTAACAAAATAAAAAAGAATATTGTTTACTGTAAATCACTCCAAATCACCTATAATCTGTTCAAACCATTCAAAACAATAAGAATCAAATCACCCAAATAAAAAATCTCAGTGACCAAGCAGTGAAGAAATTGAAATTAATTAGCCTATCATCCATAGTGAAATGTCAACAATGTCAATTGATAGTGAGAAAATCGAAACAAAGACGAAATGCGAATTGCATCTAATTGGTATACTACAAAGCGCCTGAAGATTGGAAGAATCCGAAAATACAATCAAGAGGCCCAATCTGAGCAGAACTCATCCACTCACATGGTGGTTCATCTAATAACCTCCATTGTTGCAACTGTTTTAAAGAGAAGGAGAAAAGAGCCAGATACTTCCAGAGAGGAACACATGCTAAATAAACACAAAACCATACTAGGACCTAGGTGCAAGTTTTGGAGAAATATGATTTAGGTTGGATTAGGGTTAGGGTTGGTGTTCGGGGAGGTTGTGGTGAAGGAACACAGGGGAGAGGGGGGTTGTGCCGAGATGAATAAGATGATTAAGGTGTGTGTGAGAGAGAGCTAAACTAAAAAACCCTCACTGGTAGCTGCTTCTATATTTTTTTGTCTCCAGAAATAATAATTAATATATATATATACATATATAAATATTTGGATTCCCTCTGAAACACAAGTTCAAATTTAGCTCAGTGGTTAAGAGTAAAGTCCTTGACCTCTAGGTCAAAGGTTCAACTCTCACCATTGACATTTCATTTTACTAATTAACATAAATCCGAGTCGATGAGCTCTCTCGAGCTCAGTTCAAAAATGTAGACGAACTTAAAGCCGGGCTTGAGCTCGAATCCTAGCTCAGAAAATACAAGCCGAACCGAGCCACTAGCAAGCTGTTTGTTCATGGCCCCCACCCACAAGTCATCCTCATCTCCCACTTCTGATGCCATTCCCAACTTCAACACAATCTACCATTTTGTCCATACCACAACACAAAAATACTGGACATCAACTAAATAGTAAATGTATATGATATAAACAAAGAACAGTTCAGGTGCCAATAGACAAGTTTCACTTTATTTGATGGACTGCCTCTGTCTCATTTTAGATGTCCTCATTTCCATTTTGAGATTTCCCAAAATAGTTATCCTCAACCAAAAGTAAAAAACTTCTATTATCAATCTTCCAATAATACTCTTCATTATTACACCAACTGCAAGTGATTTTCATGCAATTAATGTACTTTTTGTATGGTAAAATTGGTATTTTAATACCCATTTAAGTGGACATCTAAAATGAGACGGAGGGCATATGTCAGATGATAATAAAACTAATAAAAAGAATAAAAAGCAAAGTCCTTTGGAGAAATGAAAAGCCGCATACCATTTAAATCATTGATTGCACTTTGGGCATCCTGAGGGAAACAGAATCAAACTTATAAAAGACAGGATGACATAATCATGACATGAAGAACCAAAAGAATGGGGAAAAAATTATTCCACAGATAGATCGTCAGAGTAATTTCTGTACCTGCTGATTCCGAAAAGAAACAAACCCAAAACCCCTTGAACGCCCAGTCTTTTGATCCCACATAACCCTTGCATCTCTGTAAGTGACACATCAAATTAGTCTTACATAAAGACAAATTTAGGCATATATTAGGATCTATATTTCCTGAAATTCTAGATAAAAAGAAAAAAAAATCATATTCTAAGACAAACAAAAAACCAGGAAAATGGAGCTTACGAGCAACTAAGGTACACAGAGAAGCATGCAAACAAAGTAGCATCTGTGACTTCAGGGCTAAGATCACCAACAAAGATGTTGAAATGACCTGAATTCCAAAACGAAAACAGTATAAGCTTCTTCATTTTTTATAGAACAATACTCCGTATAAGCTTTTAAAAATGTTATGTAAAGCCATACAACTGAATAAACATGAAAATTATATGCATGTATATAAAAACCTGATGTGTCCTCTCTCTGACTACTAGTATAGGCCCAATTAACTTTAATAGGTTGCCCAAACCTGCAAACAAACAACATATTAGAATATGAGACAGGGCAAAAGCAATCCACAATTTGGCTAGGATATTTACTTACAAATGCCTTCCATTAAGAGTCAAAATAGAAAGGGCAGCTGATCTATGGTCAAAATAGTCCACAAAACCATAGGATGACTGCATAGAAAAGAAATGAGGTGCCACATCAGCAGCAAAATGATCAAAAACCAAATAATTATATGATGCAAATAGAAGAAAAGGAATAACAAAACAAGAATGGCAAAATACCAAACAAGAAATATTCTGCAGCTAAGTCATTTACAATCTAACAAAAGAAGAATATCTGAAAAATTTTGAACTAAAATTATACCTTCTCTTTCCTTATGAGCTTGCATCCTTCAAGGGGACCGGTACTTACAAAAACTTCTTGAAGAACGGGTTCTGTAACCTGTGGGTGAATATTTCCCACATACCTATATTTTCCCAAGCATAAAAAACAAATTAGCATAAATAAATGAAAGCACAATTAAATAAAATAAAAATGCATTTGGGAAATAGGACCAAATATACAAGCCTTAATTATGATCAGAAAAGTACAATGATCAAACAAGAGAAAGTGTTTTATGGCGTGTGCGCAGAGAGCAAGACAAACACAATAAAAAAGAATATTATCTAGAGAGAAACTAAGTTTATCTACTGAGGATATAAGTTCACCAAATTCAAAACGCCTATCAATGAACCGTATATGCATGACTCAAAATAAAAGAAATCAAAAATTGAAAAAAGAAAATATCAATACAACACTCACACACTGCGGCATGTACTTGAATTAAAGCCAGGAGGCAGATTTCCACTCAAGATAGGCTCTATCTGCAAAATAAAAAAGTAAAAAACAAGAGACAAAAAGAAAGAAAAAGAAAAAGAAAAGAAATAAAATTTCCTAATCTTAAATGCCCACACTCCTCACAAGTATTTCCAATGATGCATAAGAAAACTATGAGAAAATAAAGTCAACGAGACAGCTGAACTTTCTATACGTTGCCCAATAGAATAAAATATCAATATCACATCCAATGCATCATTTCTAATTGGGTTGTTTTGTTTTCTTCTTTTTTTCCATGAAAATAAACTATTATAGAAAGTGAATTCTTAATCCACAGAGACATATTCTGCGATCACATTGAATCATGGCAAGGGAAACTAAATAGCATAAAATAGCTACAACTCTCCGCAGGTTGACAATCGCCATATAATCACCATAGGAACAAAAAGAAAGTCACAAACAATTCAGCTAATTAAAAGGTATCTTGAACAAAATCCAATCAATTCTAACTGCACGCAATGAGTAAAAAGAACCTGGAAATTAATAATATAAAAAAAAATAATTCATATGATTTCAACCCAGGAAACAGTCAAAAAGAAAATTTTCTGAAACAGTTATATAGAACATACTTTTTACTGGTAAAATGTTTCCTTTTAAGAAAAAGAAACAGCGTACAATAACCACAAATATTTCTCAAAAATATAAAAGCTGAAGACCTATCCTATTAAACAATTTCTCCTAAATGCCAATCTCCCAATCTAATTCATCAAGAAATCAATTTAACGAAAAAATTCACAAGATTATGAGAGATTACATAATCCAAATATTTAAAAAAAAAAAACATTCAATCAAGAAAACACACGCGGATAAGGGAGATTGTTCCATAATCCAAATCTAAAAGCAATAAAATGTTTAAGAGAAAAAAAACCTGGTTTGCAGCCAAGAGGCCAGGGTGGTGGTAAAGAGACTGCTGTATCATCGCCTGTTGCTTTAGCCTCTGCTGCTGCTGCTGCTGCTGCATCTTCAACGTATAGATATGCTTGTGATTGAGGGACCTTATTAAGATTAGGGTTTCGGGGTATTTCGATGAGGGAGAAAGGGAAAACAAAATACAAATACAAACAAAGAGAAAAAAAGAAAAAAAAAAAGAAGAAAAAAAAAAGAGGGAAAACCCTCGAAGGAGAGGGAAAAGATGGGAACAGAGAGGAAAAAGGAGAGGCCGAGCAAAGAGACGGAAGATTTTTCTGGACAGATTACTATTATATATAGTGGCCTTCGATTTAAACTATTTTAGATAATAGTAGTAATAATTAAAAGAGAGAAAAGAGAAAAATATAGGTCGGGCCTTTTTAAATAGACTAGATGGTTTTGTTCATTAAGCTTTAAGGGTAATGAAAGATCAAGGCCCAATTAGTTTAAAAATCAAGGAGAGTGAAAGTGAAGAAAACAGGCCCAGTTTCAAAGCCACTTCAATGGTGCGAGCTAGAGATAGGACTTTTAGCTCGTACCCGTTTTTGATTCATTATTTATCTGTTAAAATATAAGTATAGACATAAAAAATAAGATTTGTTAAGAAACAAACATTTTTAACTTGTACCTGTTGACTTGGGCTCGTGTTCTGTCCGGGTCGCTATTTTGTCAACTAAATAGGAGAATTTTTTGTCAATACACGTTTGTGACCTATTATTCACCCACTACAACACAGGTATAAATATGAAAAATAAGACCCATTAAGAAACAAACACTTTTAACCTATATTCATTAACCCATTACCATGAAGACATGACCCATCCATTTCCGCCTCTATTGCCAACAACGGGCTATGGTATGCCACTATTATAGCTATGTTCTTTCATGCTTTCGACGAATATATGTCATATCCACCAATCCAAAATCTCCAAATATTCTTAGGAGAAAGCTCCAAAAGTGTCATATTCAGGGATCGACAAGTGTCTTTACGATGTGAATCTATCGAGAACTCGCCAAAGCACAATATGTACCCCTAACCGTTCTCGAACTTGACTAAAAATGGAAAGGTTTGAGAATGGGATCCGAAGCATCTATCATATTTGGCACTATTTAGTATTTTTTTTCTTCTTATAATTTGAATTCTTTTCTTTTATAATTAATAGGTCTTTAAGATCAGTTATCACAGTCTTGCCTGTATTTTGAGCTACGGTCTAAACCTGCACCAAAGCAAATCACTAGTTAAACCTTGTTGATGTTGGCCCAACCGGAAAACTAATATTCCTACAAACTACCGCTCGCTGAGCATGGTTTGGCCCAACTTTTCATATTCTGCACTTGTCTGCTTTTCCATACGTCAACTTATAGGCCATGTTGACTAGGTTTAATCAAGCCCAGCCTTAATTGTTTTTCTTGAAGGTGCTGCTTTGTTTTTTGGTACAAAAGTAATAAAAAAATTAAAGTAAAATACAATTAAGTATCATGTGATTTATAAAAAAAAAAAAAAAAAAAGCAAGTGACTTTAATTATGTGAAATGACAAAATTACCATTATATTTATTAGGACGTAATCAGGTAACATGTTATTTTACTATTTCCTTTGCACGTCATTTTAAGGGATTATTTTGGAAGCAACCCAACAAGCCCCAAGGCTTGTTTTTGAAACAAACGTGAAGCTCTCTTTCGGTTAGTCTTTGCGTGCATGAGAAATCGATCACCGTTGGCAGCTGGTTGATCCCCAATGCCCTTCCCTCTCTCCCCACAACCCTACCTTTTTCTCTCTTTTCGGGATCGTACTCCCTCCATAATCACACTCCTGTGCCTCTATAAAACATCAAAAACAATATGTAGATTTACTTTTTCTATCCTCAAAAGCTCATTAATATGTAGAAAAGTGCCATAATGAATAATGCGAAAAGGTGATGGGCTACCTTTAAAAACAGATACGTGAGATTTGGTTTTTTTAGTAAAATTTTGATCGTTACATTAGAGTTATTATATAAATAAGAAATTTTATTAATATTTTTAGATAACTATAATAATAATAGAATTAGTTCAATGGAAACATGACTCTGCTCGTAAAACAAACAGTATTTCTTTTATGATGATGAAATTTTAATAATTTTCAAAATGTTCACATGTTTTTTATAATATGTATTTTACATTTTTTACATATAAAGGTGCCTTATAGGTAGGGGAATAGGTGGATCCCTCCACGAGAATCCCAAGCTTGTGACTCCGTATTTTGACATGAAAGCGGGCATTCGTAATTTTGCATTCAAGCAAACGCGTGACGTTTTTTTTTTTATTATTTTTCACAAAAAACATGATTGAATCAAATAAAGTCGACCAAACATGGCATGTGATCCACTCCCAATACTATTATACTTATCCTCTAAAAATAATTGCCTTTCTGTTTTTTTCTTATGATTTTTTTAATAAAATAAAAAGTCAGTTTCGAATTCAAGAGAATCACGCAAGTGCATGATGGTCCCCTCTACTAAATAACACATAAACATAAAACACAGTGCCCAGATATGAACAACGTGACAAATTATATATGGACTGTACTTTGCTGATTTTCTGTTGCGGAATGTGCACGCACAGAGGACATCTTTACTTTTTACTTTATTTTTTTATAAAAAAAATAAATTAATGTCATTTTCGTGTTAAAAAGTTTCAAATACGCGTGTTTAAAGATAACTTTATTTTTTTTTATAAAAGAAAAATAAAATATATATACTGAGGTGTGACTAATTTATTTTTGTTGATAATTAAAAGATAATTAATTAAATTGATTCAAATAAATTTATTACTTACGTTTTAAAATTGCATGAAATTTTTATTTATTTATTATAAAAATAATTTATGTATAATAACTTTCATTTTAATAAGTTAAAATGATTCATTTAAACAATATGAAGCAAACATTGTTGTCACTTTTGTTGTGTTTTAAAGGAAAAAAAAAATAAACAGGAAAAAAAGGTATGGAATAAACTTATACGAGATTATCAATTTATAATAAGAAAAAACTATTTTTTTTTTAATTTTTCCATCAATCTCTATTAAACACATTAAAAAAAATTCATTTTATTAATTTCTTTTCCCTTCACTTTTCCCCAAAATATAATATTACCATTGAAATTTTTCAAAATTACTAACAATGTTTTAGACAATCTAGCCAAGAAATCCTCCGTTTCATTAGGCTATAATTCATTCAATAATATCAAAGAGACAGTGAGATTGGGAATAATTAATTCATACAATAATATCATAAACAAAAATTTCGAATTAAAATTAATTACATAAACTAATAGTGAGATTGATGGCCAGTTAGATCTAAGGTGAGCTCCTTGCAGCTCAAGCTTATAGAGCTAAATAAAAACAGCAGCAGGCTTGAACCTACCCACAAAAAGAAACAGAAAAAAATATAGCAGGAGGCCTAAATTCTTGTAAATGCCTAAGAAATGAACATATTCTGGACTTTTTAACTATTGCGGTGATTGAGCAGCCAACCCGAGCCATGGGTTGCTTTCAGCTGGCTTGTAAGGACCTGTCGCTGGCCTACTCGTTTGATATGGGACCCTTGCAGTGATCCTGTAAAGATATCATAAGAAAAATAACAAGATCAACACATTGAATCAAATTACTTCTTAAATTATAAGGCATAAATATAGCAGCAGATTGCAACATGTTTATTTCCAGTCTGGCGAAGAAGGAAATATTATCTCTGCTTTACTTCTAGTCATCTGGATACAATGATACATGCATGGTACCGATCCCAACAGGTATGACTCAAATCCTAAAGCTGACTCTCAAGCAAGTATCAGTGACAACAAAACATCGCTGCCATCGAAACAAAAATAGAATCTAACTCTAATCACCAAGGTGTTTGTAATTAATTTCTTTGGTACATCTGCAGCTAATTCGAGCAAATGAAAGACAAGCAATTTTTCCAAGCGTATTATAATATTATATGTTTTTGAATGCCTACCTATCTTTCCTCTTCTCCAAGAACCTATGGAGTGAAGCTCTCCTTGCAATTGGTAGCTCTGCAGTTGAGAACAATAGAAGAGAAATCCTCCATTAGAAACATGAAGAACATAAAAGCTAAAAAATTCTCACTTCTCAATAGAGAAAACCAAAGTGGTCACAAATGATTACCGCAAGCAACTGGTACTGGCGAAGCTTGGATGTGCTCTTGGGCTACGTTGTTGCCAAAATTTGGAATAACAGTTGGGCTAGGAGGAACCGAGCTTCTGGGTTCGATTTGACTTTTGGGTATATTAGGAGCAAAGGCAGTAGTCTGGCTCTTGACCAGATTAGGGGTAAAAGCAGTGTGGCTTTGAGTGCTTCCCTTGCTTGCTAAGTGCATGATTTCCTTCGCTTTGTCAGCTGGAAAATCGTTGAACACGATTACTTGCCCGCCATAAAATATAGTCATTTGAGCAGCTTGAGACTCCATTGTCGCAGACCTGTTTACTCTAAACAAGATGAATAAATCAAAATCAGTCAAAAGAAACATTTCTCCCATTTGAGTGGGCCACAGATTCTACTAGTCTATATATGTATAAAACATTATGGACCATCAAGAATCCTTTAAGTAAACATCATCACTAATCATTCACTTGATTATACAGCTTTTAATGTGCTGGTTTAACTTACCCAGAATCAGCCACTTTTAGGCCAGCTTCCTTAGGAACAGAGGGAGGAAAACCAGCTTGTTGAGGGAACAAATCCATGGATTTCAGGTTTGGAGGCGCCACCATGTTTCTGCTGGGAATCTCAGCGGGTTTATCAATGATTGGAAACAAACTCATTGTTGTCGCTGTATGACGCGAAGCCTCAGATGTCCCTGCAACATTTTGGTACATCAATCGAAACATCAGATCTATTTTCTTCTGATTTACTTACTGCTACAACTTTTAGTACTTTCCAAATTGGGAGAAAATTAAATTCGCTAAGCAAATAAAAAAAATGAAAGAACTTTTTTACAATATGATTCAAGTGAAGATGTATTTGGCTATTTATAATGAAATCTCTAGCGAATCTCTCTCAAAAATTAGAACGAGATCTAGGGGCGGTATCTTTCCAACAGAAGAGGGATTATCTCAACAGAAAATTTGTGCCAAATGAAACTGCAGTTACGAAAACAGAAAGTAAAAAAAGAAAAAGAGAATACAAGCACATGCTACTTACTTTTCTACATTTGAAAAGGAAAAATAATTAAAAGAAAGAAAAATTCAAATTTGAGAGTTTTGAGGAGAGACCGAGAGAATGAAGGACATTTTTTTTACTGTTGAGCCATTAAACAGGAATTTGTCAATTAAACGAAAGTTTTGCGGATCCGATGATTCGACAGTCAAACAAACAAAATATATTAAGAAAAGAAAGAGAGCGAATAACGTGCAGGGTTATATGCAGATCTAAATCTTACCGCTGCCTATGAACCACATCAATTGAAAGTAAAATACTAATCATCAACGACAGATTTAAATAACTTACAAGAAAAATCAAGTAATTAAAGAGTAGATGAATCAAAGAAGATGATACGAAATAATTCAGCATTAAACCTTAATTGAGATTCACGTTTTATGCCTCAATTTGAAGGTAACTGAACCTCATTCAACGATTAAGTCTCACTTTAATCGAGTCTTATCTATAATTAAATCATAACCATGTAAAACTAAGCCTCCAATTTTCTTCCCTTTTCCTTTTTGCTTTCTCGGGAACCAAACGGAAAAAATCACATCCGGAATATCGGAAAGTGAAAGGAAACAAAAAAAAAACCAGAAATCCCAATAGAAACCGAAATTAAAAACAAAAACTGCTTACCATTAGCTTCAGTGTTGCATGTCATGCCCAGGCTTAGATCTCCAAGGGTACATCTCTCCTTCAGGTACTTACTCAACAAGCTACACGTCTGCCTGAAGCTCGGCTCCCCCGGTAAGTTCCCCGCCTTCTGCGAGACAAATTCCGAATATTCCGGCAAACTCGACATACTTTCCGGCAACTCCACAACAACAACAACAAATGAAAACAGAAAAGAATCGAATTTGAAACAGTGAATGAACAGTATTGATCTTCTTGCTTCTGTTTCTTCTTCTTCTTCTTCTTATGTTGTTGTGCCTTTTGATATATATGGTATTAAAATATCTCAATCTTTGGGTGTGAGAATGGAAGATAGAGAGTTTTTATCTTTTTCTTCTTGGTTGGGGGTTGTTTAAAAGCACGAGGAATTAATGGGGCTTTTTAAGCTTGTTCCTAGCAGCTTCCGGTGGGTAAATATTTTATTGTCTCCTTTCCTTTGTTTAAGATTTCATTTCACACACGTGCTTGTATTTTCTAAACGACAAATATCTGTGTTCACTATGTCCATGCTCAATGTTCAAGACCGTCTGTTTGCTTTCTACCGAATTTACGTTATTGCCCTCGCTAATTGTGGTAATTACCATTTCTTTATGGAGTAAAGAATTTACCTGAGTTAGTATTAAAAAAATTTCCAGTGAGATGGAGGGAAAATTTTTTTTTTTAAAAAAAAAAACCCATTTTATCAACTTGAGTTCACAATTCTTAGATTAAAAGGGTATTATTTTTTTTTTATCCAACTAATGAGTTCGAAATATTTTTTTTATCCAGTTATGACCTAACTCAAGTTGACAGAATCAACACCTAAAAATGAAACAAGGCTAAATACATATTTTGATCACGTAACTTTTAATTGTATCAATAAGACCTTATAATTTTATTTGATTTTTCAATTAAATCATTATGAAAAATTTAGTCTTAAAATCTCATCGGATTTCTACTTAATCATCATGTTAGCGCTGAGGTTATTAATAAACAACTAACAAAATGACTGAAATCGATATCATATCAGCGTTGACTTAGTCCCGAAATGGAAATCCGATAAGATTTTGATATCAAATTCAATGAAATGATCAGATTGAGAAATAAAAAATAATCATAAAACTTGATTGGTACAATTGAAAATTATATGTTTAAAATAAAAACTAATCAATAATTATATGATCAAAATAAATATTTACTCAGTAAATAATTAAAAATACTGTATAGTTATTTGCAATATTCAAATTCTTTGTGATGAGATTCAATCACTTTATTTTTCTGTAGTAAACCAACTTAGTATTTTACATCTAAATATTTGTTTTCTCCTACACTTTTACAATGAAACAAAAGAAATATGTTTTTTATCAAACAAGCTTTGATATATATATATTGAATACTCATAAGGGTAGTTTTGTAAAAGTGGGTTAGTTAAGCAACTTGATTAAAGTTTCAAACGGCGTGAGGATTAACGGCGTTTGTTGCGGTTTTTGGCTCATTCATGTGCCGTCCTGCGGGTGAGCATTACGACCGAAGTGGGCACCACACGCACAATACCACCACCACCAATACCATCCACCGTGTTTTTCAATCACTTAAAAAAAATAAGCGGCAAATGCACGTTCTCTCTACCAACTGAATCTCGACACGTGGAAAAACTAGTCGATGGCAAATTCGCGTGGGGATTATCCATTTCCCATTGGGTTAGGCAAGTTGGGATTGGGTGAGATATGCTGCTCCTCTCCCCATTTTAGGAACTCTGCATATTAATATTTTTTTATTGACAATTTATGGTATAATCTGATTTTTTTAAACAAATATGACAATGTTTGTTTACTTATTAAAACATAATTAAATTAGTAAATATTAAAAAAAATTATTTAAATTTATTTATTATAAAAAAGATAAATTAATTATTTTAATTATAAAGATAAATTAGTTTTTAGTTATTTGGTTCCACTTATTATTCTTTTCAAAAGAAATCGTAGATAGAATTTTACAATAGATCTTAATTTATGTTAAAAAATTTATTTTTATTTTTATTTTATTAAATATTAAACAGTTTTTTGTTTTATTGTTGTTTTATTAAAAACTATTTTTAAAGTCTTTTTGTAAACCATATTATGAAATTAGCATTTTAATTTTATCACGATTTACATGTCTTTTTTAGGAACATTTTTCTTTAAATATTGTACATCTTATGCTATTATTTTAAAATATTTATAATTTTTTATGCATTCCTACTTGTTCGACAATTAATAAACATTGAAATTGTATGATTAAAGATATATTAAACACGCTTAATGTTTTATGTGTATTATACGGATCATTATTTATTTTAAATTATTTTTAAATAAATTATTTATTAAAAATATTATTATAAAATTTAAATTTATTTCTATTATTTAGTACATAAATAAACACTTAAAATCATGATTCATGACAAGGCAAATGTTTGTTTAGGGAAAATTGCTACCTAAACATGCATAAAAAAACACGGCTGAGGCAGATTAAATTGATAAATGTAAAGAGGCCAACCCGTGTGGAAAACGCGGGGGAGATGCTTGGTGGGTGCACATGCATCGAACACCGTCAAGAGCAACACGTGGCGAAAGATAACGGGGTGATGAAAAGATGAACATTATATTACTCGAAACGGTGGTGACGCGAGGATGGGCCCCTTTTATTTCCCCAAGACGATGGTCAAGCATGTGTACTGTGTGGCCGGATTTAGAATAATCGTACACGCCACACACATTTCCATTCAAAACAATTGCTACAGCCTCCCTACGAGTCACGGGTAACCCCTGAGGTGCAATAAAACGACTTTTTGTATTCAACACGTGAACTGCGTGCCCACTTTCTACCAAAAAAGTATCGATTGCTTGTAACCGGTTGGGTGCGATTTATTATAAAATAATAATTATATAAAAATAAATTATAAAATAAATTTTAAATATTAAAATTATTGTTTAATTTTTTTGATTATATAATAACCCTTAAGGATTTGATTTCGTGATATTACCGTTCTTTCAAAAATCGATATGAGTTTGATTGAAGTATTTTAGAGAATGTTAGTTGACGAGTTTTTTTAAACAAATAACTCGATTATTATATTATATATTTAATATTTATTATATATACTTAATGTGTTTGATATTTATAAGTTGTGTTAAATTGGTATTGAAACTTTAAAGAATTTTATTCAACACTTTTAAAATTTAATATTTATTTATTTGGTATGATTTTGTATTAAATTAAAATTGTATGTACTTTTGTGTTAAGTGATGAGGGGTGAGTTTGTAAGATTTAATGAATTTTTTTTTCTATGGATTTGATTTTAGAATTAATGGATGATGAATTATCGTGGTATAATAATTTTTGGATGGCTCTTTTTCCACAGCCAATTAGTTTATTTCCACGACATTTATCAATATAAAAAAAGCATGCAGTGCCAAATTTTTTTTATGATATTAAGTAATTTATGAAATTACTTAATGCAAATTAAGCAAGTACATTAATGAAATTGACCCCCACATGTGGTCTACCTGACAAAATCAAATGGTAATGGACCACCATGGTGAACCATATTACTAAATTAGGACAAACCTTTCAGCATATGGTGAAAATTGGCAGATTGCTAAAGATTTTTCTCAATGTGCATTGACAATAATGATACGTTGTAGCGTAGTGATGATAATGGAGTTGATTTGAACGTAAGAGTGTCGTTTTCGTTTCTGTTATTGTTTATAAAATTACTTTTCGATTTTGTTTATATTTTCATTGAAAATTTCATTTTACTTTTTATTTTTATCTCCATCAAATATTTTTGAAAATCTTAATGTTTATTCTTGTCTCCGTCTATAAATGTTTATAAACGGAGATTATTTATTAAAAAACAAAAATTATCTATTAACTTAAATTTTCAAAAATAAAATAAATATTTAATTCAAAATATAAATACTATATTATTTATGCACTTCACAAATCTAATTACATGTTATAAAAAAAATTTAAAGGATTAATTAGGTAATTAACAATTTTATTTAATATTTATATAAAACATAAAAACTTAATATAATAGGAAATGGAGACAAAAATTTACGGGATAAAGATTGTTCCTTTCGTTTTCATCCCCTTCTAACCAAACGTTTTTAAAAAATTGTATTCCTATTTCCATAAAAATAAATTTTCATTCATACTTTTTTTTTTCACAAGTTAAAATATTCTGAAGTTTAATCGAAGATGAATTATTTTACTCTCCGTTTTCTGTAACCACAAGTGCGTCATGTGACCAAGTGGTTGTTATATCCCGTCAATTACCCGTAAGTTAGCCAGCGCCCATCCACCCATTTGCATCATTTGTAGGGTAATTGCTAAAAACATCCTCTACGGTTTATGTAAACATGTCTTTTTTTCCAATCAAGTGAGATGTAGTTGCTAAAAAAAGCAAGTGAAAGACCATTACAATTAAACAACGTAAGAGTGAATGAAAAGTAACCTAAGATTTAAGCACCCTCAAGATTCAAATTACACTTCTTTTCCTCTTATAAGTATTAAGACGTTTTTTTGGGTTTCACTTAAAAGGAATTTTGTTTAAATGGTTCAAGTATTAAAGTTTTGTTTGAATCAAAACTACCCTAAATCATTTAAGCAAATTGTTAAGAATAGAGGAGATTTTGAGCGTGGCTTGATATACATGAATGAGCATCAATATGACTTAAAAGCTTAAACTCATGGTTTTTTTTAACTCGAACCATGTATATAAATCACTTTTTGTTTTTAATTTCAATATGATGTAAGATTGATCTTCTACATCTCTTTGTACTCACTCGTAAATATTCTCAATAATCTCTCATTTACGTGTGAGTTTTCATCGCTCCCTTTTAAAAAAAAAAACTAATCATTTTATATTATTATAAAATGTCATATGAACCAAAATGAGCTCACTCCGAAACACCATTAGAATACATTCTTCCACAAAAGAAATCTACCGCTCTTTCACGATTTCACCATTTATGAGATTTATAGTGACTTCACCATGGGTCAACATAGTGGGAGTCAAAAATTATCCGTGATCACTTTGTTCGAACTCAAACCTTCTACTTTAATATTACTTGTTAAGAATTAGAAAGATTTTACGTCTCGTTTTTATTCATAAATAAATATTTTCAACATAAATATGAATGTTTAAAGTGACACCCAACGCCGTATAAATGCAGTGGCGGAGGACAAAACAGGTTGGATGATAGATACTTTGACTCAACCACATGCTTAGCACACAGAAAATCGTGTGAACACGTTTCTAATTCTTATACCACAAAGTTAAAGCTTCTTATCTCAAAGAAGTACTGGTGTCTGCTGGTCCATGGCCCAAAGCGTTGATTAAGTGGTCAAGTTTTCTCTCCCTCTCTCTCTCTCTTTTTTTTTTTTTTTTTTTTTTTTTAATGAGAGTGAGTGTTTGAATAGGATTTAGTTTATAATTTTATCTTTGACTAAATTAATATTTTGGTTCTTAAAGATAGAAATTGATTTGATTTTGGTCCTCATTCATCTCACGTTTAAATTTTAAGACTTAATATTTTATTATGTTATTAATGTTGAATTTTTCAGGTTCTTAAAGATAGAAGTTAATTTGATTTTGATCCTCAATCATCTCAGGTTTTAATTTTAAAATTTAAAATTTTATTATGTTATTAATGTTGAATTTTTTTATTTATCTCCTAAAGAAAAGTATGCAAAACCCAACCGTTAGTTATCTCATTTATATTTAAATTTTATACACTTTAAAATAGTCACTTTAACTATATATTTAAATTAATCACATTAGAGAGGAAAACCGAAAAAAATGAGATTTTAGTCAAATTTAATTTTAGTTATAACTGAGGCTGCCAAATGAATTTTCATTCACTTTTCTTTACATAATTAGAAGTGAAAAAGGGGTGGATTTGGCTACGGGTAAGGTATAGATTGACGAGTACGGATTAAAAATATATGTTTTCTAATGAGTTTTATTTTTCATGCCCATACTTGTGTTTTTAACGGAAGGGTAATAGGTAAAAAACGGGCATTGACAAAAATTTCCTTATTTTGATAAGAAAAAGACGAGTCGACTCGGATATGTGTCAGGTCTTATGGGTAGTGGGTTAACGAGTACATGCTAAAAATACTTATTTTCTAAATAATTCTTATTTTTTATGTCCATATTCATGTTTTAACGTGCGGATAATAGTTCCAAAACAGGTGCGAGTTAAAAGTTTCACCTCTAAACAAAATTAGTAAGAAAGTTCAACATTGATAATCGAATAAAGCATTGAGTATTAAAATTATACCTGTTGATGCCAAAAATGTGCTTGCTGAGCTGGAGGCCGAGCCTGGAGGAAATCTGCACAGTGTAGAGAAGATGAGCTAGGGGGTCGCCTGAGGGGATGCCTCCGATGATGATTTGATGCTTTTGTTAGTATGTGATAAGATGTATGGGAGTGACGGTGGGTCAAGAAGGATCCCCTTTGAATGCGCACCTGAGTTTTTTTATAGGGCGGTGATGACGTGGAGGTCTAGCTGGGAGGGCAATGATGCCTTGGAGGGCGGTGATGACTTGGGGTCCAGCTGTGTGAACCTGGGTCATCCACGTGTTGCTTTGCTGCCATGATTAGGGGTCGTCCACGTATAAGGCGGCCCGTGTGCCAAAGGCGGTGATGATGTAGAGGGCGGTGATGACCTGGGGTCCAGCTGTTCGAGCCTGGGTCATCCGCGTGTTGCCCTGCTGTCTAGCCTTGGGATGGTCCACGTGTCTTGTTTTTATTGGATATGTGTTTTTTAGCAGTATCAGAAGCCCCCAACTTCCTTGAGTACATTTATGTGCTTAAGGAAGTATTGCAGGGTTCGGTTTTTAATGAAAATGGTAATGTACCGTGTTTTAACAGAGCCGAGCCGAGCATGTGTGGAGCAATCCATTTGTTCGGCCTTGGAGAGATGAGTCCAAGCGTGTGTGGTGCCTGACCATCTACTCGGACCTTGGAGCTAGTGGGCCGAGCATGTGTTGAGCAATCCATATGCTCGGCCTTGGAGAGATGAGTCTGAGTGTGTGTGGTGCCTGACCATCTGCTCGGACCTTGGAGCTAATCGACCGAGCACGTGTGGAGCAATCCATCTGATCGACCTTGGAGAGATGAGTCCAAGTGTGTGTGGTGCCTGACCATCTGCTCGGACCTTGGAGCTTGTGAGCCGAGCACGTGTGGAGTAATCCATCTGTTCGGCCTTGAAGAGATGAGTCCGAGTGTGTGTGGTGCCTAACCATCTACACGGACCTTGGAGCTAGTGGGCCGAGCACGTGTGAAGCAATCCATTTGCTCGGTCTTGGAGAGATAAGTCCGAGCGTGTATGGTGCCTGACCATCTACTCGGACCTTGGAGCTTGTGAGTCGAGTACGTGTGAAGTAATCCGTCTGCTCGGCCTTGGAGAGATGAGTCCGAACGTGTGTGGTGCCTAACCATCTGTTCAGACCTTGGAGCTAGTGGGTCGAGCATGTGTGGAGCAATCCATCTGCTCGGTCTTGGAGAGATGAGTCCGAGTATGTGTGGTGCCTGACCATCTGCTCAGACCTTGGAGTTTGTGGTCCAAGAATGTGTCGAGCAATCCATCTGCTCGGCCTTGGAGAGATGAGTCCGAGCGTGTGTGGTGCCTGACTATCTGCTCGGACCCTGGAGCTAGTGGGCCACGCATATGTGGAACAATCCATCTGCTCGGCCTTGGAGATATGAGTCCGAGCGTGTGTTGTGCCTAACCATCTTATTGGACCTTGGAGCTAGTGGGCCGAGCACGTGTGGAGCAATCCATCTGCTCGACCTTGGGTGTGTGCACTATGGCTTGGTAGCGTGCACTAGTGCGCATTGATGCTCGGCCAGCTGGGGGGCGTGCGCACTGATGTTGGGCCCGTCTGAGGGTGTGCGCACACATGTCATCGCTCGGCCTTGGGTGTGCTCACTGATTCTCGGTCGGTGTGCACTAGTGTGCACGGATGCTCGGTCAGTGTGCATTGATGTTGGGCCCATCCGAGGGTGTGCGCACATATGCCATTGCTTGGCCTTGGGTGTGCGCACTAATACTGGGCCTGTCCGAGGGTGTGCGTACACATGCCATCGCTTGGCCTTGGGTGTGCGCACTGATTCTCGGTCGTGTGCACTAGTGTGCACTGATGCTCGGCCAGTGTGCACTAGTGTGCACTAATGTTGGGCCCGTCCGAGCGTGTGCGCACATATGCCATTGCTCGGCCTTAGGTGTGCGCACTGATTCTCGGCCGTGTACACTAGTGTGCACTGATGCTCAGCTAGTGTGCATAGATGTTGGGCCTGCTGCGCACATATGCCATCACTCGGCCTTGGGTGTGCGCACTGATACTGGCCCCATCTGAGGGTGTGCGCACATACTGCCTCTCTCAGCCTTGGGTGTGCGCACTGATGTTGGGCCCGTCCAAGGGTGTGCGCACACATGCCATCGCTTGGCCTTGGTGTGCGCACTGATTCTTGGCCGGTGTGCATTGATGCTCGGCCAATGTGCACTAGTGTGCACTAATACTTGGCCAGTTGGGGGGCGTGCACACTGATGCTGGGCTCGTCCGAGGGTGTGCGCACTGATTCTTGGCCGTGTGCACTGATGCTCGGCCAGTGTGCACTAGTATGCGCTGATGTAATGGCTCGGTTAGGGGCGTGCGCACTACGGCTTGGTAGTGTGCACTGATTCTCGGTCGTGCTCACTAGTGTGCACTGATGCAATGGCTCGGACAGGGGTGTGCGCACTATGGCTTGGTAGTGTGCACTAGTGTACAGTGAGTCTCGGTCATGTGCACTAGTGTGCACTAATGCTCGGCCGTGTGCACTGATGCAATGGCTCGGAAAGGGGTGTGCGCACTACGGCTTGGTAGTGTGCACTAGTGTGCACTGATGCTCGGCCATGTGCACTAGTGTGCACTCGAAACTCCAAAGTGTGCAACATGGTGTCGGATGGTTTGGCATCGCAATAGATGAGTTTTTTAGATTTCTTCGCTTCTACTGTTTAGCGAGAGATGGTGATTTCCCACGGATTGCGCCAATCTATTGATGCCAAAAATGTGCTTGCTGAGCTGGAGGTCGAGCCTCGAGAAAATCTGTACAGGGTAGAGAAGATGAGCTAAGGGGTCGCCGGAGGGGATGCCTCCGATGATGCTCTGACGCTCTTGTTAGTATGTGATAAAATGTATGGGAGTGACGGTGGGTCAAGAAGGATCCCCTTTGAATGCGCACCTGAGTCTTTTTATAGGGTTTTGAGGCGACCCTTGTGCCCAGGGCAGTGATGATGTAGAGGTCTAGCTGGGAGGGCAATGATGCCTTGGAAGGCGGTGATGACTTGGGGTCTAGTTGTGTGAACCTAGGTCATCCGCGTGTTGCCTTGCTGCCCTGATTAGGGGCTGTCCACGTATGAGGCGGCCTGTGTGCCAAAGGTGGTGATGATGTAGAGGGCGATGATGACCTGGGGTCTAACTGTTCGAGCCTGGGTCATCCGCGTGTTGCCTTGCTGTCTAGCCTTGGGATGATCCACATGTCTTATTTTTATTGGATGTGTGTTTTTTAGCAGTATCAATACCGATTGAGAACCAAATTAAAACCAACACCAATTTTTGAAGACCAAATTAACAAATTAGACTTTTTTTTAATCTTTATCTTTTTCCCTTCTAGATAATTTTTATACGTAGTCGCACTTACCAGTAGGTTTGCTGTTACATCAACTTTGGGCATAGTTGCGTGTCTCTGGCGATAAACCCCTTTGCGTTCTTACTTGTTACGGTTTCACTAGTGTTGAAATAATTGGAAAGAATATTAGTATTTTGTTTTATAAGGCAAGAAAAAAGCAAATCCAATTTTCCTAGTTGCAGTAGCAGATACTGTGACATAACATACTTTAATTCCTAATTTCCCATTCCGGGGGCTGAAATGATTTCTCATACCCATATACCTGCCTTTCTAGAGGATAGGATGCAAGAAATTTAATTAAACTATAAATTTGTATAATATAAAGTTATGAATATAAAAAAAAAAGATTTTTTTCAGTAACTTGGAAAAAAATTTCTTAAGTGCATTATTTGATGAATGTCGTGTCGTTTGGGGAAAATTTTCTCCAAGTTACTGAGAAAAATATAGTGTTACACCTATCTTATTGCGATTGGCTTTTTCCTAATTACACTTAGAAATTATTCTAAGCGACTTCATCTTGATTAGGAGTGGACTTAGACTAAGTTCTAATATTAAGGTGTTCGAACTTGACTCGACTTAAAATGAACATGTCCGAGTTCGAATTTGAATTGAGCTTAAAAATTAGATTCGAGCTCGATAATAAACAAATCTATTCCGTGAACTTTGTATTGTTCATTTGAGCTCGAGTCTAAACTCTAATTTTAATAAATAAAAATAAAAATAAAAATATTAGCTCGAGCTCGACTTGATAATACCTTATCGAACAGTTCAAAAATTTTTCGAATTGAATTTTAAAATATTTAAATTTATCTCGATAAACTAATTAAATTTAATTTTTAAATTCAAACTCGACTCAAGCTCGATTAAACAAAACTTTAACCAAACTTACCAAACTCGATTCGACACCACCCCTGACCTTGACTTGTGATTATTAAAATGTGTTCACTTTGAATATGCAATGATTGACTGTTTCTAATTATAAAATATCATCAACTTGCAGCAACGCGTGGCAGATAATTTTGTATTGAGTGTTCCTTGCTACATAAAAAAAACCAAGATTCGGTAGGTGAAATTGAAATCTAAATAATAATCCATAGAGGAAATTGTTTAGACAACGACCTACCACCTAAATGCTCAAATACAGGAGTCTCCGGTGACTAATGAGTATAGCTACTAAAATCACATTATCAATATTTAATTATTTTTTATAAATAATATTTATTTATTTATATAAATTTAAAATAAACAAATTATAAAAACATCTTTATAGTTTAATGTAAATTATAATTGCATTCTTTTATATTGAAAATATACTGATGAATCTTTAAATTTCAATCATTATTAGTTTAGATTGATTGAAAAGTTTTATAAAAGTCAAGTGAAATGAAAATATTTCAATTCTTTAACTTGACAAATGAATAAGTGATCGTTATGAAATTTTTTGGATAAATTTAAATTATTTATTATTAAAATTTAAAAATACATTAATATATTTTTAATATAAAATAATACAATTATAGTTCGCACTTAACTTATAGTCTTATAATTTTTCTTTTAAAATATTGTCTTACAAGCCCACCGACAATTACAGGGGGAGAAAAAACAAAATTATGGAGGAGACATTAATGGTGAAATGCATGCTAAATTGTCTCGTAAATAAGAGATCCCACTAATAATTTTAACTTAAAAATTGAACAGCCAATAGATTTTGGATTATTGGTTAAAAGATAAAGGTTGAAATTTTAATACCACAATATTTGAAGTTTTTACCGATATTTGAGTTATTTGTTTTTTTTTTTATTTTTAAAATTGAGTAACGTGGTAACATTATAAATTACAATCAAATTATCATTGAATTTATATAACATTGCTTTAATAAAAAAAAATTACAAATTATTATGGTATGGGTGAAATAATAAATTTTGCAATATAACCACAACATCGTTGTTTTCAATACTGATATTCATAAATAAGTCGCAAAGATTTTTCTTACAAATTTCTTAAATGAAGCATAATCTGTGTTATCAATCTTGTGAACTAAAGGACACCATAAGCATCTCATTTCCAACTTAAACCACTTCTAATAAAGGTTAGAAGACCCAAATGTTTCTTTAAAATTAAAAGATCAAGGATTTTTTTTTTTTTGAGTACTCAACAGGATGTTCAAGTTCTTCAACTTCTGTATAGTAAAGGAAAACAGAAACAGAAATACAGCACGTTCAGAACTAATATAAATACCATGCACCGTCTCGATGGCAATGCTAATGTGATACCACAGCTTGAATACTCTTGCATGAAATTGAATCAAACTGATTGCATGCACGCCCTAATATTGAGAAATTGAACCCAAAAGAAGCTCAGAGACGCAGAAATTAAGCACAAGGATCATCAATGGACTTGCTCCAGAGTCACAAAATTGTTGGTTTGACAGTGTAAAAGGCGAGCTATCATTTCAGTAACCTCGTGAATGTGCAAACAGCTGAAGATTCCCCGTATATACAACTCCATGAAGTGAAGATTATAATAATGGAGTGAGAAAAACATATAAAAGTGCGTAACAGTGAGACCGACTGCTCCAACCACCTCCACAGCTCCCCACCCAAGTCATACAGACATACAATAAAGTCTTTGACCTCTGTGAAGAGAGGTCCCGCAGATTGCACACCAGACACCATGTCAAAAATCATAATCTATGTCTGTTACATTCTGCGATGCAGAGCGCTTAACTAGTTGTCCTTGCTCATTGTACTGATCAAGATTCTCGCAAGGGGCAGGGAAAATGGTCCCTATTACACGACCTTGAACAAAGGCACACTGGAATATATGCTTTTTCTTGTATGTTAATCCCACTGACATATCCTGGAAAGTCACATTTCTCACCGGGATTTCTTCACTTCCATGGATACGAACTGGCACCCGAACTCCTTGACCATGGATCCCTGTGAAGCTAATGTCCTTGAGTGTTGGAAGAGCTTTGGGATGAAAACCTTCATCAGGGTGTTCATTGTAGTCTGTCTTAATAACAATCCCCACTCTAACATTGTCAAATGTCAGATTCCGGTAGGTAATATGTCGTACATATCCACCTCTTCCAGGGGCAGTCTTTATCCGAACTGCACGCCTTGAGCCCCACACAAGAAGGTTCTCCACAGTGACATTTGATACCCCACCAGACATCTCACTGCCTATTGATACACCAGCACTGTTGCATAGTTCAGCCAAGGGGATCTCAGTTACTATCTAAGGAGGGAAGCCATACAATTACCACAAGCTGGGACAGCTAAAAGTGATAAGGTGGTTGAAGTTACATTCTGGTACACTACTTTAACATGATAGTCTTTTTTCTTTGGGGGTGTGTGTATCTTGGGAGTGGAGGGGGGTGGGGGAGTTTGTTAATAGACATAGATGCATGCAATTATGAAATACAGGGTACTTGACATGGCAACAAGCAAACAATGAATGACAAAGTTTTAAGCGAAATACGAGAAATTTTACCTGACCATAGAACGAACAATAAGATTACGGATAAGAATGTTCATTGAAGGCCGTCCATAAGCAATTCCATACTGATCCCAGCCACTCTTTATTGCAATGGCATCATCCCCCACACTAATGTAACAGTCCTCAATTAACATGTCCTCACATGAATCTGTTCACCATGATACATTTGAGAGCTAGTCACATTCACAATGGACTGAAAGATAGCAAATGAACTCCCCTACACTTCAATTACAACAGCAACTCAATCTGTAACTTGTCTATGGAGACCTGGGGCTTGACTCAACAGAGGTAAGGCAAGGTCACATGATTTGTAACTTGTTATGTTCATAAATGGGTCAAAAGAAAAAAGGAAAAAAGGGGGAAAAGAAAATGAAATGCAGTTTGCTCACACACAAAAAGCAATCAGTTTGGGAATTTGAACATTCAACATAATATTTCCTGTTTCCAATAATTTTCAGCTCCAGTCAATTCCAACAGCCATGCACCATTGACATAATTCAATAAATTTTCCTGCATAACCTAGCTTCAACATCTCCTGAAAACACCATATGCATTCCCATAATTTTGGGCTGGCGTGCTATCCTCCCCCCAGTTTGGGCCTGTAGGGCCAGGTCCAAAGTGGGCCTGGTCTTGGAGGTTTCTGGGTTATTAAACAAAAATGGAGCATTTCCCTACATCTGGTCTTGCCATCACTTAAATATTTTCTGTTCAATTTTAGCTTTGGTTTTTCCTTCTCTCCTATTAGAACGTGGAATAAACTTCATTCAATATTTTTCCACGAATTGTGGTCCATAGCCATTTAGCTCAATGCAGATTCCATTGAAAAAAATATTGAATCAAGTAACTTACCAGGGTCAATTCCATCGGTGTTTGGGGCTTCAAATATAGGAGCCAAGATGGTAACATTCTTGACTGTTATATTCTTGCAGTCATACGGATGGAGAGTCCAAAACGGGGAATCACGCAAAGTTATATTAGTGATCAGAATGTCACTCGACCACATTATCTGCACTAGAGGGCCCCTAGTGTGGTTGAGAAGCTTTTGGCGATACTTCTTCCACCATGATTGACCCTGTCCATTAATGGTACCATTATGCCCTGTCAGTCATAGAAAACAAAAATTGAATGAGACCAATCACCAACCAAGCATTAGCAAAGTAAATAGTTGGACAGCCTTGTTCACCAAAATTACTTAACTACACTTACTTACCTTCCATATCAACTTATAAAGAGTTAAAATTTGGTCTGAATCAATCAAATGTATGTTACTCTTGATGCTGGAGTGTTCCATCAGTTGACTTTTAGCCACACAGGAAACAATAAAATGATGAAATATCTAAGATGAAAACCATTGGTGGTCTGTATTGATAAGGACAGATGCAAAGGAAAAAAACTGGCTGTCTTAGTTTGTAGGGAACATTTTAGTGAGCTGTTGTTAGGAAACAACATACTTGGACCCCAAATAAGTGTGACATTTTCTTTCGGTACCTCCTTTCTGATGTCTCTTCTGTTTCCGCAATATAAGTTGGTTTCAAAAGTTTATTGGTAGCATGTGCCAGCAGGTAAAATAGCAATCAATAAAGCAATAGCACTGTGCTTCAGACTTGAAGAACTTTCAAGTGGCACAGCAGTGCAAAGTAGCATGGCTAGTATCACAGGTAATAGGGAAAAGGCAACTCAAGAACTAGCCATCCCATACTCCACCGTCTCTTAGAAAGGACCTAGAATAGCTTAAATAGGCCACTTGGTTCCCATCAGACGCAACACATATACTGGACGCATTGATGGTATGGATGCAGGTTGGCTCGAACATCCCTTTGATGAGGAGGAGATTCTTGTTGCTATTCAAGATTGCAATGGTGAAAAAGCTCCAGGCCCCAACGGTTTCTCTATGACCTTTTTAAAACAAAATTGGGATCTTGTGATTGGTGAAGGGGGACATCTTTGGACTCATTGAGGAGTTTCATGCTATTGGTGAGTTTGTGGGAAGCCTTAATTCTACTTTCATTTTACTTATTCTTAAGAAGGTTGAAGCAATTAACATTAAGGATTTTCAGCCAATTAGTCTTGTGGGGTGTATTTACAAGCTTTTATCAAAGGTCTTTACTTTTATATTGAAGAAAGTGATCGAAAAAGTGATGAGCACTCGTCAAAATGCTTCCATTGAGGGTAGGCAAATCATGGATGATGCACTTATCGCAAATGAGGTTGTGGATATACTCATTTGAAAGAAGGGATGGGGTAATTTGCAAGCTTGATATGAAAAAGGCTTATGACCATGTATGTTGGGACTTTGTGATTTACTTGTTGAGAAGGATGGGCTTTCAAGAGAAATGGTGTAAGTGGATTACTAAGTTCAATACCTCAGCTTCGTTCTTGATTTTTTCTTGTGAATGGAAGTCCTTTCGGTTTTCCCAAAGCTTCTCAGGGTCTTAGGCAAGGGGATTCATTGTCTCCTTTTTTTCCTTTTTGTTTACGTTGCTGATGGAGGTCTTTAGCAAGATGTTGTTGAGAGTAGAGGTCTCTTGTGCGGTTTCAAGGTGGGGAGAAATGGAGGAAGCATGAGTGTGTCTCATCTTCTCTTTGTTGATGATACAATTGTGATTTGTGGAGCGGAGGCAGTTCAAAGTCTTCATCTTTGATGCATTTTTCTTTGCTTTGAGGTGGTTTTGGTGCTTAAGATTAATCTTAGTATGACCAATTTAATCCCTCCTGGTGAAAAACAATCCCTCAAGGTGAGAATATTAATGGCCGATTTCTAGTAAATTTGTTGGGATGTAATTTGAGGTCTCTTCCCATTACATATCTCGGGCTTCCTCTTGGAGCTAAGTACCAAGATGAGTGTGTGAGATTCCATTGTTGAAAGGTTTGAGAAAAAGGTAAACTGTTTGGAAAATCGTTATTTCTTAAAAGGAAGAAGACTTACTCTCACTAAATGCACCCTCCCAAGCCTACCCATTTGCTTTATGTTTCTTTTCCATATTCTTAGTTCGGTGACTAATCGGATAAAGAGCATTCAATGAAGATTCCTTTGGGCCAATACAAGGAGGAGTTCAAATATCACTAAGGTAAAATGGTGTGTGGTTAAACCACCAATGGAAAGAGAGGGATTAGACCTTAAATCTCTCACATTGTTCAACAAAGCTCTTCTAGTCAAATGGTTATGGAGATTCATAGTTGATAGTAATCAACTTTGGAGAAAGTGGTGGAGGCTAAGTTTGGGTGGAACTTAACAAGTGGATGTCCAAGGGAGCCTATGGAGTGGGGGTTTGGAAATGTATTAAAAAAGGGTGGGTTGATTTCTTTCCTTGTGTTTCCGTTTTGGTGGGCAATAGGGAAAAAAAAAACCCTACTTTGGCATGATACTTGGTGGTGGAGACACTTCTTTAAAAGTGCAATTTCTGAATGTTTTTGCTTTTGTGAGAGATAAGTATGCCTTCATTAGTTTCTTGCATTTCCTTGTCCGCAATGTCCATGGTCGGGAATTGGAGAGTGTTGAAAGTTTTTTAGAGGCCATAGCATGAGACTTTATGTGGCAATGGAGGTTTGGATCAGGTGAAAGCTTAATCCGGAAAAGGGGCTTGGTGTGAAGTCCTTTTATAAGATCCTCTTTGATGATATTCTATTAGAAGGCTCTCAATTTCCCTTGGAAAGCCATTTGGAAATCGTTTGCCCCTAAAAAAGTGACGTTTTTTTGTGTGTGTGAAAAGCTTCTTAAGAGAAGATACTTAATATTGATAAACTTCAAAAGAGAGGGACAACCCTTATCAATAAATGCTACATTTGTAAAATGTGCGTTGAGTCCGTGATTCATCTTTTATTAGAGTGCCCATCGCTCAAAGTTTGTGGGAAATGGCTTATTGTGTTTTGGGTGTTTCTTGGGTGGTTGCAGTTTGTGAAAGATTAAGTGCAGGCTTGGAGTGGTTTCCGTACTTCTGAAGAGTTAAAGAAGGCTTACTCTTTGATTTCCCTCTCAGTTTGTTGGCTCGTTTGGAATGAGAGAAATAAAAGTATTTTTGATGGTGAAAAGAGATCCTTAGAAGTTATTAGAGAGAGATGGTTCAACACCCTTTGTTTTTGGTTTAAGGGTAATTTTCTTTTAAATGAAGGAGATCTCATAGATTTTGTGGATTTACTATGTGTAGATAGTTTTTGTAATGGGTTGCACCCCCTTGGTGCTTTATTTATACAATTTTACTTATCAAAAGGAAAAAAACACAGTGCTCAGCAAGCAAATCCACCACAAGACACTTTTGGGTGTTTGACCATTCTATGAGCACCACATTATCCATATGTCTCGTGTTAACAGAACACCATAACTTAATATATTAGAGTTGGATGTGAGAACTGGGGTAGGTCCTAGCCAGGATGATAGATCATTCTAGGTTTACCTATGGAGTCCCTTTATGGATTTATCAAAATTAAGTTAATAACATGGTTACTTATGAGATCTCCACAAAATAACATCACTTGTGTAATTGGAAAATTACTCATGCTAATTCTCCTTGGATTTTGCTCCAGACTAAAATGGAAGACTTCAAACCCTTTTGTTTCTTGAGTGTGAAGAGGCAAAAACTGAACATAAAAATTAAACCAATAGCCACCTTTTAAGTCAAAGGTCTTCAAAGGAAATATATCAGGACGTGTAATAAATCTATAATCAGCTGATATGGAGGGTGTAGAACTTTCTCACCAGTAATAACAACATCTTTGAGGTTTTGACCATGGATCAAACTCCCATATCGAGGTCCAGGATGCTCCCTTCCATATCCATAAGAAGGCAATGGAGGCAATAGCGGCCAGTACTTCTCATCCTGTTAAATATCACGTACAGAAACATATCCAAATAAACAATAACTCTGGCAACTAAATGCAAAAGTAGACAATTCAGAAACTTGAATGATTAGGTCTAAGAAAAAAGATCAACTTTGAAGACAACTAAACCTCCAAAATATAACATTAACAGTCTGTCTAAGTTTCCAAAAATACTGCAGATCCTCCACATGATATATGCAAGACATGTCAACTATACCATAATGAATACTAGTAGAACTACAATTTTGACCTAATGGTTCAAAACAATCTTTTAAATAGTGAAAAAAATATCCAGATATTCTCCCACCAATTTCTTGCATCCCATGTAAGGTCAAAGTGCTTCTGACTAATAGATTTGTATGATTGTATCACCATGGCTTGATATGAGATGCATCATCAAAACAAAGAGGACTATTAGAACGAACTGTAATAATTTTCCAGAAGGCATAGATTATATCATAACGTAGGATAACTTAGGTAAGCTAACACATACCAGGACTATACCCCTGGGAACCTTAATCCGGATCATACATTCCCATTCGTGGTATATTCGCATTGGATCCCCAAAAATTGGTGATCCAAATTTTTCTTAAGACTTTTAGCAAAAAAGTTGAAGGAAAAAAGATTTCTAGACACAAGAAAGGAATAAAGAATGCTCATACTTTATTTTAAATTTATATTTGAAAAAATTATGTTTATTGACTTTACTAATTTGTCAAAACTCAGGTTATCTTCTTTTAACTATTATTATGAATACAACTCTATTCAAATTGTACTGTACTCATAATCCTAATTTTATATATGTGCTTATATATAATAAACCATTTAAGTCTACTCCAAGCATACCGAAAACCGGGTGAGTAACGTACCACGTTTATGTACCAATACCGCAAACTGGGGAGTAACAAGTTTCTGGTAACTATAAGCTAACATTGATCTAAGATGACATCACATCTACTCTGTACTAGTAGAAACCCAATTACTACACTATCAATTAATCATACAACACAAAGCATATAATCTCTCACTTCTCTCATTATTGTTCTTTCTTCTCAGCCAGTTACCTTCATTAAATATCCTTCTGCATGGTTAGACTTTTCTCACAATCTTGGGGTAGCCTATGACATCGAATCAGGAGTTGCTTCAACATGTGCAAGTCGTTAGAATTTGAAGCTGGAAGAACTGATATTACTACTATTGTATGCTCAAGACATGAGCCTCCTATGATTTTTTTCATAAGAGAGCCTCCTATGATTATCAACAACTTCTCTGATTGCTAGTTGTAAGAAGATGGCATGCCTTCCTAACTTGTTATTTTCCTTAGTTGGTCTATTATTTCTTTTTTCCTGTTTAATGCCTTCAACTAATGGTTAGACTTTTCTCACAATCTTGGGGTAGCCTATGACATCGAATCAGGAGTTGCTTCAACATGTGCAAGTTGTTAGACTTTGAAGCTGGAAGAACTGATATTACTACTATTGTATGCTCAAGACATGAGCCTCCTGTGATTTTTTTATTTTATAAGAGAGCCTCCTATGATTATCAACAACTTCTTTGATTGCTAGTTGTAAGAAGATGGCATGCCTTCCTAACTTGTTATTTTCCTTAGTTGGTCTATTATTTCTTTTTGCCTGTTTATGCCTTCAACTAATGTTTAAAGCTTAAATTGATAACATACATTTATGGACAAGACACTGCTTGTTCACTAAACAAGCTAAGCCAGAACACACTGGAGCCCACATTAACGAACTTAATATATTGTATGTGATTCATCTGCAATTATTCTCACAAAGTTTCACCTTTTATCTTAGCTTATTTCTTTTGTTGAATAATTTAGAACAATAATTAATTGATTTGTTTTTTGGGGCTAATGGGGGTTAATTGACCTTCCCTTCAACTGGCTACTGAATAACTAGTCACAAGCATATGATTGTTGAAGTCATAAATTGAGTATGATTCGTATGAAGGAACCATCTAATAAAGAATTTCAATGACCTAATGATCAAATCAAAAAGTCCAGGAGATACAAAGTTCAACTAACATCAAAATCCAGAAGCACACCCTTGACCTAGGACAAAGTCCACAAGATGAAAGGCCACATGCCACAACTCTTCCAAAGACAATTTCCAAGCGACTTATCAAAAATAAAACTTCCAAGTGAAACAAGTCGGACACCACACAAATCTTGACAAGCCACATTGAGTAGAGCTCATTATACCATGTGTGCAAATGACAAGGAAAATAAAAATAAACAGGCTACCTAATTGACAGAGGAAGAAAAACAGGTTTCCTAGATGCATGATAAAAATTGATCTAAGGAAAGCCTATGACACTGTTAACTGGGGTTTCTTGTACAACATGCTGTTTAATCTTGGCTTCCCAATTAGGTTCAAAGGTTGGGTGATGGAATGTATCTCTACTGCCTCTTTCTCCTTGAACATCAATGGGAGCATGCATGGTTTTTTCCCTGGTCAAAGAGGTCTTAGACAAGGAGACCCACTTTCCCCATTTCTGTTTGTGATCATTCTGGAATACTTGTCCAGACTGCTTGGCAGATTGAAAGAGGAGGATGGCTTTAATTTTCATCCTAAATGTGATAAGTTCAGAATTACTCACCTAGCCTTTGCAGATGATTTAATTCTTTTAGCCAGACGTGATGCATGGTCTGTTGGGCTTCTTATGCAGTGTTTTAAGCATTTCAGTGAGTGCTCAGGGCTGGAAGCTAGTCTCCCTAAGTCAAACATCTTTCATGCAGGTGTTCCTAGGTTTGAGCTTACTGATATTACTAGAATTACTGGTATGTCTAAGGGTAGCATGCCCTTCAAGTACCTGGGGGTACCTCTGGCCTCTTATAGATTGAATGCCTGCCACTTCTCCCCTCTGATTGATAAAATTTCAACATACATAAGTTCTTGGGTTGGTTGCACTCTCTCTTATGCTGGAAGAGCTGAACTGATTAAATTAGTCTTTCAAGGTGTTGAATGCTTCTGGCTTGCTATCTTTCCTATTCCTGCAACTATCATTGACAGAATCTCCAGGCTATGCAGAGTTTTCTTATGGGGTGGCAGAAATCCTGGTACTAGGAAATCTCTGGTTGGGTGGAAGGATGTTTGTAAGCCTAAAGCTGAAGGGGGCTTAGGCCTCATTGACCTTAAGAGCTGGAACAAAGCTCTTTTGTCCAGGGCCTTATGGAATATCCATCATAAAAAGGATACTTTGTGGATAAAACGGGTTACTCATTACTATCTTCAGGGGAGTTCCATTTGGACTGCCAGTCCTAAGCAAGATGACTCTCCCTTGTGGAAGAAAATCCTGGAAATAAAAGAGGGCCTTATCTCTTCCGAAGTGACAATCCAGAAAGCTCAATCCAACATGCTAGAATGGGAAGTTCATTAACAGATCAGCATTAAGAAAGTTTATAACAGTGTAAGGCCTAGTGATACCAGAGTTAATTGGGCATCTACAGTTTGGCACAACAGTTGCACTCCTAAGCATTCCTTCATTCTTTGGCTGGCCGTCAAGGGCAAACTGCACTAAGGATAAGCTGCTTGTTTCAACAGAGGATAAGCTTTGCCCCTTGTGCAAAGATTTTGAAGAATCCATTGACCACTTATTTTTCTCCTGCCGGATCAGTAAAACAACCTGGGCTATCATTAAAGACTGGCTTTGATGTAGAAGGGAGATGAACACCATCAGAAGTGCTACCAAATGGATCCTTAAAGAGGTCAAAGGTAGAAGGCCCTATGCCACTGCTATTAGAGCTGCTCTGGCATGTACAGTGCAGTTGGCTAGGAATGCCAAGTATTTTGAAGGAACATCTGTTCATCCTAACAGCTTAGCCAGAAAAATTAAACTTCATGTGTATAGATTAGTTTATACTAGCTTTCCTGGGCTTAGGCCGTTTTTGTACCTAGCTCATTAACATTGGGTTTTGTTTCCTCCTGGGTATTCCCAGTGTAATTTTGTACATTGCCTTATTATAATTCATTTACAGATCAAAAAAAAAAAAAAAACAGGTTTCCATTTTATGCTTCCCTAAGTGGTAATTTGGTACAAATTATATCCATCACGCCTTCATGGTTTTACTATCGGATTGTTAAACTAAACAGCTCCCTAAACACATACCAAAGACAAGCAGACCATACATTTATAACATAATCGAGAATGGGATTAAATACCCATTACTGCTAGCAGAAGTTTAGAACTCCAATTATAACAAAAAAGATCTTAATGAACTAAAAACAATCAATATAAATGAAAACAAGCGAGTCCAATTAACACGCGAAACAAATTGAAAGCACCGACCCAACAAAAAAAAAAAGAAACAGCAAACCAACCTGGATTCCAAGTATCTCAGCATCCTCAGCGAGAAACAGAGTCATGTGACTAGTGAGGTTAAACGGCGCCGTTAGCCACCTCCCGGGAGGCACATTGAGCTGCCCACCGCCTTTCTTCCCGAGCTTCGAAATCGCCAAGACGGCCCTCTGGAAGGCCTCCGTGTTCAACGTCACCCCGTCGCCCACGCCGCCAAAATCGGTCAGGTTGAAAGCCACGGGCCTCATCCGGGGCATGGACCTCGCGGGTGCGGCCCACCCGAACACCGAGAACCCGCCCACCGCGTTCCGCTGCCACGCGAAAACCGACGCGAACGCCGCGATCCACAGGACCATGAAGAGGGTTTTGTGCGAAGAGAGAAACGCTGGAACCCACCGCTTCAGTTCCAGCCTCTGTTGCGGCAACTGAAACCGCCCAACTGGCGAAGTCTCCACCATGATTAGATTACGAAAGAGTTCTTCCTCTCTTTTTCCCCTTTAAGTTGGGTACTAAATTCAGTTTAAGTGCTTTGTATTTAGTGTAATTACAAGAGGGGAAGTTAATGGGTAACTGTTGGAGTGGAAATGTTTGGTTGTGAACATGGATTTGGTGGGATTTTTTTTAGGAAGAAAGAGGGAGATATATTTCACTGTTTGAGTGGGAGTGGGGAGGAGATGAGAGAGACTCTTGATGATTGGTTGAGACGTTAGTAATCAGAATTGGTGGATTTGTTGTGAATTGATGGAGTGAATTCGAAGGGAAGACTGTGCTGTGATCGGAGAGCGAGATGCAGAAAGAGAGAGGAACGAAAATGAAAGTTGATTCTGGTTTAGTGATTTGAGTAACGGTATGTTTCATGGACAATGCCTGATACGTTTTCCAGCTAAGTGACACGTGTAGAGAAGACATTGGTTTGATTTTTGTTTGAGATTTTGAGGGAAGAAATTGAAAAGGGAAAAACAATTTTTTATTTATTTAGGAAATAAGACCAAATTAATTTGAGACGTCTGAAGAGTTTAACCAAGAATTTTTCTATTTGCTTGATCTTAAATCTTGAATGCAAAACGCTTAAATTAAAAAAAAAAAAAAAAAGCCTAAACCTTTAACTCCATACTTGGGTTCGACTAAAAAAAAAAAGAATTTATTTTATTTTATTAATAATTATAAAAAAATTAAATAGTAATTACAAAAAAAAACTTAAACTTTTAATTCCATACTTGGGTTCGACAAAAAAAAATAAATTTTTATTTTATTAGTAATTACAAAAAAAATGGATAGTAATTATGATTTTTAATTTTTTTTGTATAATTGCTATTCAATTTTTTTTATAATTATTAATAAACTTTTTTGACTTCGTGATAACTCTCACAGAACTGGTTTCATGGGATTGGAACTCTTCAAATTATTTGTCACAATTTTGATTGGCACATATGAGTATAAAGAAAATTAAACCTATTTTTTCAGTTATTTAATAAAAAATTATTAAAATATTTTAAATGAGATATTTGAATTACTGAGAAATAAACAAAGAGAAATAAGATTCTTGTATTTTCTTGAGAGTCGAACACATTAATTGTAGTCTAACAATAAGATAAGTCCACAAAGTAATCATAGAAGATTGACATTTTCTATGTATATAGATTTATTGTGGTTATAAAATATATAATTATAAAATGCCTGTGTAAAATATGTTGTAGATACTCAAAATAAATTTTTTTTTTTGTTGCCTGATGACGCCAAACTTAAATTAGTCTGATTCATGAAACAAACTTTTATTCATTCTAAATGAGCTTACAAAAAACAAACAAATCATTCTACATAACTTTATAAAATTAGTTTCTATAATACTTATTAATATGAAATTTAACCCCAACTATTTGTATAGGTCTTTTTCACTGCACTATGAAGCAAGAAACATCACGCTAAGTATATTAGCAGGTGAAGAGTTGCAATCGGTCCAGTTAGCCTGTTAGGTAAGTGAGAGTAGATGAGCTATACCCACTCAAGCCAACTAGTACGGAGTATCTTAATACGCTTGGCCAGTGGGGTGAGTACAATGGTGAAGCAGATTCAATCCTATGCCACCTATTTTGCTAATCATAATTGATAAGTATGCCACTTAATTAGTAATTTGTCAAGATTATAAAATTTGCAGCATCAAAATCAAATATGGGAACAATGTGACATGCCCAGAAAAAAAAAAGTAGAAAAAAATCGAAAATTTCGTTAACTTTGGAAAATTGGGCTTGGTTTAAAATTTAAATAATGCAGGTTGATTGTTACAGTTAGGCCCATGTTTTGGGCTCCATTCTCATTTGCCCAAACCAGTACCCAACACTTTTTTTAATCAATTTCTTTTCTGAAAATTACCCAATATCTCTTACATATGGGGTCATGTTATGATTGGCTTCTTGTTCCCTTTTGTTACAAATCATACAATGAGTCGAGAATCTGTTCTTGTGTAGATAAGCCATAAGGGAATTAAGACTAGGAGGAATTCCTCCCAATTATAGGCAGTATTTGCCAACTCCAGAGGACCCTTGTCATCCATGGCCCTAGCCATTGCTTCTACTGCACTGTCAGGCCTTCCAATCAGGTCATTTTTCTTAAATACTACATACTCCTATTTATGTAATGAAATTATTGCCATTCTTTTTTTTTTCTTTTGAGTTGATTCTGAGTACTTTTGTCAATGAACAGGGATATAACTCAAAAATCTTTGCAAGGAAAACTAAGAAAATCATTAGCAGGAAGAACTTTGGTGAATGCAACAAAAGGGGTATCAAGCGTGTGTGTACCACTTCCTCCTGATAGACCATTGTGGTTCCCTGGTAGTACACCTCCTGAATGGCTTGATGGCAGGTAATAAAAATTACTGTAAAATTAGTATGAGCTGGAGTAAGGATTCTTTGCAATTCTTCATCATGGTAATATGACCCTCTTTTTTTTTATTATTGTTAACAGCCTTCCTGGAGATTTTGGCTTTGATCCTCTTGGATTAGGTATGCTTTCAATTGTCTCTTTTATGTAATCTATGGAAGTCCTAAACAAGGTCAGTTCTGTTATGATGAGCATGCCAGCATACTTTTAACATTGCCTTTCTTCTTCAGATTGGCATCTGATATCTACAAGCTGATAGTTTTGATTTGAATTTCCTTTACAAATAACACTTCCTCCAAGTTGCTTGCAAGAACTCTTGATAATATCCTCTGCAGTATGTGGCTCATCTTCTAAAATATATGCTTACCACATTTTTCTCCAGGGTCTGACCCAGAGTTACTTAAATGGTTTGTACAAGCTGAGCTTATGCACGGTAGGTGGGCAATGCTGGCTGTGGCTGGAATTCTCATACCAGAATGGCTTGAAAGCGTAGGCTTCATCGACAACTTCTCATGGTATGATGCTGGTGCTCGACAATACTTTGCCGATCCTACAACCTTGTTCGTGGTGCAGTTGGCTTTGATGGGTTGGGTTGAGGGCAGAAGATGGGCTGATATGATCAATCCAGGGTGTGTCGACATTGAGCCTAAGCTTCCTCACAAGAAGAACCCAAAACCAGATGTTGGTTATCCAGGTGGCTTGTGGTTTGACCCCATGATGTGGGGAAGAGGATCCCCAGAGCCTGTGATGGTATTGAGGACAAAGGAGATCAAGAATGGGCGTCTTGCTATGTTAGCATTTGTTGGCTTCTGTTTCCAAGCTGTTTATACTGGGGAAGGCCCCATTGAGAACTTGATGGCTCATATTGCAGATCCTGGTCACTGCAACATTTTCTCAGTAATTCTTTACTTCATCATATGTTCAGTCACCAAATAAATTATCATAGAACAACATCTTCATCCTCTTTGTGACAAGACGAAATTCATTTAATTTTTCAACTTAAATTGAAGTTGCCTACCTTGGATAATTAATAAATCAGAATACTTCTCTGTTTTTTACAGGCTTTCACATCACAATGATGCTGATGACTTGCATTGAAGACTGTTACGGGGGAGAATTTCTGGAAGCTCAATCTGTAAAACTATGGAGTATTGTACATAACAAATCTCCAAGAAAGACTATTGACCTTGATTTTTTGCTTCTAGTTAATTATATTGCTCTTTGTTAATTTTGCTTTAGTAAATAATGTTTGAGCTAATCAAATTACATCATGATAATCAGGCACCGAGGCAGGTGAAGCCCAGTTTATGGGCTTCAACAATCTTGGTAAAACTGGAGAGAGGAATAAATTTTGATGTGAGTTCACTAATCTTTACAGGGCCAACAATTCCTTCATATGATCTCCAATCTGGATAGAAGTGATCCCACTCATTGAAGAGCAGCATATATGGAATTTCAAAATACCATAATTAGATAGCTTTAGATATTTTCATGGTTAGTAATGCTAAAAATTTCCTAGTTAGTCATGAGTTTTGAAACAACAGCTCTGAATCTGATCAGAAAGAAGGATAAAAGGAAAATGGGGTGACTGGTGACCCGGAAAATGTGGTGACTGGTCTAACAATCACCAATGGCAATGGCTGTCAACTTGACAATGGGGACTTAATACTGTAAAGAAACCAATTGTTGGAGCAGATAAAATTTGTTTGTGAGCCCGAGAATGTTGTGAATCATGCCATGCCATGTCATGAAGGCAAAAGGGTGTGCAAAAATTGAACCATACAAGGTCAAACAGAAAATTTTGCACAGCTCCCTCCTCAAAAATCCCCACAAACTCCTCTCCACTCATATAGCTTGATCTCCTCTAAAAAAAAAAAGACTCCTATTCTTAGAATCTAAAACTGTAACCCTGCCAGCTCCCAAACACCATTCCTTTCTCTCAAAGTCACACAACCCAAACAAAAATGACACACCCTTGGTGCCACAAACCCAAATTAAACAAAAGGAAACCAAGCAAGAGTTTAGAGAACCACACGATCTCTCCAAACAGCGGCTGCTTCCTACCGGGGACTCTCCCATTTCCGGTTCAGCAATGGCCGCTGTTCACCTCCTCCTCTCCATCCTTGCGCTTTCTTTCTCGTCCACACCATCTTTCTCCCAGTCCGATAACGACTTCCTCCTTAAGTTCAAGCAATCTTTGAACATAAATGGAGGTGCGTTAGATTCATGGGATCCAAAATCATCTCCTTGCAAAGGCCAATGGCATGGTGTCTATTGTAACGGAGGAATTATCACTGGCATCCATCTCACGAACATCAGTCTCTCAGGAACCATTGATATACAATCTTTGAATGCGCTTCCTGGCCTTAAAACCATCCGTTTTGACAACAATTCCTTCTCAGGGACAATCCCACCGTTCAACAAACTTACTAACTTGAGGAATCTCTACTTGTCCATCAATCAGTTCTCCGGAGAAATACCAAATGATTACTTCTCCAACATGACCAATTTGAAGAGACTTTCTCTTGCTAACAACAAATTCACAGGCAAGATTCCTGAGTCAATAATGAAATTACCTTTTCTCGTGTTACTGCACCTTGAAGGCAACCAATTCTCCGGAACAATCCCACAATTGAGGGAAGGGGCCGTACTCAGTGAGGTGGATATGTCACACAATCACCTGGAAGGACAAATCCCCTCTAGCTATTCAAAATACCCCACCCAATTTTTTGAAGGGAACAATCTACTTTGCGGGAAACCACTCAACGATGATTGCAGCCAAGTGCAAGGATCCAGTAATTCAGAATCATCTTCTAAATCCAACACCCTTACCAAGGTGGTAATTGCGGCAGTAGTAGCAGCTGTAATAGTCCTTCTAATCTTTGTCGCCATTGTTTTAGCCAGGCGACGTAGGGATCCTAACTTCAGAGTCCTTGAGGAGGAACATTTTAGTGACAATGAGACCGTGGAAGTGAACATGACTGAATCCATCAGGAGGCCTATGGAGTCAAGCCGAAAGGGTAGTGGAGACTCCAACAGGAGAGGGTCACAACACGGGAAAAATGGGATGGGTGACTTGGTGATGGTGAACGATGAGAAGGGTGCTTTTGGTTTGGCTGATTTGATGAAGGCAGCAGCTGAGGTGCTAGGGAATGGCAGCTTGGGTTCCTCGTATAAGGCGGTGATGGCTAATGGACTTTCCGTGGTGGTGAAGAGGATTAGGGATATGAATAAGATGGGGAAAGATGGGTTTCATGAAGAAATAAGGCGGTTTGGGAGGCTATCCCACCCGAATGTTTTGACGCCGTTGGCTTACCATTTCCGGCGAGAGGAGAAGTTGTTGATCTACGAGTATATGCCTAAAAGCAGTTTGTTATATGTCTTGCATGGTATCATATCATTTTGTGTTCGGTTTTCTCTGTTTATAATTTCACTCTAGTATCTTATGCCTCTGCCTCTCTTTTAACAATGCTGCAGTTTTTCTCTTTCGTTGGTTTGCTTTTAACCCAATCAATTTAGAATCTTGATGCCCCTTTTGTAGACACCGGTGGACTGCATTAGCATTATGTTAAATGTTGAAACTTTCAGTTTAATTGAAGTAATTAATGTCTTCTTCCCTGCATACATGACAGTTTTGAAGGCTCTACTCTTCATAGAATTGATTCCTGTTGTCTTGTAATGTAATTTGTTCTTTACATTTCTAATTAGATTATACTTCTGGGTCAATGATAAATTCCATGCCAAAGATTGAATAAAACCCGGAGTTTTTTTTATTGTCCTTAATTACAATATTGATGTGTGGCAATAATTTTAACAGTATTAGGAACAATGATTGTTCAGGTGATCGTGGGATTTTTCATTCAGAGCTGAATTGGCCTACACGTCTGAGAATAATCCAGGGAATTGGACGCGGAATGGATTTCTTACATAGAGAGTTTGCCACCTATGACCTTCCCCATGGAAATCTCAAGTCAAGCAATGTTCTTCTAAGTGAAAATTATGATCCTGTACTAAGCGACTACGCTTTCCTTCCTCTAATCCACACAACCAACGTCGCACAAGCATTGTTTGCTTTTAAATCTCCAGAGAACATCCAGCACCAGCAAATTTCTCCCAAGTCGGATGTTTATTGTTTGGGGCTTATCATTCTTGAAATCCTTACAGGGAAATTCCCTTCTCAGTACTTAAGCAATGGAAAAGGAGGAACTAATATCGTTGAATGGGTTCAATCATCGTTTGCTGAGCAGAAAGAAGAAGAATTGATTGATCCAGAAATAGCAGAGAACAAAGATTCAGTAGGAGAGATGGTTAAACTCCTCCAAATTGGGGTTGCTTGCATAGAAAGTAATCCAGAGGAGCGGCTAGAGATGAGTGAAGCCATTAGGAGGATAGAAGAAATACAAACTTGATCAGAAAGACGAATACAATTACAAATTATACAATTTAGCTTTTGTAGGCGAGGATAAAAAAAAAGAAAAAGAAAAGGGTAGGAGGAGAGGGTTGTTGCCACCACCTCATGAATTCCATGCTTTCCAAACTTAATCATCTGATGATGAGGGAGAAACCTAATTCGGAGATTAAGTTCGAGGAAATGGAAATGGAAATGGTGATAAGTTTTGTGTTTAGGCACTTCACGACTTTGCCCCCCAAATGGACACTTGTGTGCATGGCATTTTCTTTTACAAAGTAATTACATTTTCATTCCTTACACTTAGGAAAGCTTTTAGTCTTTTTTTTTTCTCTCTCTTAATTCCTTATCAACAATGACAAGTCGAAAAATAGAATGATGTTAATATTTTGATTTGCAACGAGTTACTTTTGAATTAAATTAAATGTATTCCTTATTTTTTACATGATTTTTTTTATAGTAGAAAAAATACTTTACAAAACCAGAGGGGTCGAACTCTTGCTTTCTTGGGCAGTATCTCTCTTAGGGGTGGACTCAAGCTAAGTCGAGCTCGAATACTGAAGTACTCGAGCTCAGCTCTATTTAAAATTAACAGATTGGAGTTCAAACTCGAGTTTGAATCGAGCTTAAAAATTGAGCTCGAGTTCGATAAATTTTTTGATGGTTCAAGCTCGATAACAATCGAGCCTATTCGAGCTCGAGCTTGAACTCGAGCTTGAACATTGGATTGTTCATTCGAGCTCGAGCTCAAATCTATACTTTAATTTTAATAAATAAAAAAAAATATTGGCTCGAGCTCGATAATATTTTATCAAATTGTTCAATAGTATTTCAAACCGAACCTTTAAAGTATTTGAGCTCGACTTGATAAGCTAATCGAGTATAATTTTCAGGCTCGAGCTCGATCGAGTCGAGTTTTGACCAAGCTCAAATACGAATAGCTCAATAAAAACTCGATTCGAATCCAACCCTAATCTCTCCCATATACAGCTCAGAGGACATATGGAGTTTAATATGAAATTCAAATTTTCCCTGTACCCAAACTAAAGTATTACTACAAAGAACATTGGTGGTTAACCCTATATTATAGGTTTTAAAAAATTAGAACTGAATTTTTATAAGTGATATATATATATATATATATATATATATATATATAGAGAGAGAGAGAGAGAGAGAGAGAGAGAACAGTTCCAATGCATCACATAAGCAATGACGTGAACGTTGATATGGACATACCATTTAATTATCAAATTACTTTTTTCAAATAAAATATACTTCCTTTCAAATTCAAATATTTGTATGTTTTATCTCTAACTAACAAAACGATTTAATTGCTCAAGTAATAATAACAATAATAATTCTTGATTAATATTCACTCGTATAATAATTCTTATTATTTACAAAAGAGTTGTTGATATGAAAAATCAAACCCGGTCTCAATTAATAATAACCATAATAATTCTTGATTAATATTCACTCACATAATGATTCTTATTATCTATAAAAAGTTTTTGATCTGAAAAATCAAACTCGGTCTTAAAAATTAATAATTTGATTTCGTTCAATTTTATATTTAATATAAAAATAAATATAAAAAATGATTTTATCTTATTGAATTATGGGAAAGTTAAACAATAAAAATAACAATAATTTAGAAAATCATTTCAATGCATTTTTATGATCAAGTCACATTTGGCACAATGATTAAATACACAAACACAAGACTGATTTTCACTGATAAGTCTATCGCGTCAATATTTTTTAAACAATAATGAAATTCTTTTACTTTTGGGCCATAGGTGGTGTGCTTGACAGCGTTGAGAAGGTTAATATTGTCTATTGTTTCCAGCATGATAAATGAGGATTTGTGAGTTAGTTATACATCATTCGATTGGTTTCAGAAACACTTTTTTTCTTTAAAATAACATAAACCAATAAGATTAAAATTCAGTATAGGCTTTTTAGATGACTTATTTGGATTCCATTTGATTACCAATCTATCAATAATTGATTAATCTTATCTAAAGTTTGTTAAGATGACAATTATCTAAATGAAATTTACCATCATCTCTCATGTTACCGATAGATAAAAGTCTGGTATATTAATTATAATGATCTATAACAAATTATTTATATCTCACAATTAATCAATGTTTCTATATGTAAAAAAGATGGAGACTACACGAATTTGAGATAACTGAAACAAATCAAATCTAATAGAAACAGTTATCCAAACATCTCTCTCTAAAACATAAATCAGTCGTTGTTCTCCCTTCAACCACCATGACTTTTCTGACCACTCTAGCAATTGAAACAATGAGGTAAATTCTCTTTTCTCCCTTATATTCTCTCTATTTCTGTTTCTTGGATCAATATAAGTGAAGATACTATTAACTTTTATAATTTGAGCTTTTTTTGGGGTGATAAGATTTTCTTTAGTGACCAAAATGTGAATTGAAAATATTTTAATTCTTTTTGGTGTGATTTATTCTTTGCTTGGATGGTTTGACTGAAAGTATTTTTTTTTTAATTTTGATTTTTTTTATTAATAATAGGTTTGGGTTAATATGCAAATTTAAGTGTTTTTTGATGTAAATGTGAATAAATAATAGCTGCTAAGGTTGTGATATTTTCTCTCTGGTAAGTGTTCTTAATTTTGTTTTGTTTTCTCTTTTACTAATATATGCTACTTGAAGATTGTTATCTGATTTTTTTTTAGTAACAACTTGGGTATCTAAAACTTAAAAAAATATTTGTTGATCAACAATGATTTGTATTATATTTAATGTTAAACGACTATTTTAGTTTCTGAAATTACTTTGACTGCTTAGTCTGTTCAGGCATTTTAGCACTCCGAATTTCTTTGAAGTGAGTTAATTTTTTGTTTATCATTCTTTTTATTTGAGGGGTAGGGGAGTAGGAAATACAAACTTTTTTTTTTATCCTATATGGATTTTTATGTTGTTCTCTTTTAATATTTTGCATTTGTATGCAAAAAGATATCATGAGGACAAAAAGGCTATCTTGAAGATGTAGAGAAGGCTATTTTCATCTCTCTTTCTCAGTTTGTTTGTATGGGGTCTCATTAGTTAATAGATACTTATAAAAATAAAATATTTTAAAGATGAAATATGATCATTTTTATATTGAGATACAAATTTTGAATAAAAAATTAATAGATAAAAATGTAAAAATATTAAGATGAAGTTAGATAGACTAAATATTGAAATATGCAAAATTTAAGTGCATGAGTAGATACAAAATTTAAATATTATGAGGAAATGAAAAGGTTAATAGATAAAAAATGCTCTTATAAAAAAATTGGATATAATGAGTAGTTGAAAAATTATTAGATAAAAAATGTTTTGAATATAATAAAGAGAAAAAAACAATAAATATAGATAAAGGCAATAAAAATACAATATTTTAAAAATGAAATAAGTGAAGTTTAAATATTGAAATACACAAAATTTAAATATAATAGTGAGAAAAAAACATTTAATATATATTGATAAAATATGGGATTAGTATATTTATTTAATAGATGTTTCATTAGCGAAAAAAAAATACATATTATTCTAATCTAAATTAAATATATCATGAATATTGTTTTCTTTAAAAATATTTACTTTATAAATATATATCTATAATGACCTCAATTTTAGTAATTATCTCTTAGAAATCTTAGCATCTATTTCAATTTTTGTAACCATTACTTAAAATTATAATGAAATTTTTGTTTACTTTAATTTTAAATATTAAACTTAATCAAATTAATTTATAATATTATCTAAAAAATATGTTCCAAATTGGCATACTTACATTTATATACCTTAAAATTAATCAAATTTTATTTTAGATATTAGAAGGAAAAAAAACCAAATAGGCATCATTTTAATAAAAACTAAACTAAATATTGTTATCTTAAGAAAAAATAGTTAGCATCTTGGATGACAAATAAACCATCAATCACATCTATTGGTGTACATCGCAAGATCGATAATGGCATGGTAAAGAATTCTAAAAGAGAATATTGCTGTATAGAGGTCTAAAACTGTAATACCCATATTTTTAAAGTAAGGATAAATAAGTAATTGAATAAATATGTCATGAAATTTAAAATAAAGTCTATATGCAAAGTTTATTAGTATTTGACTAAAGCAATTCTTAAAAAAAAAAAAATTTAAATAAATAAAATAAAATTGATGAATAGTAACAAGGTGGCAGCAGGTGGCATCACCTGCTGCCAAGTCTAATGTGATTATGCCAAGTTAAAGTAATGCTTTCCCAAATTTAATGGATGATGGCCAAGTGTAAAGCATAAAGAGAAAGAAATCATTTTGTTTTGCAAAGACAATAATTTTGTCTTGCAAGTGTCCAATTTATAGAATAATTTAAAGAATGTGATTGTTGACTTGGCAAGTAAAGTTGTAGGAGGAAACTTGATATCAATTTCCTATATATATGAGAACTGGCGAATTCGTAGGGAATGATAAAAATTGAGTTTCCTTTCCATTTTTTCTCTAAACACTTGGGAGTTCAAAGAAAAATTGGAAGACCAAAATTTTGAAGGGATTTTCGGGAATATTTTGTTTTATAAAGAATTACGAGAAGATATCAGAATAGCATAAGGTGTTGACTATCTACAATGGGAGAAATTTTTGAGAAGATCGGGAAAGACGAGAAGGTGACCCACCGATAGCTTTAAGTGCTACAGGGTGAGTTGGATTTATTTTAAGTAGTCTAAATGAAAAATCAATTATTTGGTGATAATATTAATTTTAATTATTTAAGTATGCTTGGGTGATAGATGAAAAATTGATTTATGGGTATGATAGGAAATTTGGACAGGTAGAAATATTTCTCGATGAGAAATGATATTTTTTTTGGAAATTATAAGTTTATTTGAGAATAAAAGCAATAAATAAATTATTAATGAGATATATTGATGTTTTAATACGAGTTATGATGAGATGAATTTTAGTAGACCTTGACAAAATTTTGGTGGATGATTTGAGGTGAATTTTAGTGCATCTTGACAAAAATTGGTGGATGATTTGAGATGAAATTTAGTGGACCTTGGCAGACTTTAATAGATTATTTTATGTGATTTGGGAATAGAAGAATTTAGTGGAATTTTTATAATTTGATAAAAATCTGGATGTTTGGATGAAAGAAATTTTTTTAAAGAAACTTTGCTATATAAAATTTGTGAATAATTAGGATAGCCAAATTAAGTGGTTTGAATCTTTATATTGTTTTTATATTACTGTTTATATTACTGTTTCATATCATTGTTCATGCATATATGCATTTAATAATATAACCGAAAGAACCGGGAAGGCAGCCGGTCTAATGAAATAACCGTGACAGCCGGTATATGCTGGGATGAAAAATAAAAACCGTGACAGCCGGTATATGCTGGGATGAAAAGTGAAAACCGTGACAGCCGGTATATGCTGGGATGAAAAGTGAAAACCGTGACAGCCGGTATATGCTGAAATTAACTAGGAAGGCAGTCGGTCTGATGAGAATAAAAGAACCGGGAGGGCAGCCGGTCTAAGATAATAATAACCTGTCGACAGGTGGGAAGACATTCCCATCATAATCATTCATGCATTTGCATTTGTTTTAATTATCGTTGCATTATTTGAAATGTTGAGATGTGGTATATTAATTGTGAATTAAATTATAGATGGCTGGGTCTCATAAAAAGAGACAGCTATAATGATGAGATTTTTGAGATGCTGAGATGTGGTATATTAATTGTGAATTAAATTATAGATGGTTGGGTCTCATAAAAAGAGACAACTATAATGATGAGATTTTTGAGATGCTGAGATGTGGTATATTAATTGTGAATTAAATTATAGATGGCTGGGTCTCATAAAAAGAGACAGCTATAATGATGAGATTTTTGAGATGCTAAGATGTGATATTTTTGTGAATTTCATTATAGAAGGTTGAGTTTCATAGAAAGAGACAGTAGGGTGATAAGACTTACCTAAATGATGGACTTTTTGATATGAACCTCATTACGAGGTAATTAGGAGATAATTGATAGTCTTAAGGTGAGCCAATGATTGAGAAGAAGATATTGATAGTAGAAAGTTATCATAAGGTTATGTGAAAAAAATAAAAGATTAAATATTAAAAGACTATTTATGGAATTTGGAATACTTTTAGTAAATTTAATTCACTGAGCTTGTGAAGCTCACTCCTCATTGTACAATGATTTTCAGGTAGCAGGCTTGACAAATAGTTTGGTGAGTTGAGGTTCAGAAGAAATCACTTTCTGTAAGCCGCGTATGTGTCATCATTCTCAGACTAATGTAAAAATAAAAATGAAAAATTTATTTGTAAATCTTCATGCATTTTACAGATTGATGTAAAGTTCTTTTGGTGATATTTTTATTGTTGCATATATATGTCGTGCTGGGATTTTCAAAATGTGACGATACCGTCTCGGGGGTGGCCAACCCGGGATGGGTCGTTACAATTTTGGTATCAGAGCATTAGGTTGTATGATTCTATAGACTGCATAAAAAGTAAGAAAGTGGAAGATTAAAATAAATTATAATGAACAGTCTGAGAATGACACGTGGACGCGCTAGAGCTATAGTTAGAATTGTTGATTTGAGATGGCGTGGTAGGCCCACAATATTTTTGATAAGTCGAGGTTGAGTCTGAATCTGTGGTTCCTTGAAGGGGAACATGTTGATAATATGATTGATATTAATAATATAATCAAGGTATGAGAGAATCTGAAGTTGAAAGAGATGAGCTAAGATAAGCTGTTACTCATGCTTTTGAGAAAATGAATGTATCAGATGATCAAGTGGATAACTTATAGCATAGACTTGATAAGCAGACTAGGACAGTGCCTGAAGTTGTTAATCCAGTAATGGTAGACACTTAAAAAGGGGAAAAAGTGGATTTATACATAAGATGCAAGGAGATATAATTAAGCTAAATGCTTTGTTGTTTAAAAGATTTATGAATCCTTTTATGCTTAAGTTTCGGAGAAATATATGGAGACATTATTTAGTATTTTACGACAGATGATTGCCTTTACTTCGTTTGAGTTAGAAAGAGACGTTTTGTGAATGATGGAAGGATATTCTTCCCAAGATAAGTACAAAAATTGATAAACTCTTAATCTGAAATAGGTTTAAGGAGGTTTCCTTTGATAAATATTTTCCTTAGATCTTTAAAGCCCAATAAGATAGAGATTTTATTTATTTGAGATAAATAAGTTGACTGTGGCTCAGTATGATAAGAGATTTGTGGTTGTACCGGAAATGATAGACTAGAGAAGAAGAAGTGTAAGAGGTTCAAAGATGAACTATGTTTTAAGATTTGATCGAAACTATTTTACACAAAGCATATGAATTATATCAGATTGGTGGATATATCATTTCAGATTGAGAGAAAGGTGATAAAGTTTAAAGGAAAGAAAAAAAAAAGTGGTTAAAGAGACTTAAACATAAAGATTATAGAGGTAGTGGTAGTATGAGTGTACAGGGTGAGAGACCACCCCAAATGAGGCATTCCTTGTTACAGAAAACTGAAGTACAGAGTCAGAGGCAAACAGTATCTTATGCTTATGTATCTTAAAATACTATTGGTGGGACCCTTAGATTTGGGAGACAGATGATGGGAACTGGAAGTCATGGTAGAGGAAGAAAGTATGCCACCAAGTGGAAGTGGCAATCTGATGTATGATTGGGAAATAAAAGTTTATTAAATTATATTCATATAAGATATTTATCCCATAATTTTCAAAATTGAAGTGCTTTATGTGGAGAGAAAATGGACTTGTCAATGTTGGTTGATCTTGATGCAACCCACTCTTCTGCATCCAGTATTCATATAAAGTTTATTGAAGTATGTGTTAGTCTTTTGATGCAAAAATATTTTGTTGAAGTTTTCACTAAAGATGGAGTGATAATCATAAACGTTTACAACGGTTGTGTGATTCATATTAGCAATAGAAAATCTGAAGTTGATTTATATTATTTGAATATGATTGATTGTTCCAAAAAGAATGTAGTGTTCAAGATGTGGATATGAGGAATGTAACCTTCAGATAGAACATAAAACACTCTCGAACTATTTTATTTTGCTCTGACCACTAGGAGATGGTTGAAGAAGGGTTGTGAGAAGTACTTGGCATACATAATGAATTCCAAAAAGGAAAATAGGAAGAAATCTTAGTAATGAAAGAATATTCTAAAGTAATTCTTGATGAGTTGCCTATGTTGCATCCCAGTAGAGAGATTAAATTCTCTATTGATATGATACCAGGATCATCACATATATTTAATAGCACCCTGCAGAATAACATCAGCTAAATTGAGAGAGTTGAATGTACCATTTTAAGAATATTTGGATAAACAATTTATCATACTTAGTGTATTTGGGTAAGCCCATGCGTTGTTCGTGAAAGAGAAAGATGGAACGATAGGAGGATTTATAGACTACAGATAGTTGGAATAAGAACATATATGTTTTACCTAAGATAAATGAATTGTTTGAGCAGTTGCAAGGAGTGAGTGTTTTCTAAGATAAATCTGATATTAGATTATCACCAATTGAAGTGAGGTGTGCCTAAGATTTGTTTTTATGACATATTATGGTCATAAGTTTCTTGTGATGACATTTGAATTGAATAATATTCCAGAAACATTCATGGACTCGATGAAAAAAAGGTTTGAACCATTTCTTGATAATCTTGTGGTTGTGTTTATTGATACCATCTTGGTATATTTTAATACTACGGAAGAACAGACAAAACATTTAGAAATTATGTGGGAGACTTTGAGGAGAAAGAGATGGTATGATATAAGTTCTCTAAGTGTGAGTGTTGACGGAAAGAAATAATTTTCTTGGAACATGTAATGTCGGGAATGACATAACAGATGATCTGTAAAAAGTAAAGGCAATGTTAAGTTGGGAAAGACCAACTAATATGACTAAGATTAGAATCTTCTTGGGATAGCTGGTTATTATAGAAGATCCTTTCAGAATTATTGTTTTTGTGATACGGTTGAATAGACTGACCAGGAAAAATGTGAGATTTGTATGGTAAAGAAACTATGAGAAAAAAAAAATTTCTAATTTCTAAAGGAGAAATTAAATTCAACTCCAATATTGGTGTTTCCTTCTTGTGATAAAGGATTTGTGGTGTATAGTGATACGTCACATAAATGTTTGGGATATGTGTATCATAGGAAAGTTATGAACCATACTTCTAGGCAATTGAAGATGCATGATAGAAATTACCCTACTCATGACTTAGAATTGGCGGCTATAGTGTTTACTTTAAAAAGATTGGAGACGTCACCTGTATGGAGCCACTTGTAAGATATTCATGGGTTATAAGAGTTGGACATACTTATCTACCCAGAGAGAGTTGAATTTGAGGCAAAGATGGTGGATAGAGCTGATTAATAACTATGATTGCACAATTCATTATCATCTAAAAATGCGAAAGTGATAGCTGATGTATTGAGTAGAAAATTCTACAAGAAGGTTAACTGCTATGGGGATTCTGATGTGAAATTGATGATAGATTTAAAAGAGATAAGAATAAAGTTGAATATCAGTGATAGAGGATTTAGGTTAACAAATATGGTTGTACAATTGTCCATAGTAAAATGTTTTAGAGAGGGAAGGTAGAGATAAAGAGATAGAAAAAAATTAAGCATTGAGTGCTTACTAGAAAGCATTTTGAGTTCAAAATCTGTAATGAAGGTAGTTTGGTGTTGGTACATGGATGGAGTTCCCAATAATGTAAAATTGAAAAAGGAGATAGTGAGAAAGGTACATAATGATGTAGATTCGATGCAATCAAGTAACAATAGGAAATATAGAGGATTGAGACAGAAATTCTGATGGTCAAGATTGAAGAGGGATGTAGCTGAGACTGTGAGGTTGTATGGAGTACTATTGAGCATAGTGTCAAATAAAGATGTTAGATTTACATCTTGGTATTGGGAGAGGCTTTTAGAAAGCCACGTATATACAATAGCAATTTAATATAAATTTTCATGCTCATATTGGATTTTTAGAATACTAGAAGATATACTAAGGACAAATGTGATGAATTTATCAGTAAATTGATATGCTTACATGCCACTGATTGAAATTGTTTATAAAAATCAGTATCAAATTTGTATTGGGATGACACCCATTGAGACATTGTATGATAGGAGGTGTAGAAATCTTATATGTTGGGAAGAAATGGAAGAGAAAAACATATCTGATCTATCTATTATTAAGCTAACAATAAAGATGATCAAATTTGTTAGAGAGAACCGTAAAGCGGCCTAAAGTAGACCTCTTGAGTCTCAAGTAGGTGATTGGGTGTATTGAAAAATATCTCAATGAAAAGATGTATTGAGATTTTAACAGAAAAGAAAAGTTGAATATGAAGTATGTAGAACCCAATGAGGTTGTTGAGAAAGTTGGATTAATTGTGAGTAACTTGAATTTGCCTCCAGAATTAAAACATTTATATAATATATTTTATGTTTCACTTTTAAGAAAGTGTTTACATGATATTTCGAGCTAAGTTATAGAAATTCAGAAAGATTGGACTTATGTTCAAGTATCAGTGAGAATTTTGAACAAAAAGAGTAAGTCTTGTGTAACAGAATAATTTCACTAGTGTAAAGTTCGGTGGTGGAATAAAGATATTGAAGAGATTTCATGAAAACGTAAGACAAGTATAAAAAAATATTATTTGTATTTGTTTTCGAGCAAAGTAAGAAAATTTCGAGGACGAAATTTTTGTAAGGAGGGTAGAATTGTAATACCCATATTTTTAAAGTAAGGATAAATAAGTAATTGAATAAATATGTCATGAAATTTAAAATAAAGTCTATATGCAAATTTTATTAGTATTTGACTAAAGCAATTCTTAAAAAAAAAAAAATTTAAAAAAAAATTAAAATAAATAAAATAAAATTGATGAATAGTAACAAGGTGGCAGCAGGTGGCAGCACCTGCTGCCAAGTCTAATGTGATTATGCCAAGTTAAAGTAATGCTTTCCCAAATTTAATGGATGATGGCCAAGTGTAAAGCATAAAGAGAAAGAAATCATTTTGTTTTGCAAAGACAATAATTTTGTCTTGCAAGTGTCCAATTTATAGAATAATTTAAAGAATGTGATTGTTGACTTGGCAAGTAAAGTTGCAGGAGGAAACTTGATATCAATTTCCTATATATATGAGAACTGGCGAATTCGTAGGGAATGATAAAAATTGAGTTTCCTTTCCATTTTTTCTCTAAACACTTGGGAGTTCAAAGAAAAATTGGAAGACCAAAATTTTGAAGGGATTTTCGGGAATATTTTGTTTTATAAAGAATTACGAGAAGATATCAGAATAGCAGAAGGTGTTGACTATCTACAATGGGAGAAATTTTTGAGAAGATCGGGAAAGACGAGAAGGTGACCCACCGGTAGCTTTAAGTGCTACAGGGTGAGTTGGATTTATTTTAAGTAGTCTAAATGAAAAATCAATTATTTGGTGATAATATTAATTTTAATTATTTAAGTATGCTTGGGTGATAGATGAAAAATTGATTTATGGGTATGATAGGAAATTTGGACAGGTAGAAATATTTCTCGGTGAGAAATTATATTTTTTTTTTGGAAATTATAAGTTTATTTGATAATAAAAGCAATAAATAAATTATTAATGAGATATATTGATGTTTTAATACGAGTTATGATGAGATGAATTTTAGTAGACCTTGACAAAATTTTGGTGGATGATTTGAGGTGAATTTTAGTGGATCTTGACAAAACTTGGTGGACGATTTGAGATGAAATTTAGTGGACCTTGGCAGATTTTAATAGATTATTTTATGTGATTTGGGAATATAAGAATTTAGTGGAATTTTTATAATTTGATAAAAATCTGGATGTTTGGATGTAAGAAATTTTTTTAAAGAAACTTTGCTATATAAAATTTGTGAAATTAAGTGGTTTGAATCTTTATATTGTTTTTATATTACTGTTTATATTACTGTTTCATATCATTGTTCATGCACATATGCATTTAATAATATAACCGAAAAAACCGGGAGGGCAGCCGGTTTAATGAAATAACCGTGACAGACGGTATATACTGGGATGAAAAATAAAAACCGTGACAGCCGGTATATGCTGGGATGAAAAGTGAAAACCGTAACAGCCGGTATATGTTGAAATTAACCAGGAAGGCAGTCGGTCCGATGAGAATAAAAGAACCGGGAGGGCAGCCGGTCTAAGATAATAATAACCTGTCGACAGGTGGGAAGACGTTCCCATCATAATCATTCATGCATTTGCATTTGTTTTAATTATCGTTGCATTATTTGAAATGCTGAGATGCGGTATATTAATTGTGAATTAAATTATAGATGGTTGGGTCTCATAAAAAGAGACAGCTATAATGATGAGATTTTTGAGATGCTGAGATGTGATATATTAATTGTGAATAAAATTATAGATGGCTGGGTCTCATAAAAAGAGACAACTATAATGATGAGATTTTTGAGATGCTGAGATGCGGTATATTAATTGTGAATTAAATTATAGATGGCTGAGTCTCATAAAAAGAGACAGCTATAATGATGAGATTTTTAAGATGCTAAGACGTGATATTTTTATGAATTTCATTATAGAAGGTTGAGTTTCATAGAAAGAGACAGTAGGGTGATAAGACTTACCTAAATGATGAACTTTTTGATATGAACCTCATTACGAGGTAATTAGGAGATAATTGATAGTCTTAAGGTGAGCCAATGATTGAGAAGAAGATATTGATAGTAGAAAGTTATCATCAGGTTATGTGAAAAAAATAAAAGATTAAATATTAAAGGACTATTTATGGAATTTGGAATACTTTTAGTAAATTTAATTCACTGAGCTTGTGAAGCTCACTCCTCATTGTACAATGATTTTCAGGTAGCAGGCTTGACAAATAGTTTGGTGAGTTGAGGTTCAGAAGAAATCACTTTCTGTAAGCCGCGTACGTGTCATCATTCTTAGACTAATGTAAAAATAAAAATGAAAAATTTATTTGTAAATCTTCATACATTTTACAGAATGATGTAAAGTTCTTTTTGTGATATTTTTATTGTTGCATATATATGTCGTGCTGGCATTTTCAAAATGTGACGATACCGTCTCGGGGTGGCCAACCTTGGATGGGTTGTTACAAAAACGACACAAAATTTATCATCAAGATTATTTTTCATTATGTTGCGATCAATATATTGTTATATAAGGGGAGAAAATATGTACTATTTTTTTTTTTACAGCAAGCACTATTATATGTTTATTTAGACAACAAGAAAAATAAGACTTTAAATTAAAACCACATAAATATCTCCCTTCATCTTTTTAAAATAATTTTTTATTTAATTCAAATATTTATTATCATAAAATATATTATTTTTTAATTACTGGTTTCTTTCTCACTTTTTGTTTTCATAAACAAAATATTAATGTGCACTTGCACGAGTTCAAAGCTAGTTAGTATAAACATACCAATTTGATTTTAAAAATCTAAAATAGTTTATGAGTACTAATTACGTGTTTTTTTTTCAATATTTATAAATGATTTTATTAGTATTTATTAATAAAATTTTAAAAAATAATAAATGAATTTATGGCTGTTTCTTTAGCAGTTGGAAAGCAAAACGACGTGCTTTTGCGTTACTGAAAGTACTCCTATTAACTTGGGCAGATGGCAACTAAAATTCTTCGCGCAGCTGCATTGACACGTGGATGAAGACAAGACAGGCTACGTGGAACCCTCAAAACTGTTTATATCTCTTCAACCAATAATACCAAAACCCTCCCTCTACACACACCCACGCGCGCGCGCAGAGCAGTGTAAGCGAAAATGTACAGAACGGCGGCGAGGCGTTGCTCGTCGGCGCAACCTCAATTAATAATAGCAATGCCCGTCTCCTCCGATTTCATAATCTCCAAGCCATCATCACTCGCTGTTCTCGCTTTTCAACTTCATTAGACCCTCAATCATCCCCTAATGAAACACATAATCAAATTCATCGATCTCTAAACGTAGACAGGGTAACCCCTAATCACTCGGATTTTCCATCTTCTTCATCATCATAATTGACGTCATCGTCAGCATCATCAACGGCTCAGGAGGCTCCACGATATGAGAGGCAGAGACCCAGAGTTGAATTCCAAGAGGATCAAGCTCGCGTGCTTCAGGCCTCCCTTCGTCATGTGGTCCGTACATTTACTTATTTATTTTTCCTTTCTTTTTAATATGTCAAGTGTAAGGTTTCTTTTTTTCTTCCTGGAGTTAATCGTATGTTTGTTGGAGGTAATGTTGCTTAATGATTATTAGCTGTTAATCAGCCTGGGTTTGCAATTTTGTTTGCAAAATTAAAGGGTTACACGGATACTTTACAGTTCTCGCTGAATTTCAAATGATATTAATATTGGATGAAATCCTAAATTGTCACCCTTCTGATTAGGTGCTCAAATTTGAGGAAAACGAAGACGGTATTCTTAATCTTTAGAATATGATGATAATTGGCGTTAAGTTTCTACATACTACCACATAAAACGGTATAGTTCCTATATTTGGAACGGACATCGGATCTTTTTGTTAATGGAATTTATAGGACTAAATGGGCTGTCTCAGTTCTAATGGTATTTCTCCACCCCCCAAATAAATAAAGAAAGAAAAAGGCGTGGAAGGGAGATGGGAGAAGATTTTATGCTCACTAAGTTGAGTGCAGGCAGTGCCTTAATCGGGATTTTGAATTACTATCTGGATGGGCTTATGCAGATGAGGTTGGGAAGGACTGAAGCAGCCACGATTGCAGGTGCAAGGGACGTTGGCCTGTCTCCTTCGGTTGTTGGATCTTTCCCTAGGAAAGAACCAGAGCACTGGTCGAGGTATGATTTCTCTTTTATCTCTCCCAATCCCTCTCTCTTGTTTTGCGGTTACCGGTTGGAGTGAAATATTTATATTGCATTTACTTGTAACTAGTCAGTAGCTGGTAGTGTTTGTTGGCCATTGGGTTGCACTTTGTTTTCTGCGATTTGTTTGAAATTCGAATACTTATCTAGACTCTTGCTGTTAAAATTGATGGAATGAAATTATTAGTGGGCAATAACTTGTTCTAGTAATAAAATCTAGAAGTGTTTATTTCATAGGTGATGTGGCCCAGAATACTCCAGGCCTAGAATACTCCAGGCCCAGAATACTCAAGCCCAACGAGCGGCCCACTCCGGCCCATACAAGCTCAGCTGGCTCCGGCCCAAACAAGCCCCAAACCCAGCTGTGTGCTCCAAAAGGCTCAACAGATCCAGTGACCTCCCCAGGCCGGGCAAACGATCCATATATTCCCCGGCCCAACTAAGTCTCCAGGCCCGTAAAGGACGGCCCAGCAAACCTACGCCTGGACCTCCCCTACGGCCGCCCTACAGTCACCAACCACCCTACAAAGCTATCAGCCACCCTGCAGACTGACAGCCACCCTGCAGCTACCCTACAGCCGCACTCTCGCCCGAGCCCGCTATCATGACCACCCTACTGGAGACGCCTATAAATGGGCCAAGGTATGGACCTCACCAGATATTCACACACATCTACTTTGCCACTTGATTTTCTAGAGCCCTCGGTTCCTCTTTCGAACCCTCAGCTCCTCCCTTAAACATTTGCTAACTTAAGCATCGGAGCGCCTTCGGAAGTCTCCCCCTCCCCTCCTTCCGAGAGCCTTCAGTTCACTCCTGTCACTTGTGTAGGATCCAGTCCGAGTCCTCACCCAGGCCAAATCCTCACTCCGGCAACGGTAGCTTCTAAGCCACGTCAGCACCAACAGTTTTTGGCATCAACAGATTGCCCCAGAATTAACCAGACACGACCTCTTGTCTTCCCTTAACTGGGGGGCTATGTTGTGGCCATGGTTCGAGCTTGTCAGGATTCGGCTAGAAACGCAAGCTCCTTATATCTCAAAATGGCCTCAAGCTCTGAGCATTCAAGTACCAATCTTTATCCCCATATTCTTATTAGGTTGCTCACTTGTATTTGTAGTGCTCGGATTTTTAAGAAAAATGCTTTATGACTTTCTTCACAGGCACATCCCCTAATGTCCCAACAAGTTTTAAGGAGAGGGCAATGCTGGTTGCTGAGATATGGCATGCTGCTGGTGATGAGGCCTCTGATATAGATTGGTATGTGAAGCGCACTGTCCTTGGCGGAATATACTCGACAACCGAGATTTACATGCTGACCAATAGTTCCCCAGGTTTGTTTGGTTTACTTTTTATCCAAGAAGGGCTTCAATGTCTATGGCATTCATACCTGGAAATGGATTGCTTTGCCTATTCGGTTAAAGAAGGTGGCCCTGCCATTAATGTAGGGGTGCAAAACCCTTAGACAACATTTCATTTATTTTGACTTGTTATTCTGTGACAGATTTCCGTGATACATGGGCATTCTTGGAAGATCGGGTGAAAGATGCTTTTGATCTGAAGAAGACCATTCAAGAGGTAGAGTTTCTGAGTTTTTCTTGCTGTTTTGGGTTGCATTTTTAAATTAGAACCCCAAACGGTGTGACACTTGTTGCAGGCAAAGTATTTGGCAGAAGCTGTTGGTGCAGGAATGGGAGATCTTTGCAAGGATTTGTGAGTAAAGTTTTCCAACGATGAAGGTTAATGGCTGGATAATTTAAACGAGCAGGCATCAGTCCTCTGGTCAGCTGATGGGAGTCCTATTTAGAAAATATATGGTGTCTTCTCAGCATTATTGTCTCTGACTAGGGATTGAAACTGGGTGGAGATGCATTTATGTTTAGTAGTTTAGTGGTCCTTTAAATCATCTTCCATGTTTCCGTAGTCTATATTTTGTTGGCATTAAGCCAATTTAGATTACAATTTGAACAAGAATGGTACATTTGTCCTTTTTGGAAAATAATAATAATTTAGCTTGCTGAGAAGGGAATGCCTGATCAATGTTCAAAAAATTATCATTATGAATAGAATTTTGTTGACTGCTGATAAGTGTATGATGTGAATGGTGAGCATAGTTGACAATGGTAGGCACTGGATATATATATATATATATATATATATATATATATATATATATATATATATATGTTGTGTTAAGAAGATTTGGCGTAGTGTATGATGTGAATTGTGTACTACTGTTCATTAAGCTGGATCGTTTTGAGACAATGTCATTGCCTTAAAAAGTCATAATTCTCCAAATAATTGAATGGTAGCTAGTTATTTCAGCATGATTTAATAGGAAAACATTTGCAGATTTCCTTTGTTTATTCAATTGGTAACAGAAGCATGATATATACTTTGGATGTTGGTCGATAAAATAATACTAAAACTCTATGCGCAACCTTTTCCTGTGATGTATTCCGGATGGCTCTTTCAGAAATAACACACCTTTCTAATCTTTGTTTTTAATCAACTCCATTGTTGCCCACCAGACCTTGGCAAAAAGCAACTTCTGGCGAATCAAAAGGAACTCCAATGATGACAACTACATGCTGGTAGTAATAAAAGCAAAAGAACAAAGATAAAAAGAACTTCCAAAATAATCACTTATTTGTAAATACTAGCAAGTGAATTAGTAATTCAGTTACATTAGTAAGATACGGATTGATAAATAATCATTTTAGTTTTTAAAAAAGAAATACTAATTAACATGATAATGTTGGGTTGAATGACTAAAATGGGTTATTTTGAAGTTTCCTTCTATAGCAAACAGTTGCAGTGCCAACTGCTAAATTATAAATGGGCCATAAACATATGGAGCCCGTTGCTCGGTTTGGTTCATTCCACGTTTTCCCACAAGTCCGCGCAAATGCTCCGCCCTTGAAACTGACAAATCTGAGAGAATTGAGCAATATCATCAATCATCAATCATCAATCATCAGTGGCTGCTGCAACAGAGATTGCAACGAAATTAAACTTGAAGGCCCACCCAGAAGGCGGGTTTTACTCTGAAACTTTCAGGGACACTTCCGTTCTTCTCTCTAAATCTCAACTTCCCTGACTGTAAGTTTCTTTTTTTTCCTTTTAATTCTCAATAAAATTTATTTATTTTCTTTAATGAATATCTCAATGCAATCTACTTATCTGGGTATTCAGTATTCTTTTCCATGATTCAAGTTTTATGGTTGTTTAGTTAGATCCCAGTATCTTACTATAGCATGTTCCTTTTCTATGGGATCTGGGTCTTGATCTTTTGATGTACTCCATGCTATTGGAATGTGTAAACTCAAATCACAAGTATCGTTAAGTTCCTTTATTTTCCTTCTTTATTTGGGTTCTTCTCTAGAATTGATTTGTATGGTACTGTAACTTGATTCACTTACTCTCCCTTTGGTTTAAATGAATTCTACAATTTTTATGATATAATTACGTTTGATTTGTTTTTTAAATGAATAGTTCATTTACGAATGAACTTCACACCTGTTTGGTTTGTATAATAGCGTAAAAATCATTTACAAATAAATTCTTTAAACAAATTTTATCAAAATTTATAGAATTTGCAAATGTAGACTTTTAAGCTGACAAGAAATTACAAAGACAAAATTACCTGCTATCTCTTTATTTCCAATGTGCTAAATATACCTTCTATAATTTTAAATATTGCCTTCAAGTAATCCTCCGGCCTTCAACTACTTCAAATGCAACATCACAAAATTTTGAAGTTTTTAACTAATTTGTTCCTTCTATTTTGGGTGATAAATCGTGATCAAATTGCACCTTGTGCAACATAAAAACCTGCTGAATGAAAACTAAAAAATTACGTAATTCATTCTCTTGAAAATTTCATCAACTTTGCCATGGGTGCTCTCCACCTTGGCAAAGCAAATAATGCTCCAGTTTCAAGCCCGATGTCCCATTATTACTAAACATGCTGAAGATAATGATGCGAACCTCATCGACATGCTTTGAGACTCGACAAACAATATTGGAATACTTACCCAGAAATCGTCTAGAAAACAGATTTTATGTGACACCGTGACCTGTTGCTTGTATGGAAGCAAGAAACTTGGTATAATGAAGACGCCACAATCAATTGTGGAAGGATTGATTGATAAGTCGGAGCTGAACGCCACAAGGAAGAACCCTTGATAAGTTCAAAAGTTCTTTGAAGAACCAATAGAGGAAGCAAACCTCAAGTATTTTCTGAATTCTATTATCCTTTCAACTTACAACACACAAGTATTTATAGAGCTTAGAACAACCCTCTAAGCTTAGGACAAGCAAGAAAACAGCATAAAACATGTAAGGAGACAATCCATAAAACATGAAAGGAAAC